>JAWNLI010000033.1:1822500-2337500 GCA_035042405.1 Drosophila demipolita
GTGTGAATATTTTATGGTTGCGAAATGTGATTGTGAGTGGAAATGCTGTGGGCGTCTTTGGCAATTGCTGAGTTGGCTTGGCAGCATGGCCAACATGCTACTTGGCAGGCTCTATTTTCTGGTTTGGCTTCGGTCACACTCGTAATATTGTGTACCGCAGCTTGGCCTGCAACTGACACCTAAACTGTGGCCACAAAAGCGCACAAACTTCAACACAAATTGTCGGTGAGCTGCCGAAGCTATATTCGTAGTTTTTCAAGTTAGTTTTGGCTACAATAAGCTGCGTGGGTGGAGATGTGATAAGCGTTAAGACCTGCTCAAATCTCACATAGTCACATTGATTTGCGCAGAATATACAAACACGTTTCTGGTTCAAGCCAACGTTTACTTGTCCAAAAGTTCTGATGCCCTATCGTGCTGGGGATTAAACACGTGGCATAAACTTGGCTGAAGAGTTTTAATATATAACATTTGTGACATTAATTAGCAAAATGTTACCGTGTCTTAGCCAGGCAGGCAGGTTACGTGAGCTGTGCCACAATTTCACTTGGCAAGCTGCAGCTTGCCGCAATATGCAGCACTAACATGCAACTTTTTGATTGCCATCATTTGTCAAAATGGCGCGTGCAGTGCTCTAATAAATTTGCATTTTGGATCTAACCCTTTTTGGCATTGGATTCGCTTTGGGATTGTATTATGATTTGGCATACATTCCATACGAATTTAATTTAATAAAATTACAGATTTAATTAGGGGCATACAGTGGGAAAAGCAGCTGCAATCATGGCCACAGCAAAGCTTTAAAAAAAGTTAATAAATCGCTTTAAATAAAGTAAATGTGCAAACACGGCTCATGCAGCCTTGTATGTCATGTGGCATTCGTGGTTACGCTTGTATTCACATTGATAATGGCTTAAATATAACGACAAACAGCAAACGTCAACGGGCAATGGCAGCGGCATCGATATAACCATCGCCATCGCTATTGGCATTGGCAATTCCCAACCAGAGGCCTGACACTTAATCCATTATGCAATCGCTGCCATTATCACTTCTGTAATATATTTATGGTGGGCAGCGTTGACAACTGCAACGCAAAGCCTTTATTCCCAGATAAACATATATATACATAAGTAATATCAGGAATTTTCCGGTTAAGATTTTTGCTTTCATTTTAAAAATCGCATATATATGCTAAGTAAATAATGCATATACAGAATAGTCGATATAAATCATATAAATCTATGAGATTACGAGAAAAATACAAGGCTTGTCAAATTGCAGATATGATTTTTGAAAGACAATCAGTAATTAGTAATCATTGTGGAATATATTCAATAATTGAATTTTGAATAAAATAAAATATCTGATAATTAAATGAGATAATTTAAAATTAATGTGTCCTCCTTGAAGTTAATCATTTATTATGAATTGTATTAAAGAATTGAACATTTAACAAATTAGTGTTCGGGCAAACGGGACACTTTCTCGTTCAGCTGCAGCTGGGTCTTGATCATGGTGGAGAGTGTAATGGCTAAAAGTATACCGCTAACATTAGCATTGAACATGAGGCGAAATGAGTTCGCATCCATCATCGGCACCGAAGTTAGAGCCGCGTACAGATCACGTCCTACATGCTTATCCGGCAGGCGCTTACGAGCAAGTACATCATCGATATAGCGCAACACCAGATCCAGTTGCTTTTCCAGCTTGATTGTCATCTCAACAACACTCGTCAGTTGGAGCAGAATGGGGACGTGCTTCTTGCCCGGCTTCGAAGTGTACTGCTGCATCTGGCGCAGCGCCACGGAGTCGATGATCTCCGTACCCATATTCAGTAGCGGAAGCATCGTGAACATCAGACCACTGGTGCCACCTGGCACCCCAATTGGTACGCCGCAATAGAGACGCGTACTTAGCCTGCCACCGTGCATCTCCAGATCCAGCAACAAATGCAGAGGCTGTGCATCCCCGCACTCGCGGGCATAATAGGCGTGCAATTTGGCTGAGTAATCGGACAGCGATTTGCCGGTGCTGTACCAGCCAATGATTTTCTCCTGCGGATTGGCTCTCTGGTGCAGCTGGTACATCTTGGCGGCGTAATTTTTGTCCAGCTTCAGCTGATGGATCATCTGCATTCTCTTGTATAACAAAATGAAGCTATTTGTTATCTCAACAGTGCCGGTAATTCTGTCGCGGCGGCCCAAAAGCGTACCCAGAGTCACATCGTCCAAAATGGGCCGACGTTCGTAGGCGCCGATAATTTGGAACAGTACCACTGGGTGCAGACGCACCTTGGCCTGACTCTGATAGCTTGAGATCGACATGTCCGCAAATTTTATTATTATGAGTTGCAAATTAAATGGCAAAGAAAATACTCGAAAGCTGCGTGAAGTTAGCTGCACTTAATTTGACACACAGCCAGTGTTGTACAATTTAATTAGCAGTTCTTACATCATTTTAATAGGACCAGCTATTCTGAATAAATCGTTTTATAATTTAAATGAAACATAAATCATTTTTCGTTTACTTTACTGTCAATTATATTGATAAACATACATACATATATATGTAAGAATCATACATATATATAAATATGCAAACAAGATTACCCAACATTGAAAATTGGAAGTGATGCCAGATTATATTTTTTTTTTTTACATTTTCTAGTTAGAAAAAAATTTGTTGAAATTTATTGCTTATTGGAAAACCTACACATTTCAAAGAACATGACTATTTTAAATGCAAAAGTTGACCAAAATAGATTACCAGTTATCTGTCTGTACACTTCACAAATTACTTGAAAGTGTCAAAAAGTTTTTCTTCGTTCTCGCTATGTGTTATGTCTGTGTGTGTTTTTGTGTGTTTGGTTTTCATTGTTGCAAATTTGGTTACTAACAAGCATATCCTTTATGTCTCACAATCCTCCTCGTCCACTTCCTTTTCACATATTAAAAGGCCTGCGATTTCCACTTCCACTTGGACGAACGGCCTTTGCGCTTGACCGCCTGTCCGGGTTGCGACATATGAAAATGCCATGAAAGGGTGCACAGCACCAGAAGATAGAGGAGGAGAAGCCAAGCAGAGAAATGCAAAAAAAAAAAAAATTTTAAAATTCCCTGCAAACACTTTGATTTTGCTAGAAAATTTGGTCAACAGCAAAGTTTTCAATTTATAATCAAAACAAGTGAGACCCAGAGGGGCTAGAAAATGTCCTGGACTAGCTGATTAGTCCGGTGACCCTAACACATTCAAAGTTTCTCAGTTTTATATGTTTTTTGGGGTTTTTTTTTTCTTTTTTCTTTGGTTTTGTATATGGGCCTTGGCCCTGGCACATTCACTCATTCAATCATCATGCATTCATGCATTCATTCCAGCTAGAAGAAAAAAAAAGAAAAACTGTAAAAAACGAAAGGGATTTTGAAAGGTGCGCAAAATCCTTTTTACGTATTCAGCAAACAGCAGTAACAACAACAACAAAAAAAGTCGTCCTTTCATGGTTAAATGCGTTTTCTTGGTGAGAGTTAGTGGCGTGGCTGTGTGAAAAAGTGTCCGTGTGTGTGTGAAAGGATTAGGTATCCCAGCATTTTTATGATTATACTCTTAGCTCTTAGCCATGGTGTGCGATGACGCCTCTGAATGATGACCATAATGCAGACACGCGCTGCGCTCAAATAGTCCGCGTCCTGACGAGTCCTGAGTTATGACTAGCACAATTTCTCTTTGGCATTATCTACTGAGTGTACTTTGTTGTGCGTGTGTGTGTGTGTGTGTGAGTGGTGTGTTTTGTGTTCTCTAAATTAGTTTTAGCTGTGCGCTTGTTGGCGTAAACACTGTGACATGTCCGCTGATTAGCAACTAGATCATTAGTTAACGGTAGATTTGCCCTTTTTCTATATATTTTTTTTTATTATTTTAGGTCCGACTCAGCTAGTGCATTATTCATGTTAATTAAGGGAATGGCCCAGACTTATCATAACGTATGTGATGCTGGGCAATTTAAGTACATTAGCGACGCTCAGGTTGAGTTAAATCTATATAAAATTGCATTTAAAATTTGAAATTTGAAGCAACCGACAACCGACAACAATGAAGAAACCACAAGCCACAATCTACAACCGACAACAGCAACGAGGACAGCAGCATCACTTAGCAGTTAAAAATATGCTACACTTGCCCCAGCGGCAGTTAGTTTGCCAGTAACATACAGTACACACTCCAACTGCGTGCCCACGAAAGCAGCAGGAACCAGTCTCCCTTCTGTAAGAGGCGTCTATTAAACATGAGCACACACACACACACAGAAAGCAAGATAAAATGAAAGACAGGTGCGGATGCGGGTGTGTGGGTGTGGATAAAGGGGATGCCTGCTTGAAGAGCTGTTTCCTCTTTGCCACATACTCGGGCAGGACGAGCTGCTCACACATACACATACAGATAGCAAACAAAACCAGATGCAAAGCATGGTTGTCCGACCAGTTGGCCGGGCCAAGCGTCCATGCTAGCAGTCAGCAGCTTTTGAGCCAAAGGCGAAAAAGGTATTTGCGAACATTTTTCATGTGAATCTGCGGCGGCTGGTCTTAGCATTTGGCTAAGCTGGATGCCATTTCTGTCCAATGGGCCCTGGCAATGGCCGTTAAACGCGTGCGCCGCAGATAAGATTCTATTTGCTGTCACAATTGTCGCTGCCGACGTCGTTGGCAACTGTTGACAAATACCCACAGGGGGGAAACTCCACCGCCCCTCCCCTTCCGCCCTTCACTTCACATAATCATTCTCTGACATAGATAGCACCTAGCACAATGCTGAGCAGGACTCCAACGAACATTTATGAAGATTTGTGTCTGACCCAACAATGGCTTTAAATGATTTGCTCTTTAAAAGACGCCTGAGTTGAGACTGCGCTGTGTGCCACACTGTCTGCCCTGCCCCACTGTCTGCGCCACTGTGTGCCCCTCTGTGTGTTGTCTTTTAATTATAGCACAAGCTAAAGTTTTCATTTTAGTCTGTTTTTGATCAATTTGCAGCATGTCGATTAAATTTCTACTGCATTTGAGCGTTGCCAGATCATTCAGTGTCTATTCAAGTTTTGAACTAGTTCATGATTCGCTGCACTCAGTACTCTAGTTTGTTGGCAACACACAGTTCATGCTGCTGCTGCTGCTGCTGACCCGCATTGACATTGCAATTTAGTTGGCCAACCTTCCATCCACCTATCCACCCATCCGTCTAAACACCCAACCATCCTCCAACTACCCAACCATAATTTAGTGCCCGCTGTTGAGTTTCAGTTTCGTGAAAGCTGCTTTACCTATTTAGCATAATTTTTGTTATACTCAGTTGCTGCTGTTGCTGCTGCTGCTGACGTCCAAGGCTGCCTGGGTCCTTTAGCCTGTGGCGCATTTTGGCCACTTTTCTGCATCTCTTTGGACATTAGCCTGCTGTTTAACATTTTACGTGCAGGTGAAGCCTGCTGCTGCTGCTGCTTCATATATATATATATTTTTTTTTTCTTTCTTTCTTTATGCAGTTTTGCATGCCAAATTTGCAGATGGAAACGGTATCACACTCACACACACCCTCACACACACACACACACACACACACACATTGTAGAGAGTCTGCTGTTGACATAGTTAAACGTTGGCCATTTATTATGCGAATTTATTACGGTGGACGCAAAACTGCAGTTGCGTTGACCGCAATCTTTGAGCCAAAAATGTCTTGATAACTTAATTAATGCAGTGTGTATCTCTACATGTGTATGTACAAGTTTATGAACTTTAGAGTAGACCAACACATACTGAACATATGTATGTGTGTATGTATGTGTATGCAGATGTTAGCCGTGCAGTGTATGTGTATGTGTATGTTAGCCCAACATGCAACGCATTTTCGCACTCGCGTAAATTACCAAATAAGCGACGTGAGAATTTGCATGAGTGTGTTGCGGCACACACACACACCTACACGCGTATACTGAATTAGCATACATATGTATGTATGTATGTATGTATGTATGTGCCGAACAAATGGCCACTGCCGTTCAAAGTTTACCTTTGGTTTTTGGTGCAAATTTGATTTGGTTGCGCCTCTGAGGAAACTTTAACTTGCATTTTCCTGCTGCTGCTGTTGCCTCTGCTGCATGCCTGATTTTTGGCAATGTACGTGTGTGTGTTTGAGTGTGCGTGTGTGCACACACTCTCTCATGTGTGTGTGTGTATGTGTATGCAGTTAATTTTCGCTAGAATGCAGCTGCTGTTAGGGCTGCTGGTGATGCTGGTCTAACAAGACACATACACACATACACACATGCATATAAATTAGAGAGTGTGTGTGTGTGTGTGTGTGTGTATTTGAGTGTATGTGCGCATCTCTGCCACTAAGTGGCGCAAAGAGCTGGTGTTGCACCGCTAACAGCTACTAAAAACTCAATTACCAGTCAACTCATTTTCAAGCATACACACACACACACACACACACTCACACTCACACACGCACCCACAGCCATATAGCTTACCACATATACCGTTGCAGATGTGTGCGGGGTGTTAATTGAATTCTTACATTACAAATCTAAAGTATTTAAGTTCTATTAAGACACACAATTTTCTACGTCATTCAATTTTCGTTAGACTTTTAATTTACTTTAAAAAATCAGTGTTTTTGAAAATGAGTTGACTTTTTTATGCAGCAGTTTATTTAATTAAAAAAGGATTTTTACTGTTATTTAAAAACCAAAATGTGTTTTATTAATTAATTATTTAAACATTATTTTTTCATTATATTTAAGCAATGTTTTAAATATATGAAATAGTTAAAATTAAAACAAATATTTATATATGAAAATTCAGCTTATCAAAAATGGTTCATGTAATTGTTTAATTAAATAAAATATTTCGTTTCTATCAAACTTTTTTTTTTTGTTGTTGTTAAATTACAAATTCTATGCACTCGCTGAGGAATGACCAAAGAGTTAGCCAAAACTTTCTATCATGGCAGCCCGCACGTATTGTGAATTTGCAGTATTTAACAGGTAAAAGCAGTAAAAGCTGATATGGAAACCCGCTTCACCTTTAGTTTTTTTGGGCGGCTTGTAACTAATTGCAAATTAGCGCCACCCACATTTTTGGTATACAATATATGTGCATGTGGTATTAAAATATGTTGGATAAACTTTCCTGAAGTAATATGCGCTCGAGGCTGATGTGTAATTGCAATTCAAATTCATAAGGGATAAAGTTTGCGCATGCTTAACTGAAATTCAAATGGAGGCGCTTTAAAGCGCTATTAAAACGCGAACAGCCAGCCAAAAATTCACCACCACTCACCCACATGGTGTGCCACACCCACAGGACCCACAATCCCCTTCGCCTACCCCCCCCCCCCCTCCACCATTACTAGTGTGTGCGTTGTGCCCACACCGACACTCATAAGTTGTTAGCACTACTGCAAGCATATTTTGGGCAACATTTTGTGAGCACATTAATTTATGCAAATAGTTGAAAAATATTAATGGCTGCCTGGCAGCTGCTGGTGGTGTGTTCGCTCTGGGTTTATCCTGGAGGACAAAGTGGAACATCGTTGCCAGCTAGCTGGGACCTTGTGAACAGTGTTATTGAGCTGTGGAGCAACAGTTTCATCCAAAACTAGATATATACAGGGGAGCGGGGTGTGTGGAAATTGGGGCTTGCAGCAAAGCGACATTTGAATTAAAAATTTATATCTTTTAAAAGTTGAACAATTTCCGTTATATTATGGCGCATAAAAGTCAATAAGCCACACAAATATAAAGGCTCAGCGCCAACTGTCGAACGCAAAACTAAATGCAAAGCTTAACAAACACACACACACACACACACACACATATTTAAACATGTTCATATATATGTTTGTGAGCCTGAAATCATACTGCAAGCAAAAATGTATATATAATCAAAATGGCGCACAAGAAATATAAACTTATGGCGCACTTCCGCCAATAGTCAAACATTTTATTTTATTTCATTCCATTCGAATTCGCTTTACATTCTCTCGTTGCCCCATCAACGGAAAATGGTCAAAGCACTTTCCGAGTATGAAAATTAAAATGAAACACAACGGAAATGCTACAGAAATCAGCCAACTGGCATCAACTTTCCAGTTCTGTTCCCTATAAACTTTCAGTTTTGTGTTTTTTTTTTTTTTTTTTGCTGTGTTTATGTTTTTTTTTTTGTTGTTATTATTGTGTTGTTATAAGCTGCAAAATCAAGTAAGAAATTTCTGTTTTGTTGTTGTGGGCCTGCGGAAAATGGGCATTTCCTGTCACTGCCAGTAAAATGGTTAAAAAGGGCCACAACAAAAAATTTAGCTTGAGCGATGACTGGTCAATAACAAGGCCAATACTAATAGATGCATTAGCCCAAAACAGCTGGAATTCACACACATAAAGTGCGGTGGTATATATCTCATATCCCACAAACAAAATGTGTAAATTTGTATTAAATATTTATAAAAACATAGTCTACGCAAATATATATTTAATTAGTTTTTTATTTATGATTTGCTATGTGTGATTGAAAAGCTGAAAGATGTCTGACAGTCAAACACTCCAACATCATTTTTATATATAATTTCTGGTTATTCACTAAGTTTTTTCTCTTTACAAAAAATCTAGAAATGGAATATTTATGCGAAATGCTTTTTTTTTTACTCCATGTCAATATTGAAAATACACTGCAAATGCCTAAATATGCATACCAAATTCGGATTATTTTTTTAATTATCCTTCGCATACAACAAATCAGCCCAATATCCACTGAAATATTTGCTACAAAAAAGCACTAAAAGCATTTGCTGCTGCTCTACACAATTGATTACAAATCAATTGTATTTATAAGGAATCTAAAAATCATATTTATCTATGGTTCAACACAACTATATTTTCCACACATCAAAATAATATCAATATGCTGTCTGCAAATATATATATATATATTACATATGACGTATTCTTGTGTTCTCATATTTAGTGCTCAAAGTTCGAGTTTTGTGCTCAATATTCAGCTTTTAGCGGCTTAAAAGCTCAATAAGCGAATATTGTTTGAATTTGTTAAATATTTTGCTTGGCATCCTTGTTGTCGTTGTTGTTAAGTATTTTTTGTGAATTTCTATGTATGTATGTATTTGTATGTACATATCCATTTGTGTTGGTAGTTGTATTTCATTGGTATTTGGGTGGATGGGTGGAGAGGCGCTATTTGCTTGTTTTTTCTCGGCTGGCATTTACAAATTATTTCGTTGGCCAAGTTTCTGCTCGTTGCTCTTCAATAAAAACTATGAATGCTCCCGAAAAATGTTTGGCATCGCGCAAAATATCAATACAAATAAAAATGTGAAAAAAAACGTTGCAGGCCCAGAAACTGTATTGTTGTTATGTATATATGTATTTTGTTTGAAAACAGATATGCGGAGCAACTAAAAACGGCTAAACTTTCAAGCATCTGAAAAACATTTAAGCTTAAGCCAAATTTAATTAGTTTTTTCGCTTAAAGTTTTATAGTACTGCAAATTGATTTACTTTATAGTTTACATGTGTATTTTTGCGGTCAGAGCATTTACTGGTCTCCATTTAGCTGAAATTTCCTATTTTGCTTCTATCCATTTAATACAATCTTCAATTCATATACAATAATTTCTCATATTTGGCAAACGTTCAATTTTGACTAAAGCCAAATAATTACCAGCAATGTGTACTGGTCAAAACAAACAATATTTGCTCAAGTTTGTAAATAATTAAACAAGTACTTTTGATATAGGAATGCATTATTGACTTATCAATACCCTTTGTAATTATAAAACGTTGCTAAATTGAAATGCTAATGAATGTGGCTTTGGAAATTAAATGTATAATTTACATTATGTTACATGCCTTAATTATATAATACGAGTGTTTACTTACCAAATGGAGTTAATTGTTTACCAGCAGAAACATTTCAACAGTTAATGGAGCATCTGTAAAGGGAAAGAAATGCAATTTCCATTAGTTAAAATTGATAATTTTGAATTGGAAATATTTGAATATTAAAAATATTAGTAAATTAATTTGCCACAATATTTAGCTGCACGTGCCACTCAAAGCTAACCGCTAGCCTTTATGTAATTATTTTATTGGCAATTATTTTTTAATTTCGACACTTTCCAATAAAAAAATAAATGGTACAATAACCGGCTTCCCAACTGAGTGTCCGGCTTGTCTAATTGAAGTTCAATGGAAAGATGGGCAAAAGTTAATGATGACATTAAAACCGGCCAAAAAAAAAATGCCACCAACAAATCAACAATTTACAAAAAAAAAAAAAACGAAAAGAGAAGAAGATAAAGTGGATGCGGAAGACACAAAATATAAGAGATAGGCGATAATAAAATTGCGCTTTGCCTTCAGCATTTTAGCTAAAATGAAAGCGTCAAATGTATTATTTAAAATTCCAGCAGGGTACGCGTGCAAAAAAAACCAGCAGCAAAAAGTACAAGAATTGAAATGCTCAAAAAGCAGGGGGGGGACAGACGGGGCAGCGGTTTCGGCTTGAGAATGGGCAAAGAGATTGATTTCATGCCAAAAAAAAAAGATATAAAAAAGAAGAGAATCAAACAGCAACAAGCGAAGTAAAAGAAAAAAAAAACTGGCGGCCAGTTTGAGCTGCTCTTGTTGTTGTTGTTGTTGTTGTTGTTTTGACTTGGTCCAATAACATCGACAGATATTTCGGGCAAAGAACACGGCCAAACAAGACAGCCAAGACAAGCAGCAGCTGCTGTTGCCGGACAAATGTGGGTCACCTGAAAGCGTTGCTTTCAATTTTTATAACGTTACTAAAAATAACAAAAAATCTCAACAAAAGGAGAACAAAATCATCAAAGACTTCAAACTAAAATACGAGTTATTGTTGGTTCTGTTCGTATCTTGTCTGAGCATCCAGATGATCTGCTTTGCGATCTGGCTTATGAGTGTGCTTGAGAATGCCACTCGAAAGTTCCTCTGTAGCCAGCAGCAGCCGTCACATGTAATACTCATTCACAGCCAGCCAGATAAAAGCTAATCAGCTACGTTTGCTGCAACTGACTGCTTGCATCAATTTGTGGCGCTCGCGCTTCCCATGTTGTTGCCTATAGTAATTGCCGCACTTCAGACACACTGGAGAACTCACTTCTGAGCGCGTCAAAATACACTAGACACAACACACAACACAACACACAACACAGCACACAACAAGAACAACAAACATGAGCATCAAGCTGAACCATCCGCAGCACATAATCACTTGAGTTGCTGGTCTGTGAGGGCGGCGGTCTTGTCAAGTGCGCTGTGCGGACTAAGTAAAGTGATATAAAACAAATATATACATAGACAAACGCACACACACAAACATACACACACACACACACACAAATACACGTGCACACAAATATGCCAATAACCTATTGAAATGCTCGATACGCTCTTTTCTATCAATCTGTCGATTGATATTCTACGGCAGCAAAAATGAAAGTTGCTTGGCTAGAAATGAATAAGAAGAAGCAGCAGCTGACTGACAGAGTCGGGCTCTGAATAAACTCATAAATCGTGTTAAAGATGTTTTCATGGATTGGTCACGCAGTATCAGCCGCTGACACTAACCGGAGGCTGTACAACTGTTCCAGCTGGTCATCTTCAGGTGAAAAGAAGTTAATGCCAAAAAAAACACCACAACAACAACAAAAACTAAATAAAAAAATTGCAATATCATGCGATTGTCGCATGCGATTTTTTGGATAAAGTGAGAGCAAAATGATATCTGGAGTCGAGTTGTGTGTGTGTGTGTGTGTGTGTGTAAGCGTGTGCTGCTAATGAAGGCAGCTCTGCTGACAACCCACTGACACTTTGACCGATTTTTAGCATACTCAATATAAGTAATTTTGTCATTATGGTATATAATGCGCCTTTCGCCGCCAGCACAGACGGCACACGCTGTGTCGAATCATTCAATTCACAGCAACATATATGAAGATTCATTTATATACATAATATATATATATACATATGTATATAAATGTATATATATAGCTGAGAGCTACTCGTTTCTCATCTCTAGCTGCATTCCTCTTAGCTTTAATTAGTTTGTTCTTGTTGTTTTCCAATTTATGTGATGACAGACACAGCCGTGTGAAATACATAAAATTGCTTATTATTATATTAAGTGGTGAAAACTAAGCAAAAAGTAAAAAATAGAAAAAAAAAAAAAAAAATAAAAGTAAACTTAATGCGAAGAAAAATACTCACAGTGTGAGTTTTGACTAGATTTGCAATGTGTTAATGAATTGAAGTTCCGTATCAATGGGAATCTTTTTGACCCATTTAACGGGACGAGAGAATTCTTATTATTTTTCTTTTGTCAAACTTCAAATATAACTGGTTTTTGGTATTTGGTATTTGGTTCTGGTTCTACTTGCTAAGCATATGCTAATGGTTCTTGCTCTTTCAGTTGCCTTATTCGTATTGCGGTCAAAGTTATTAACTAGTTATTAAAGTGGCATTTTGTTTGCTCCAGACTGGAGCTATATATAAAACCCATGAGCCAACAATAATCATGTAAATGAGTGATTCAATGAATGTGGCTGCTCTTCTTGTTGGCTTCTTGCATGCATATCGCAATATAGGGTTGACCAAAAGCTTGGCCCAGTTTGTTGCTTATTAGGCGTGAAGCTAAATGCCAAGTAATCATGGCCAAATGGAGAAATAACTAAAGAAGCAATTAAAACCACACAAAATAATAATAACGCATTCATTACTCATGCGTATAATTGAGCCATCGAGGTGACCTTTGAAGCTGATGTTTTTGGGTCTGTCATAAATAGAGCATTAATTGGGGCATTTGATCAATGAAAAGCAAATGTGCCGCAACGTATTCAAAAAGTTGCACAGCCATAAATAAGTAGCCAAAGTCTCATTACAAGAGTTTTACATTTGGCAGCTACTCCTTCGCTTTTTTTTTATGATCTAAACTTTTTGGGTTTTGTTACTCATAGAAAATGTGTGCTTAGCGTTCGTTGTTTTTGTTGAAGACTTTTGCACTTGCTGCATACTTAGAAGGGCACACTTTGCGCCTTTTCATGAATTTATACTTCCAAGTGCAATAAATCATAATTTGTTACTTTTTCTAATGGATTATGGACAGCACTCTGCGTTCAGCTTGGCATATTGTGGCTGCCGGACATGGTTGGCAAAGAGCTCTCAAGTGCTGATTGAGCTGCCTGCATGAATACTTCATGATTATGTTGACAGCATGTTGAATATTATTACACTGTCACAAACCATCATACATACATATATGTAAATTATCTATGATAAACTGCACATTTAATGACATTAACAAATTAATTACATTGTTTGAGTATTTTTGTTATCTCTGACGCACAGCGTAAATGTGTCTGAAAATGTTAATTGTTGTTCAAAAAAAAAAAACATAATAATAATAATTATTACTTATTAAATGAATATCTGATGGGAGTCAATATATGTATTTAATAGCAGCAGCAAAAATTCAAAGCGCCAACTCAATTACAATGATTAATTGTATTTATCGCTGAAAATTCAATTTGCTTATTGTACTGCTAAACCTTTGATGGATTGTGAAAGTGATTGCATAAAATTTGATAAAGAAACATTGAAAAAATATTGCAAATTATATATTATATACTTGGTATTGGTGTTTGTGTGCATCAGCATTTTGTTAAAAATTGCTATTATTAATTGAAGCCATTGAAAATAGGCTGTGCTTTTTCCACGTGCGACAAAATAAACATAAATTTACAATAAACGGGCTTATATATATATTGAAAGGCATCACAGCTGCAATTTAAACTTAACAATTTAAAATGAATGAAATTGTAAAATGCATTATAAATTGAACAATTGAAACAAATTAAAATAAATCATGACTACCTGATGCAAACTAAATAATGCGCTTAAAAGGCATAATAATGCGATTAAGTGCACAAAGATCGGCTGTCAATTGTTGCTATTGTGAAGTTGAAGGTCATGAAAACTGAAAACACGACAAGCAGACTACAAAACCCAAAAATGCTAAACAACAGCATCTGGCTTACAGGCTCTCTCTCAACTTGGGACATGCAAAAAAATATGTAGTATGAGCTGAAGTGCTGGAGAGCTCCCAAGTGACCCATTACCCCTTTTTATCGAACTATGACAGCCAAATGCCAAATGTGTCAAGAGTTCAAAGTCATGCGCCTACAATAACCGGCAACTGACCCGGCCTCATGTCTGAATTGGCACCAATTGGATGGGTTAAAATAAGGGATAACTCTCAACTCTGACAGCAAAAGCAGCAGCATCAAGAGCAAGAGCATAATATTAACAAATATGCGCATGAATTATTTCAAATTTGGATACATATTCGTGCAGAAGTCTGCTTTGGCTGACTCGACTCGCCTCGACTCGAATTTAGTCGACTTCACTCGACTATACTCGACTTGACTTGACGTTCTGCTAAGCCAAAAGAATAGCTGGCCAAGGCACGCGAATCGCAAACTGCAAATGCTAGAACTGAGCTGAGTTGTCGTGTCGTGAATCAAATACAATAAATAAATTAAATTAAAAATTCATTCGAAGCAAGTGAAAAGCTTGTGCAGTTGCAATATGGCAAAAAAAAAAAAATCCAGCCAAACGAATAAAGAAACAAATACATAGGAAAATCTTTATTAATAAATATGCAATGAACAAAGTACGAGTAAAATATTTCACTCCCATGATTTCACAACTTTTGGCTGAAAACTATTTGAGCGTTTCGCGTCGGCTAAAAGTTCCCATGACATGTGGCACATTGACTGACTTCTTGTGTGGGTTTCAGTGTGTTGGTTTTACAGTCTCTGTGTGTGTGTGTGTGTGTGTGTGTGTCAGGCTTGCCTGCTGCCAGCACAACATGGTCACAAGCCAACGTCAGGCAACAACTCTTATGGTGAGCGACTTAGGCTGCTTGGAGTCTGCTGCCAGAGTCTTCGCCCCAGCTGAAACGAGCACCTCAAAAACTTAGATGCTTTGAAATTAACCTGTAGCCAAAAACTGTGCAACCAACATACTTTCATTGCCTGCCACTGACGTGCACCACTGCAAAATTTCGTGTTGCAATATACTCTGGCTTGCTGCTTTTGATGGCCAACCGAGTGCCTAGCTTGAGTTTGGATTAAACTATGCAAAATGGGAGTTTCACATTTAAAGGGTTCGCTTTATTGAAACAATAGTTTTTCAGTTTGCAATTCAATTTAATGGTTGCAAAAATAATGCTTTTTAGTACATTTTTATTATGAAAGAATTTATGGAAAAAGTAAATTTAAAAAAGGAACTAGTAGCAAAGTAGCACTTTATTTATATAAATTATCTTTTTACTGATTTGTTTAAAAGTTATTGTTAGCTGTTCTAAAGAGAAGTCTTTCATTTCCTGGGTTATCTTAGCTGATGATATTCGAAATCTTTGGGTTTCTGGGATGATGAGTCAAGACACTGAATATATTGCATAAGCAGATGGTAAACTTGCACATAACAATTTTATGGCAAATGTGCACGCTATGCGGCTCGTCACCATTAAAAGCTGCTACATTTTAATTAATCAAGCTAACAAACAGCAGCAGCAGCAACAGCAGCAGCAGCAACAGCAGCAGCAGCAATCGCGCGGTGGCAGCATCAACTACCATGTTCATCTGTCAACAACAATGCGCGCCACAAATTAATTACATGGCACTCAGTGAGCAGCGGGTGGTAAACCCAAAGTGCCAGCACTCAAAACCATAAAACCCAAAATCCAAACCACAAACTTCAAACCCCACCAGCACCAGTAGTGCATCATTGTTTAATGCAAGGCTGGGGTTTGTTTGGCTTTGCGAGGCGTGCGATTTCCAAATTAGATCTTACCTAATTATGGCATTGGAAATGCAACAATACTTGAGGAAATTGCATCCAATGAAATAAGCAATGCAAAGTAAAGAGCTAAAATGACAGACATAGACAGCCATAAACGGCAAAAAGCAAAACTTTTTGAGAAAAATGACAGCAAACAAATAAATGAAACAGAATCAACAATAATAATAAGAACAAAACTTGTTGGCCAAGCTCTGCCTCTGTCTAGTCTGGAGGCTGGGAAAGTTTTGACCAGTTCTGCTCGAGTTTTGCACAGCGTTTTGGCAACTGCACTTTATAATAATTAAATAATTTTTGCCAATTATACAGCCAGCATATAACTATCTAAACAAACTGGCTTACGCGATCTACGCCTCCTCCTCTGCCACGTTCATTATTTCAATCTGAATCTGTATTTTTATCATTGTGTCTGTGTGTGTGTGTGTGTGTGTGTGCAAATGCGTTCAGCACTACACTAATAAATAGAATTGCGTTTAATTAACAAAAAAGAAAATTGTTGCCTGAGAGAAAAGTTGTTGGAAAAACTTGCTCCGTTTGCCTGCGCAGATACAAAACTGAAATGCAGCATAGCTAGTGCAACACAATGTTTAACTTGGCTCAGATAATGGAAGTTGGCAACACAAAGAGCCAGCACAAAATGTTCAAATTAAAACTGGGCCTTTGCATATAGAATCCACTGTCGTCATATTGTTGGGAAATGCACAAGTTGTGCCAAATGCAATCTATATTCATTAAATTTGATTATACATTTTAAGGAAGTTTCTGATTATTTTGGGAATGATTTTTGTTGGTAGTTGATAAAACTATGAATTTGAAAGTACTATGTGTATTAGCTAAAATTAAGCAAGTCTTCTATTAAAAAGTTATTCAGGTCATATTCAAATTTTTGTAACATTTTTCTTTCCCATTTATTTTGATTTCTCATTTTATAACAAATTAGTACTCTGTCCATATACTGATAATTGCCACATTATTCAGTACCAGCAAATTTTGTAATATTAAATTAGTACAAGAAAATGCAAAGTATGCACAATTATGTTAGCTGATTTGAAAGTTAGATTTTAAGGCAACAGAGTCCACTTTGACCTATCTACAGTTGGCTAACTGGTTATTATGTCAGCTGAGAGAGGTAACGATTTTGCGTGTCTGGGATGAATCTCTGGCATTTTGGCAATATGCAACTACTAAGTTAAATAGTTTTAGTCGAACTTAGGCCAAGCCCCAGACACTTCAATTGTGCAAAAAAAAAAAAAATAAATAATTATTTGCACGTTTTGGCCATATAATAAAGACAGCTTTGGGTGCGCAAAAGATACTCGTGCGAGTGCTCAAATTACAGATGAGCCGCTATCTTGCGGTTATTACATGTGTCTCTGTGTGTGTGTGTGTGTGTGATTGTGTGTGATTGCTGCTTGAGTTGATTAAAGTGCTGCAAATTGACTGACTGTCTGGCAATTATTAACTGTAGGGGCAGCAACAACAACAACAATGCTGTGCAACAACTATAACATTTATTATGGGCAGCAACTAAAAAGGAAGTGGGTTGGAAAGCGAGCAGAACGCATCTATAATAACACTGCATTTGTGCAAGTCACAACAACAACAACAACAAAAACATACCAACAACATTTGTGAAGATGCTATTTTTGTTGTTGTTGCCGAAGTGGCAGCAATGCAATTTCTTATTTGCTGAGCTGTGGCAAAACTATGAGCACGTCGTTGCCATATTTATTTAACCGCAACAACAACCGCAATAAGAACAACGGCAACGGCAAAGCTGCAACTGCAACTGCAACAAAACGGCGCGCTCTGCACTAATCTCCAGGCCAGGCCAAAACGTAAAATGCTATTTAGAAAGTAACTCAAACTCTGCAGATACGTTTGCCACCAGCCGCTGTCAGCTTAAGTTTGTTACCAAGCTGAGCATAATACCCCAACAGACTGTCGGTCGGACAGAGGACAGAGGATGGAGGACGGAGGACGGAGGCTGAGAGACACAGCTAGACACTGTGAGACTGTAAGGCGAATAGTTAGTACAGGATTTCCCTGTTAATGCTTGCATAAATATTGCTCATTGTTTTCTGCTTTTATAATATGGTATAGTGTTGAAGAAGAAGAAGAAGAAGACGCACAACAAAATTAGCAGCAGCAGAATAAACTATTATGGTTAAGTCAAGCTGCTTTATGTTAGACTGGCTGAGTTTTTGGGACTGTCGACTGTTTACTGTGGACTTTGTGGAGTCGGAGACGGAGACGGAGACGTAGACGTTTGGCTGTGTCTAGTTGGTCAAGTTCTTAGTGGGTTCATTAAAATCACACAAAGCTGTTTTAAAAACCTGCAGCTCCATCAGTGCTGGGCTCAATGTAAGCTTGACCAAATGTAGCTGAGGCATTTTAACTTGTTTTCAGTTACACACAGTAAGTTAGTGTGTGTGTGTGTGTGTGTGTATGTGACTGTGTGTGTGCGTGTTACTCGTTTCTGTTGCTGCTGTTGCTTTTGCTGTTGCACTTGTTTTTGTATGTTGTATTTTTTTTTATGCGCCAGTTTGCTGCTGGTTCTGGCGGCTACTTTGCTTTGCTCCTTTTCTTTAATTAAAGACAAGTCTTCATCTCATTTTTTTGTTTTCACCTGTTTGCTGTTGTTCTTAAACTATTTAGTATTGGGCCACAAAACGTATCACATTGTTGCCAAAACGCAGCTTGTATCAACTCCCGCAGCTGCTGCATTTTATGATTGCCAAGCTATGGGAAACTAAGTATGCTATTTGCATCAGCAGCGCAAACTGCAGCGGTAAAAACCAAATATGAAATATGCGCATTAAAAAAGGACATCACGTACACTGCACAGCCACACACACACACACACACAAACACACATACACACATAATTCAAAGCTTGTAAATATTTGTATAGTAATCCGCTTTGTCGACACTCGACCCGGGTCCAAGTCTTGATTGTTTTATATGACCTGGCATTGTGCTTGTTGTGTGATTGCCGGAAATTTGGTTGTGGATCTGTCTAGCAGCTCAGCTTTATATGCTATATGCCGTCTGCTGTCGCTTTAGTTGTTTCAACAGTTTAAGCAAAGTTAATCCTTTCTGAATGCGAGGCTTACCTGTTGACGGCGCCGCGCCTCGTGGCCTGAAGCTGCAGCAACAACTGCAACAGAGTTTGTCGTGTGCTACGTGTTAGAGCGCAAATGCATAAAATAAAAAATCCAGCAAATCCATAAACAACAATAGCAAGAGACAACAACAATAAAAACAACGATAGCTTCTCTCCAACAACTCGCGTGCGGCAATTCGCAATCAGTAGCTTTTTTTTTATATATATTTTATTTGGCGAGCTGTGATTTTTATTTATTTACTGTATTTGTTCGCTGTTTAATTTTTGATGACATACTTTGTTTTTTTTTTTTTAAATTTGATCTTTTGGTATTATTAAATTACTGTGGGTTTTAATTAAAAAATCACGCACGTTTGCATGTAGCAGTTTTAAAACGTTATTCCTTTTTCATCCTCTTTGGCCAAGGCCTTTACGTATTGAAGGTGGCTCGATTGGTTTTTTTTTTGGTTAAAAAAACACTTCCGTTACAACGTACCAAACGCTTGCAGCGCACAAATCGTACTGAATGTGGTCTTGGCGCTTCCAAAAGACTTTTAAGCATGCTGGCAAGAAAGTCCAAGAAGTTAAAGCCAAGAAAGAAAAGTTGGAAGCTCCCAGCCAAAGAGCCACAATACAACACCACACACAAATGGTCAAGATGATCATCATTATGCTGATGATCGTGGCGACGACGACATGTAACCGGCAGTCGACAGAGCGTAACAAACAGATAGACGGTGAATCAAAGAGAGAGCTGGTAAGCGAGAGAGAGTGGCAGTGAGAGCAAGTTGAGCGATCACAAGAGCGCTTTAGCCGGCTGCACATGCGCACAGCTCGATGACGCGCTCTCTTAGAAACAACAAAGAGAGCGCGAGCACTTGAGACTTGAGGCATTGACAGCTTGTGCGTGACAGTGTTGCAAAGAACAACAATAAATCACCGTTACTCTAAAAACAAAGCAGAATAAATAGTCTAAGCAAACAAACAATGTAAATTAAAAAAGCTTATTGTCTATAAATTTACGTAAATTCTGTCATAAAACAGTTAAGATTAATATGAAAATGGCCTTTGACTAAGGTATTCACCTATATTTATTAACTATATTTTATATGTTATATCGATGCTGATGTGTTTTTTGTTAAAATGAGAGAAATGAGAAAAACTAATAACAAACAAAAACAAAACTAAAACAGCAGAAATTAAGACGGATTCATAAAAATGTAGTTCTTAGTTTGCACAAAAATTGACTGAATTGACTATTCCGGTTAGTTGATCAAAAACTTTAAAAGAACACCTTAAAAAATATTTAGTATTCAAAAGAGTTGCCAAATTGTGTTGCCAATGCTAAATAATTATGCTGTGTGCTCAAAATGCCATATAATGGACTGCAACTAATGAACTAACACAAAAATCTAACTGAAAACAAATTAATTAGCAGCGAGTTATGCAGAGGCATTATGCAATTGGTAACATGGCGAACTTTGACATTTAGCAGGGGGCAAGCAGGCAGAAACTATCGTAAGCTTAAATATCAACAGAATTAAGCATACGTTGAGCAATGTCAGCTCTAGCGCCAAGACTGGCCAATTGAGAAATGAAAGCATACAAACGCTTCGCATAATTGTGCCCGGGAGAAATCTAGAATCCGAACAGCAATCGAAGCAATTCAGACGGCGCTCTGTTGCACTTTCTTTGCCGTTTTCAATTTAATGCATAGTTTCAGGAAGAAAACACTTGCCACACAAATACAAGCACACACACACGCACACACCGTCTCACACTGGACGGACAGTGTGTCGTGTAACTGGCGTGTGTGTGTGTGTGTGTGTGTGTGTGGCTTATAGATACATTTCATTTCATTGCATTGCAAATGTTGCTGCTAGTTCTATGCCATGTTTGCGACGACAATCGAGACCATGTGCTTGAGTTGCTGGCACGTCCCTGGCTGGCAATGGCAATGGCAATGCCAACAAGCAACAAGGATGCAGATATAGATACAAATACTGTGGGATACAGTTAGAAAACATTACATGGCTTTGCTAAATTACTGCCAACTTAAGCACATCTGCGGTAAATTCAATTAAACAATTTAGCATTTCTGTTGATTCTGTTACCCAGCAACACATTCTGCTCTGCACCTCTTTCCCCCTTTTACCGCCTACAGTCTGATCAAAATAAGTAACATTTAACAGATTGTCGCTACAATTTCTGACTACATTGAGCAAGGACTCTCTCTGTGTGTGTGTGTGTGTGTTTGTATATATTTCTTTGGCATTTGCTAAACATGAAGTGTTATGCAAATATTTGTGCATTTCTTTTTTGTTTTATATTTTTTTTCTTTTAGATAGCTTGGCTTTCATTTGCTTAGCACATGGCTTGCAATTTGCGACTTCATTATCAAATTAAAAAAAAATGTGGCATTTTATTTAAATCTAGAAACGAAAATGTGAGTAATTGGATAAAGTCGTGTTTATTTTACGCCCATCTCAACTCACTCGCCAAATGATTGCAACAGCGGCAAATGCAAGTTCACTAATTATATGTGAGAAACGGGTTGGCTCAAAGCAAACCTTGCCATCTGCAACATCAGATTTAGATTGTATTTACATGTACTACTTGCAACGTCCTTGTGACCCACAGCCACAAATGTTTGAAAGATAAAACTTACGAAATGCGGCGTTTTAAAGCGAAAAATTTACCACCCAAACGCAAAATTTATGAGTTGCAATAATTGTGAATAATGCGAGGTGTAAATACACTATATAAAAACATATATTTTATAATAATTCACTTTCATTAAATTACATTTTAATATACATAATTTATGTATTGGAAATATCTTTAGGAAGCGATAAAAAATATAATAATACATTTTAATTGAATTCTATGCGATTCGGATATATCTTTATTAATATTTTTAATTTACGCATTCAAATTTAATTATGCGTAGTGGATATTTATTTTTTATGAATTAATTAAAGTAACTATGGGAAATTTATGTTACTTTTTACATTTTACAGAACTTACAGAATTTGCAGAGCTCATAATTCAGTAGGTAAAATATGACTCAATAGTTAATTATTTATTAAGAAATGTTGCTTCTTATTCAGCAGAAAAAAAAATGCATTAATCATATCAATGGAGTTAACAGAACTAACTGATTTGAATAGGGAATATGAAAACTGAACGATTTGGCAATAGTACTCAATTAATTTATCATTTATCAAGTGGTTATTGCCAAAACAACAACAACATCCACGGCAGCAGAAACCCGACTGCAACAACAACAAGTGTGCTGGGGCATGCGGCATGTGGCAGGCGGCACAGTCGCCATTCAAATGTCGCGTCGATTGTCCACAACGGTCAGCGTCGACAGGCAACGCCAGCAAGTGTTGCTGTTGTGTTGCTGTTGTGTTGCTGCTGTTGTTATTGTAGCAAGTTGTTGTTTTTGTGTCTTTTGGTGCTGGCCGGTGTCAAATTTGTTGACTGCTATTCTCGCGCCACTCTCGTTACCAGCGAATTTTTAAAGACTTATGACTAAGGGAGGGGAGGGGGGCTTGTACTGCAGCAGCAGCAGCCCCATTACGGCCATGTTTCTGGCCATTTGGCAGCTATGCATGTGCTGCCAGTTTTTGCCCATTATCTCGAGCTTGTTGTTGGTGTTGTCGATGTTGTCGATGTTGCTGGGCGCGCGAATTTTGACATTTTCAATTGTCATTGGTTGTTTTTGGTAGACCCTCTGCTGGTTTTTGGGCTGTTGATTTTACAGTTAATTTTTTATTTTGACATTTCCATTTGTCAATAATAACATGTTGACCTGACCAACATCAACGCTTGCCCAATAACGTTGATGCCTCCGATGCCTGTTGCCTGTTACCACTTTTCGCCAAATAATTGGATTTTTGGCCAAAAGTGTAGTCGCACGTAATGGACGTGCGTTTAATATGCGTATCTTTGTTATTGTTGTTGTTGCTTTGGTTGCAACTACCGAACTTGGTTTTAGATTATTCATGCCATGCCACGTTCACGCCCACGCCCACGCCCGCGCTGACACGCATACGCCCCCTGCTATTTAGCAGCAACAAGAGTGACATTTCAATTACTCACCGTTACAGGCACCGTTACAGATACATCGACAATGCAACTGCTGCTGTCGTCTGTCCTCTTGTCCGCTTGTCTATTGACTGTTGACTGTTGACTGCTGACTGCTGACTGCTGACCGTGCAGCTTCAGTTTATTATACAACGGCGGAGTTCTAAGGAAACTCAAAGCTGGCATAAACAGCTTGGTCATCATTATCAGCGGTGGACATCGCCAACGGTCAGTTTTGTTAGCCAGCATAATCGTCAAGAGCACACACACACACACACACATACGGCACCCACATGCTAATGAGACGCATAAACAAAGCGTGTGTGTGAGAGAGAGAGACAGAGAGAGAGAGAGTGAGGAGATGTGATGAGACAACAAAGGGTTTTTGCTGTGGGTCTGCGGTATCCGTCAGGTATGCGCTGACTTGTTTAACTCTCTCACATAAATCGTAAATCGGCTTAAGTTAAATGCTGGTTAAACAGCAGCCATCAGCTGGCATCATGATTAATGCCCTGGGGGCAAGTGTTGAATGGATTTAATTTCCTGCAAGAATACGCGTTGAGGCAGAAGTGAAATGCACTTGTGTCGACGCTACACTTCAATCACATTGAAGACAGACAAAGCGACAGATCGCAAAGAGAATTAGAGAGAGACAGAGAGAGAGAGAGAGATAGAGAGAGAGAGAGAGGGACAGAGAGAGAGAGAAAAATATTTCAAGTCTGGCAGTTAGCAATCTGTTTAACAATCTCCGCCTGAAGCAAACAGTTGAAGCGGGCAACAATTGCTGTTGTTATTGCTGTTGCTGTTGTTGCTGTTGTTGTTGCTGTCGCTGCACTTGCGCCGCTGTTGTTACAGTAAACTACTGAGATGAAGAGACGCTGCCTGCCACTTGCCACTGCCATTGACAGTTAAAAAATGAAATGATGTTGCGCCTGCGCAGCCGTTGCACGTTCTAAGTGGCTCTCACTCTGTGATTCTGGCAGCAAAGCAAGCAACCAACTTGTTAGCTGTTTTTGTTGTTGTTTGGCTTAAAGAAACACAGTTACAGTTAAATAAGCAAAAGTTTCCAACTGTCCCGCTTTTGTGTGTGACTCGATTTCTTCGGGATACATATGCAGACAGCATCCGAACCAAAAACACACTACCAACTTCCCAGCTCAACTCAGCTGCCAACTCCCGACCAGGCCACATGCGAGCACGCATTTTACCGTTTGAGCATGCAACTGTGCGTGTTTGGGCCAGGCCTTAAACATTCTCACATGGCTCTTCGTTCTGTTGTTCTTGAAGTTGTTGTTGTTGTTGCTGTTGCTGTTGTTGTTGTTGGCATGTTTAACCGCAATCTGTGAGTGCAGCAGAACAGAAAGAACGCTAAGGTATCACAGGCAGAAATGCGCAACAATTGCTTGCAGAGTTTGCTGTGTCTGTTTTTTTTTTTTGGTATTTTTTTTTTTTTTATTATTTTTGTTTGTTGTTGCTGTTATTTTTGTACACAACACTCTCCGAGAGATGTCCGGCAAAAGTGTGTCACGAGAAGGCAACACTTCAAGCCAGCTCATGAGGTACTTAACCAACAGCGATTATTATGATACGTATATAATTGTTGGGCACATACAAATATAGGTATGCATATTTAATAAGTTGCAGCATCCATTCATATATTCATTTGTTACATAATACATAGCTTTATGTTGATATTCATTTTATCAAATTGTTTTTTCGTGTTAAAAATAGAAAAGAAAAACACACTCAATTTGTATTTCTAATTTATGCATTTTTAACACATGAAAAAATGTTGTACTTAATTGTTTTTATAAAAATTATGAAATCAATAAATTCAAATTTATTTTTGAATTTTTGTAAACCCTATAATAATAATGTGATAATATATCGGTGCTTTTTTTTGTGTGTAAATTTCAATTTATAATGTTTCAAATTTATGCCTAGCATGTTTTACAACTGGATAAAAGTGCTACATATAACAAGATTAATTTCAATATTAAATTTATATTTTGAGTTCAGTAAATAATGGTTATTAATAAGTTAATTGAGAAAAATTCCAGAATTTCATAAACTCTTCATATATTATTATATATTTTCTTCACAGCTGTCTGAGCAAAGCTTTTAGTTACTATTTTTCTGTGAACGTATTTAGGGTATTTGCGTAGCCGTTTATTGAACTCCTTCTTATGCAATTTCTGCATGCAATTGTCATTTCAATAATTTGATTTATCGCCCAGCATTGGCTTTGTAAACATTTTATGCATTTGGCTCTGTAAATTTATTAGCAGTGGCAACAGCAAACGTCAGGCTGCAACCAGGCAATTGTCAACGTTACGCCAATAATTGTGTTGATCAACAACTAAAATCATAACAGCAACAACAACAACAACAACAACAACGATAACAGCGAAATATCTAAACAGATATAATAACTGAGTTATATGCGAAAGATAATGGTCAATAACCTTTTGACCAATAAATCAAATGTTGGCGTTTGGTTAAACTATAAATTAAATACCAGAGCCAACGAGGCCTGCTTTAGACCCTCTTTCGAAGTCAGCTTTTAGAGATAATCATAGACATAGCGCAGCGATAAGCAACAACAAGGCAGCAACAGCGACAAACGACAAACGACAGCGGCCATAAAAACCAACAACTAAAATAATCGCTCGTAAATGCCTAGTGACAATAAAATTGATGATAAACCAAACCGGCAGAACAGAAAAAAAAAAACCAAGTACATCGGGGCTGAAAATCACAGAATAAAATCCATCCCAAAACGAAACGAAATAATGCAAAGCGAATTTGCGTTTGCCGCTCCTTCCTCTTTAGGCTGTAATTTTTGTTAATACCCTATAATGAGGGCTTAGCACAGCATATTAATAAAGTCATGTTTGAGTTGTATATATTTTCTATAAAGTTTCACGAAAACAAACTCGAAGCTGATTTTTATACATCGTGGATTTTATTGATTGCCCAAGCTAATCCCGACTAGAGGGTATTAGATATGATTATATCTTCAGGTTGCCATTCAGTTGGCCAGCGTCCAAGTAGGCAATTGTAGTTGTTGCTGCTCTTGTTGCTGTTGTTGCTGTTGTTGCTTTTGGATATTATGCTACTTGAACGTTAAATAAAATTAAGCTGACGGTTCGGCTTGATTGGTTCTCTAGAGGCCAAGCAATGTCGGTCCACAAGTGACTTTGTCTTTTTCACTTAATCATTTATAGTACCATCTGAAAATCAAATATATACACACACACACACACACACACAGACACACAAAAGCACAGTAAAGCAGACCCCTAATCAAGCGGCTTCTAATGACACTGCAAGTTCTGTAAAAGCCGTCACGCCCTCCGCCCCTTTTTGCCGTTCTTACGTTTGATGCCTGGCACACACAAAATCAACTGCAATTATGCTGAAAACTCAAAACTGTACTTAATTTTCAATTTTCAATGGTAATCAATTTTGTAATTGAACATTCGACTGGAGGTTTCCATTGCTGTTGTTGCTGTTGTTGTTGCTGCTGTTGCTGTTGCTGTTGCTGCTGTTGCTGTTGCCGCTGCTGCTGCTGCAGTTAGAGATTGTCCGTTTACGACTATTGTCTCTTGAGTGGCCGCATCAGAACTTGATTTAATGGTCGACATGAAATGCAGTACAGTGAATACTGAATACTGAATACTGAACACTGACACAGAATTTTATTTATCCCCTAGAAAATTGTTGATGTTTTGGGGGCTGCTCGCTTCTTCCCCTTGGCCTCTTGGCCTGGCTATCTTTGCTTAACTGTTTGGTGCTTTTAATTCTTATTTAAAATTGCATGCTCATCTGTTAAGTGGGTTTGCTGCATTTAATTTTATTTATTCATGTTTCTTTTTAAGAAGACATACATATATAGCACTAACTACTTATATACGTATAATATATATATATAGATTTTTTGCTTGTTCTTAAAAGCCAAGCGGCTTTGCTGTCGCTTTTGCTGGTTTTGCTGTCCGCTTGGACATTTTCCGTATTGCTGTTTGTTGATGCTGCCTTTTTTTCCAAGAGGGAAAATATGCTTCTATTAGTTTTTCCACTCTGCGCGGCGACTGCAACGCCTGACTGCGCCCAGGGCTGTTATTTAATTATTTTGTCAATGTGCTTTTTTCTTTATTTATTTTTTTATTTTTTTTTTTTGTGACCTCAAAAGGGAAGCAACTGCAGTCAGTCTGAGCTGAGCTCCTCTGCTCTTGGCTTATTCATTTTGCCACTTACACTGTGCTGGTTGGAGCCATTTTTTTTTATTGCTATTGATTTTATTCGCACAGCAGCAATTGAACAATGTTTCGTTTCAATTCGATTTGCTCTGGTCTCTTTTTTGTTTGCCTTTTTTTCTACTTTTCTATTATGCTATCGTATTATTTTTGGATACGTGGCATTAATCGCTAACAAATCTGCCACCTTTTGAATGGATATATCTTTTTGAAAATTCTACTCAATAGAAGAAACACACAATGACTGTCTACACGTGCTTAATTATTGCTCAGGCCAAATAACTCATTTCTTTGCGATGTTTTCATTCCTTTTTACCTCCGAAAATAGTTTGACAAAGAAAGTGAGCAAAAAAAATAACATCATAAATAATGTGTTAAGAAAAGCCGCTAACAAAAGCGCCTAGATAGATTCGCTATATGGCTATCTAAGTGCTTGTATGAATATGTGTGCGTGTGTGTGTGTGTGTGTGTGTTAAAGCGTATCAGAGTATGTGTGCGCCACTGGACTGTGAGCCGCTGTAGCGGTGTGTAAAAAAAAGAAGTCAAAAGTGAAAAAAAGTGTATTCTGGTCAAACTGCTTCCGTCTGCGGAACTGACCTAAAAAGCACAAAATTAATACAAAAAAATCGCACAAAACAACAAATAAAATGAATCCAAGAGCAAACGACAGGAGAAGCTTAAAGTTTCAGCAAGAAGCAGAAGTATTTGGAAATTATTTAAAAACTTTGCAACGAAGCACAGATGCTCTTAAAACTTTGAAAGAAAGTAAAATGGAGTAAAATAATTTATATAAAAATGTTATAAACTATTTTTAAGTGCTGTCAACACAACTTGTGACTTTATTTTTAATTACATCAAATTTAATACGATTTTAGGTTATTATAAATACTCATTAAAAAATATTTCTACCACTTTTTTTTCTCAAATTTCAAGTTGAAAAGAAACAATGACCAAAATTTGTAACACTCCCATAAGCTCTTGGACAAAAGCAACGTCAATATTAAATAGTAATAAAGAAAATTTAAAGAAATGGAAAATAGAAATAGCTACAAAAGTGTGTTGACAAAAAAACAAAAATGGTAGAAAATAAGAAAAGACAATAACAATAACAAAAGACAAAACAATAAACAGCGGAAAGAATCTAAGCCAAACGAAAACTGGCAAACAAAAGCGACGGCTAGTTTTTTGTATGCTGTTGCCAGAAAATGTGAGAGAGAGCATATTGGGTTAATGATTCAAGATAACAAACATTTTAATTCGTATATTTATAAATAAGTGTTGTCATAAAAATAATAACACAGCATAGATTTAACTAATTTGACTTTTGAAATCCATGAGAGGCTTGGCAAACTGCTTTCAGCTAACAGAGTATCAAACAGTCGGCAGTTTCTTCGAAATGATTGCAACTGCTATTCTAGCAAAGTTTTGTCACTTGTCTGCGAATTTCGTTACTGTTAAATAAATCTTCTTCAGTTAAGTTTTATGTCTTCATGCGGCTTTAATGAAGCAAACGCTACGCGACACGTCGAGTCGTGTCTTGTCTTGTCGTGTCGTGTGGTTTGCTTCTGCTGTTCTCCAAGTTGGACAAAGTGGATAAGTGGACGGACGACTGTGCCACAGGCTGTTGACATGGCGCGAGGTTTTTTGATTTTGGCATTATGAAAATGTTGCCGTTTTTGCGGTTGTTGCTGCTGCTGCTGCTGCTGCTGCTGCTGCGAGAGTGAATGTGCTGCTGTATGTTGTTGGCCATGTAATTATGTTTTGATTTGGGCAGCAAACTCCAGCTTAATAGGCTGGCATAGAACTACTTTCGTTTTGTTGAATTGTCGGTGCCACTGAAGTTGGATTTTGATGGAGCACACACACAAAAACACACACACACACACATACACACACTGTGATTTGTTTTGCACGTTGCGTGTGGGCAGCGACACCAAATAAAGATTCCATTTCAAGTTGACAGTCCCATAAATTGTCAATATTCCCATTTGCCGTTTGCTCTCGTTGTTGTTGTTGTTTTTTGTCCACTTCGACACTGATTTGATTTTTGTGGGATTGTCTGACCGCTGACTTTTCCCACATCTCCTTCGCCTTTGGCCGCTTCTCTTTATGGCCAACTGTATTTTTGGCCAAATGTCACTTTTTTATTGTCTTTTTATGAGCGCAGCGTGTCACTGGCCCTGACAGGCAGTTGTTAAACGTGCGCCGCAACTTTCGATTAACGTAAATTATTTCACTACATTAGAGTTTCAATGTATGTGTGCGCCTGTGTGTGTGTGTGTGTGTGTGCCAAGGGCCTGCAATAATTGGGATTTTATTTTTATTGAGATATTTTTCTTTTTATGACAGGCTACATTGAGTCAGCGAATTATCAAACTTACTTGTATAGTTTTTTATGCAAGAGTACTTTAGCAAATTGGACATCATCATTTTATTGGCTACTGTAATCTGTACCAGCAAATATAAATGTGTGTTACTATATATTAAAAACTAATAACAAAAACGTACACTTTATTTATATAACTAAATAACTTGAAGGATATTATTTACTTCCTTGGAGCTGATTTACTCTCTATATCTACCCAGCGGCGATTACTCTTTTCATCCGACAGCGATCCGGTTTTATTTCCCTTAAGCACTTGACTGGCTAGTCCATAAACTTTAATATAGAACTAATATAGTTCATATATTTGTAAGAGTCAGACACTTTCTATCTGGCTGCTGCTCCTTTTATCGCTCTCCTTTCAGCCAAACAAAATAGATATTCCTTCAATGTTCTGCTATTTCTATTCAGCAAATATATGCTGGTTTCAATACTCTCATATTTCACTTATTAAAAAAACTCTTAACAGGGCATCTCGTAGTCAGTGTCATGAGTCGCCTTTGTTTGCGTATGCCTTGTTTTCTAAGTCAAATGCGTTGGGCATTTCAATTGCAGCATTTGATAAATGGCCAGAAACTGAACGTTGGCGCTTTCATCGCGCTAAGCCAGGCAGCCAGTCACTCTGAGAAGCAGCGCATTTGACGACCGTGGGTGAAAATCACCAAAAATGGCATTCAGCTTTCGCCCATTTGAGGTAAAAATGAGTGAAGTTGACCAGCTATAAGTCCCCAGCAGTAGTAGTGGTACTCCAATCAACAAAAAACACTTTTCTAGCGCAAGGTCAGCTACACAGCAGTGGTTCTTGTGTATGGCAAAACATCCTCACACACACTCTCGCACACTCACACACACTCTCGCACACTCTCACATTAAATCGCTTTCCGCATATTCATAAGTAACGTTCGCTTTTTGGTGCTGTGTGGCAACTAGCTAAACACTTTGCTCCAACGACACAAATTACGTGCTCGCCGCGCTTTTCAACTTGCCGCATGCAAAACTTGAAGTTGTTAGTCACTCGACATTCATTATTCTACCTAAAATGCCATGCCGCCGACCGCGCCCCCCCCCCCCCCAATTCCCATCCCTTGGAAAAGAAGCACGCAGCAATTTTCACATCTTTTCAGCTGCAGCTAATTTTACTTTCGGCAAGAGCAACCAACAACAGATTTTTGTGTGTTGCCCCAGCTTTACACTTGGACTCCAAATGTGCGTCCCAGACACATGCGCATGCGCCTCACGTACCCCGTCTGTCTGTCTGACAGTCCATTTGTCTACCTTTCTGTCTGAATTGTGGAAGTTGCTGCTGCTGCTGTTGGTGCTGCTCTGAACTTTCTGTGAAAGTTCTGTGGCTCAAACGACTGCATAAATCTTCCACATATTTCTTTACATTGTGTAGCGCGTAGATACAATCTTTTTCTCATATCTTTACGTATATATTTATTTATTTTTGACTAGTTAAAGGCTCTTGTCGCAAATGTTCCCACATTATTCGCATTGTGCTTGTTATGCTTCGCTTTATTATAATGATTATTATCGCAATAAAATGCTCAAAATGTTCTCTCAACACTCAGAGGCAATTTCAATTGACTTTCGCATGTTTTGCAAACTACTTTCACAGACCCGCAGCGACAATTAATTTTTGTCTAATCATAATTGCAAATTGATTATAAATTATGTGTATGACAATGCATTTCACTGTTTTATGGTCAGCAATATTTTGAAAGTAAAATCGTTTTGCATATTCATATAGACATTTATTTATATCGGACGTACATCTTTATGGTTAATTTATTTGTTTTGTAATATGTTTGGCTTGGACTTGATGCTAACTTCACGCATCTGGAATGGCTTCTGCGGCTTTTGCTGCTACTCACATAATGTTAATGCCGCATTATGAACGCCTTTGTTGTCACATTAAAACAAACATAACAGCTACGTGACTAATTATGTTCATATCAAACATACTTATAAAAATACATATGTATGTATTTTTAGATATATTTATATACTTTGCTTTCTGTATACTATTTAAGCTGTGTGTCTGTGTGCGTTTAAGAAAGTGAAATTAATGTTAAGTGCGCGAATAGCAAGTTTGTTTTTCTGTTTTCTGAGGGCTTAAGCTATGTGGGTTTTTTTTGTTGCCATTCTCATATAGAGTCGCTGCCGTTGGTTCTGCAATGCCATAGAGACGTGGTTTGTGTTTTTATTAAAATAAATTAACAGGCGGTTGTGAAACTGTCTAGTTGCTCGCTTGTCAGCTTTGCACAGCTTTATGAATGTAGATGAGCGAAATATGTGCGTTAATAAAGAACTATTGAGAACAATTATTATAATGAACTGCAAAACTTTGGTTGCCTTTAGTGGTAACAAATAAATTACATCTAAATTCTAATATAATTCTAAAAAAAATATAATAAGTTCAGATAACTAACTGCACCATAAATGCATGCAACCCATGAGCAAAAGTTCATTCACCCCATTATTTGTTGTTCATAATGACCTAAAGTCTACATTTGCATGCAGCTTTCCTTTTCTATGTGTATGTGGACTACTCAATTTATTGCCACATTTTTTTTTTTGGAACCCAGTCAAATGAAAGTGATAAATTTTATGCGATACGCAGTGAGAATTTTCACCAAAATGCCAAACCAAAATAAAATAAAATAAATAAAGACAAAGCCAACAACGCATTTAAAAATAGTTGCACGTAATTTAAGACATGACAACAACAATAACAGAAACTGCTACCGAAAGGTAAATGCGACTTGGTAATAAAAAAAGAAAAGTGAAAAACTTAATGCAAATGCGTTGCTTCTGTCTATTACAATTTTTTTTTTTCTACTTCCCCAGCCGTTTCGTTGTCAATGGCCGACGACATGAGAAATGTTTAAAGACCGAAATTAATGGTTGGGTGGCGCCACAAAGTGGTCACTGAAACTGAAAGTGCATAGTTAATTAATTGAAATTTTCATAAATTCGCATTTCGTGTTGCCTCATCAGAAATGCTAAACAGGCCCCATTTGTATGGTTGCACTTTTAAGCGTTATTTAATTTTCGGTTTAATATGAAAAACACTTAACCAAAGTGCTTAGCCGGTCCAGCGGGCTTATGTGTGATTTATTTGTGTGTTTGCTTGTATATATTTTTAGCTAAAAACAAAATGCATAAGTGTTAGATTGAATAAAAGTCGCATATTTCAAGCTGTCAAAGGCAATTTAAGCTGAAAGGCAAACAGAAACGCACACACCAAAACACACACCCAAACACACACATATACACCCACTGGCAACACAAGCAACAAGAACAGTAAACACAATATTGAACAGCTATAACAACTGATGTGCGGTTTTTGGTTTCATAGCTTTCGGCTTTGATTGCTGCCATTGCTCAATTGATTTTCCACTAATGCCATCGATTGGCACAAACCGAAATAAAAGTGAAACACAAACTATTAAAAACCACACACCCACACTCTCGCTGATATATATATATATGCCTGCGCATATATGGCCAACATCAAAACAAAAAAATAATATATGTGATGCGGCATTATTTGAAATAAAATGCAATCGCATCGGAAACAAGAATACGCACATTTTATTCAGGCCAAAAGCATTCAAAACTTAAATGAGATTAGTTGCGGCTACGCTTCATTTGGTTATGTGTTAAATGGCAGACGGGGTTATTTTTAGTTGTTCACCAAGGCGAAAAGTGAAAATCAGCATAAACAGCCACAAACCGATTAATACTATAATAAATGAAAAACTAAAATAGTTCAATATTGAACAAACCTCTATTCTGCATGTAGGAAAAGAGTTTTGGAGAGCTGTCAAAATTGTTTGCGGATTGCTTAAATTGATAAGCCGCAACTCACATAAATCTTCTATGACAGTGATTCACCTGGTGTGAGTTTATGTATCTGTTTTTGATTTTTGTGGGCTACTTCGAATTATATTCGTGTGTGTGTGTGTGTCAAGTCTGGGGTCTCACACGCCCACACATATTTGCGAACGCTCGCTGGCCCATTTTATGGGCTTGGCTCTACCTCAAAGCATATAAATGTCAAAAATACTAGCAACATAATAATTTATTTGAGAGCAAGTTAACTGCATTTGATATATGCAGTGCGGCCTATATAGATACTCATGCCACGAACCCGGCTTGACACCTTTGACCAGCACGAATGTGTTGTATAAATGTTGTGGTAATGTTTTAAATATACATATTAATAAATATTTTACATAGTTTTCACTACTGAGATATGTACTCTATTCATTTAAATATATTTGTGTGTTTATTATTTTCATATTTTACACATATTATATATTATATATGTGTGTTTATTATTTTCATATTTTACACATATTACTGCAATTTTGTGCATTTTAAATCAGTTAAAATTAATTGTGCAATAAATATATAATTTATATTTAGGTATGGCATAAATACTTGATATCAGTACTTTAATAATGATTTACATTTCGTAGAGTGTTTGAAATATTTCCTCAGTTTAATTGCATTAGAGCAAATCGATATTGCTGCAGGAGCTTAACATAATATATATAATATATTTATAATGGCCTTTAAATGTCATTTATATGCTATGCAATTTTCGTTTAAAATCAGTGATTTCTTTACCATTCGGTTTGCGTTTGTTTTCGTTCATTTAGTACACTTATTTTGTAATTAGTGTTAGGTAACACTAAAAACCGCACAGAAACGTTTGCCGTGTGAAAAATAAACGCAATAAGAAAATACGTAAAAAGAATGAAGGAGAAAAATCTGTGCTAATTTGAGACTTAAAATCACGACTAATGAAGATTTAAGCAGCTGCATCTGCGGCAAATGAATGTGTCTGTGGTTGGTTGGTTGGTGATGCAACTAGGTGGCTGCTGGCCAGTGATGCTGCAAATCTCAAATGAAAACAAAACGCACACGAAACTGCGCTCGAGGAGCACAAAGGCAAACCAGCTCCGTAGTAGTGGCAAATGCATTATTAATAAATGAAATCGCTGCGCGTGTAGATTGCAATTTATGCATGCATGTGCGCCTCTCTTTGTGTTTGTGTGTGTGTGTGTGTGTGTGGGCGTGGCACAGTAAGCATACAGTTCATGGACAATGCCAGCTTGAATAAGATGTCCTCTGCTCCATTGTTGTCTCTGTTGCTGTGTGTGTGTGCGTGTGTGTCTGTGTGTGGGTAAGCAAGCGCGGACATCAGCTTGTGCGTCGCTGTTTTCCGGTGTGAATTAGCGTCGAGTGCCATATGCAATTTCCTGTTGCTGTAAATTGCAGTTGCTTTAGCTGCAGCAACAACAACAGCAGCAGCAGCAGCAACAGCAGCAACAGCAGCAGCAGCAGCAGCAGCAGCAACATCAGCTGCATTGGCTGTGTTTCTTATTGTACCTTTAATTGGTGTACATGGCGAAGTCCGCTTTAAATTGAACGCATTGCGAGCACTTAACTCACAGGCAGAGCGAGCGTACCAACAGTTTTTGGCCAACTTTTGGCTGGTTTGATGCTGTGAGTTGTATCAGCATTCAATTTGCTTCGTTTTTAGTAGAAGAGGCGGCAGCAGCAGCAGCGCACAAAGCTCAACTAGCTGCGGAAATTTGCTCAGTTACTTTTGTGCAATCCCCAAATCCCAGTTCAATTTTATCTATGTGTCTATCTGAAACTACTTGGCAAATAGCTTCAGCTAGCTGCGGCTCCAGCACTGCATCCTAAAGCTGGCTCTTTGCTTTGCTTTGCTTTGCTTGTGTGTGAATTTGTGTTTGTATTCGTATCTGTATCTGTAACTGTAACTGCAGCTTCAATGAAATTGTTGACGTAAATGGACAACAAAGCCCGGCACTCAGCTGCGTTTTTCTTTTGCTCTTGCAACGGGGCTGCCCTTCTGCAGCTGCTCCTCTGTTTCTGCTACTGCTTGTTATTGCTGTTGTCGTTGCGGCAAAAAATGCATGGTTCGTTTAATGGCAACGGGGCTGAAATTCATGTTTATTGCATTTTGCATGCTGGCAAATCAGCGCCACGCCTTGCAGGCCCACTTTGATCTATAGCTTATAAGTATATGCTGAAAAAGATATGTATATCTATATATTTATATTATATATGAATAAAAAATAAATTTAAAAGCATAGAACTCTGCTCAATTCAAAAGGCAACCGCTTACTTGATTTCAGATTTCATTTTTTTCATTTGCTCTGCGTTTTTCCTTGATTTTCTAGTTTGCCTTCTTTTTTTTTTGCTGTACGCCCCCAAAGAGTTTTGCTGACCACAAAGCCGCAAAGCTGCTACAGAGCTGCCTTGAAAAGTACCTTTACTTGGGCAAACAGACCTGATTGGCAGCTGGCCATGCGGCGTTGGCCTCAACGCTCTGGCAATTGGATCATAGTGGTCGTAATTAGTGCATGCCATATGCCTTTCATCTACTCACATGTCCTGGTGTGTGCAGCGCGCTTTTGTTAGCTCAGATTGATGTCAGTTACCTGAGGGTTGCTGGTGCTGCCATTTTAAATATATATATATATATATATATATATATGCACTGCCGTGTGATATGGTTGAATGCAGCTATTAGCTAGGTAAATTTAAATGGACGTCTGTGTCAATTAAGCATGCCAGCAACTCTTACCTTGCAACAGGCAACTAGTTACCTGAAATTTGGATCTGTCAAATGCATCTCCATGGTAATCGATTTGTGTTTGTGTTACTTATCCTGCTACCTATTTGACCAGTTACAATCAAGTTTTTTCCACTTCCTCAAGCATTGAGTGCTCGTCATCATCATCATCATCATCTTTATTCTTTGGCTGCACATCGAATGCACAGTTTCATGCCACAGCCAGGGACAAAATAATTCACAAAGCGAGTATTTCTCGCAAAGTTTCTTTTTTTTTTGCCATAGGCAAAACACACGCAAGTTGCCAGGAAATATCACATTTATTTAGCATTCGTTGCAATTTTTATCAGCAAGTCATGAGCATAAAAGCTGCTTACTGATTTGTAAAATGTATAAAAGTATACGTAACTTTAAATATTATAAAGGCTTTATAACTGGTAGTTGCTCAAATTTTAAATTATAAGATTTGGTAATGATTTGCTATAAATATTCTGAATATAAATAATAACTTAGCTTATGTATTATTTGTATTGCTTATTCAAGTTTAGAAGAGTTGCCATGATTTCTATGACCAAATTGATATATTTCTATTTTTCGATTGAATCGATCAATTCATATATTAATAAATAAATAAATATCGTGTATAAGTAGCTAGTAAGCTGCCTCTTGCAAGCTTCAACGGAGTAATTGAGAGATGCTCCGGCCGGGTTAATTTAACAGTAATTGCAGACAAGTGCTAGTACGTTCTGATCCTATTAAGAGCAGAGCAGCTTGCAGGACACAGGACACAAATGGATATGCTGTACAGGTGCATGGAGCGAAAGAAGTGCCTGAATTTTCCGTTAAATAATATAACCAACGAATATAACCCAGACGTCAGAAGCATTTTTTTTTTTCTGTCTTTGTGCTCGCACAATGGCATTTCTCAGCGGCCACTGTTAATACCCACTGTCCGGCAAACAGATTTATTGAGAGTTTCTCCAGCTGAAAGTGCACACCGAACCCGGAGTCTTAAGGTTGTTGGCAATGGCAATTAATAATGTTGTATGGAGAGTAAACTTACATAAGATTGTTATCTCGGGACAACAGAATCGTAAATGATGGCATTGAGTATATGGTTGAAATGGGAATTTGTTGTATGGAAATGAACTCTTTTGATTGCTCATTTTATGGATTCTAATTTAAAGTTTATGACTTTGGGTGGGCATTAATATTCGCAGTGTTGAGGGTATTGGGAAAAATCAATAATAAAATTCAGAATTAATATCTGTGTCACTGCTCATTTATTCAGCGTTTTGTCATCGAAGTCGCTAAATCATTCGAATAGTTTTAAGGCTATACTTTTACTTGAGTGCATAAGCTCTACCATTTGAAAGCTAATTTATAAAATGAAATAAGATGAAGATTGAAAAAGGGAGCAGCAACAAATGCTGCTGGTCGCTGCACAATCATCGATAAATTCATTCATTGCCAAGAAATAACTCAATAGAAGTCATGTCATGAATGACAAGAACTTGGCAAACTTTAAGATAAGGATAAATGCCCTTAGATTTTAAGACAATAAATTAATAGGGGCTTTGCAATAAATGAGAGAGAGAAAGCAAAGGCGCAGCAAGGAATTTAATTTCAGGCGTTGTCATTAAAGAAAATGCACAGCAAATGCAGAGAACTGAAGTGGAATGTTGCAATGGAATGGGGCAGTTTGTGACTTGCTCTGACACTTGTCATGCTGCATTTAGCAGCTAACAAAGATCTGGTGCATATTCAGTGGAGTTGAATAAGCAAATAAATGTTCATTTTGTAGCAAAAAAGCATTCAATCAGCTCAGAACGAACAGCCAACATTCTCCGTCCAAATACCCACTGCCAAAATGAGCCAAGAGTGAGCAGTTCAAAGTCAAATGGCCCGCGCACGAGAACCATTACAATGAGCAATGCCAGCAGCAGGAGCAGGAGCAGTAGCAGGAGCAGCAGCAGGAGCAGGAGCAGTAGCAGCGTCAGCAGCAGTGGTAGCTAATGTGGCCATGGTGACGATGGTCCGGCAGTGGCAAACCCGTACACACAAAGTCAAAACCAATGCCATGCCCAACCTCTCAGCCCTAAGTCCTTTGGGCACATTACACAAAATCGCTTGTAATCAATCAGCAGCAAATTAAATTTCCAAGCGCCGAGCGCAGATTAAGTATGAAATTGTGCGCTGCTTTGTGTGGCGTGTGCTGCAGTGGTTTGTGTGTGTGTGTGTGTGTGTGTATGCGTATTATTCTTCTTTTTTTTTTGTGCTATCTAGAACTGTAATTGTGCCGTGCGTATATCTAAATACCGTTGAGCAGCTCGCTCCATTTAGCGCATCTAAATTCAGCTGGCAAATTAATAACTTTTGGCCAAAAACGTGCTACCCCCCTGTCCCACCGTGTTTTGGCCCTGTGGCCCTGTTTCAGTTTGACAGCCATTTTTCACAGTTCACATAGACGTCGCCATGGTGGCCATCATTGGACTGGGTCGCCGAGGCGCACAAGTGTGTGCGTGAGCTGAAAAATTTTTATTGCATACATTTCAGCAGTCAGCATAATTTCTCACTTCTGCGTAGTGTCTGTGTGAAGTTTATTAGGCGCCGGCACGCACCAGCCACACACACACACACACACACACACACACACACAACCAATAAGCTGGATAAAATTGTCCCTAGTCAAAATTGGCATTGGGTAACTCAATTTTGATAATTTCATAACGACATATGTCCATTGGTGTAAGTTATTTATTGACTGGATGCGAACATAATCTTGGTTATCATTGAAGAAAAGGTTACTTAATTTTTAATAGTCTTGCCCTAATTATTATTTAAAAAAAAAAAAAAAATGAATTTTCGTAAATAGATTTAAATTCAAAATTGGTTGGAATTGTGAATTTATGAATTCCAAAATATACCATTGTTAAATGTTATAACTGAGGCAAAAAAGATTTAAATTCGGCAAATATTTGTGGAAGATTTTGCTTTTATGTGTCATATTACAATTTGGAACCCTGTCCTAATGAAAAAGCTGTAAGCAGTCAGATATACTGTTATTCAATGACTACTTGTAACTAGCCCAACAAGCTTACAGTTAGATTAAATAAATAAAATAAATTCAACGGTAAATTAGGGGCTTTAGTAGTCATACACACCCAGAATTCTCGCCGAATTCTCAATTCCCAATTTGAACCACAAACTCGGTCAGTTTTGGATTTTTATTTTATTGGCCATGTGTGGATTTGTATATTTGTTTGTGCCTTAACCTTTCTTGCTGCTGTCAGCGCGTAATCTTCTGGCATAAACAGTCTATTTTAATGCGTTCTCTGGACACCAGGACACGCCCATGAGGCGCCCATAAATATACTGATGCTGGTTGTGTGTCGACAAGACGCTCTTTGAACCGCAGAGACAGCGACAGACAGAGATGATGAATTGTGCTGATGACTCATTTGGGAGTATTTCTTTTTTGTTGCTTTTCTTCTCTTTTTTTTTTTGCCGTTGCCTTCATCTATTTTCCGTTTTATGCAGTGCATTTTGTTCTGTGTCTCGTTTTCCATGGGGCTTTTTCTGTCAGCTGACGTTGGGTTTATTGGATAATTAGGCTAATTAACGTGGAGTTTTTGAAGGGCTTTAAAATGAACCTGGCGTTATGTTACGCACTCCACTAATTAAACTTTGTATCATTGGCTTTAATTTTGTTTTTAACCATTTTAACCATTAGTCAATGACAGTAAGTAAATTACTTAACCACCCAACTGGGCTCCTCTTTGTATTAATACTGAGGTAATATTTCTTAGCATTTGAAGCTTCATCAGATGCGTTGGGGTAATATAAACCAGAAGAGGTTGATTTCTTTGGAAATGCTTCAACAGTTTTAAACAGTCACAAAGCGCAAGGACTATAAGGACTATAAGGCAGCTGAACAATGCAGAAAGTAATAAAACTTTGTTTGCGGCAAGCGGCATAAAAAACAAGTACTAACCGGTTCGTATGGGGTAGTATAAATGCAACTTAAATTCCAACTCGACACTAAATCAAAAGTTAAAGAAATCAGCTCCATGTCCAGGGCCAGTTGCTGACTGGTTGGCTGGTTGGCGGGTTGGCTGGCTAAGACGATTGCTGCAGTCGCTACGTGAGAAAAAGTCCTAAGAATTTATGCACTCGCCGCATGCCAACACACACAAGCACACAGACACACACACACACACAGAGAGACGCACACACACAATCCAATAAACACACACAGGTAAAGCGCCGGAAGTTTGTGGCCCATAATGGCTCAAATCTGAATTATGCGGCAAAATGCAAGGAAAATGCGAAGTGAAGATAGAAGACAAGGGCGTCTCATAGTTAGTCGTTTGGCAAGCAATGGGAATGACATGCGGACATCCGACATAGGTCAGAAATCAGCATGCTAAGCACTGTGGCGCCAGTGCTTGGGTCTCCACCTGGTAAGTGCTGCCCATGACCAGCCGTTTGGACAGCTTAAGCCCGGATACGCCTCCCCACCCTTTCCACTCTTACCGACAACCATCAACTTTATCAATTATGCAAATGGCAAATTTAACACCTCGGCTACGTGCCACATACGAATAGCTGCCACGTTGACTTGACCTCAACCGCCTCCCACTCCCTCTCCCACTCCCACTCCCACTCCCATTTGGTGGCCATAAATTTTGGACTGCAACGCAAGCAAAAGCCGCTGCAATGAATTTCAACTACTTTGGTGCTCGCGAATTTTTTAAGTGCTGCTGTTTAATTTTACGTCGCTCCGTCCGGATATCACGGCAAAGTGGATTTTTCCGTCAAACATAAAAGGAAAGTCCACATTCGTAATTAATGGGCGCTACGACATGGGGAGCGCGATGGCGCAGACAATCGCGGGGCGTGGCACTTTCTACTCAACTGCAGTATTTTATGCACAAATGAAACACAAAAGCCCAGCGGCCTATTAATTTAAACGCGAAAACAAAAATGCGCAAAAACAACTTTGACAGGCAACAAGAGGGATCGAAATTTGTAATGCACTTCTTGCAGAGGGCAGATGTCTATTGCAAAAGCCAACTTGTTGACACAAATACATATATATTTAATTCATTCAAGATTCTACGAATTTATAGAATTTCTTACTGTTCAAATTTTGAATAGAGTATATTTAAATTGGACTCTCTCGAGTGCAGATCTTGGATTTTTTATGATCCATATTTGCTTGCATAATCCATATTTCTTTGCTAAAAAAATGCACTTATAAAATATGCGTTTAAATATATATGTGCATGTATACATTTATGCATATTCCAGCCAAAACCAAGCACATGCGATTTCTTGGCAAATGACAGAATCTGACTCCAACTGCAACTCCAGCTCCAGCTCCAGCTCCGGCATCGACTCCGCACCGACGTCAGCTGCTGCTGCGTTCAGCATAAAATGCCTTTGCTTATAATATTAAAATAGCCGGAAGCGGAAATTCGAAACGCCATTGCATGTGAATATATATTTGCCACTGTGTGCTTGCATGTGTGTTCTTGCATATTTGATTGGGCAGAAGGAGCGATTGGGAAGAAGACGAGAATGAGAGCTCCTTGCATGTCACAAACAACATTTGATAAAAGTTGCATGCAACGGCCTTTGGCTACTTGGACTGCGTCCACCACTCAACTGCCAAGCTGGCCACTTATAAAACGCCCCCAAACATACACACACACACACACACACTCAAACATATATAATCAGTTATATTGTTGTTTATTTGCACGTACTGTAACAAATTATAAGTGCCGCATGTCGAAGCCTTCCTGCTGTGCTGTGTGCGGGCAGCTGCCTCAAATACTGCTGCCAACTTGTTTACATAACAAACACGTTCCGGCTCGGAAGACTCATGAACAAAAAAAAAAAAAAAAAATGCAAGGATGCAGGCTTGTTTGTTTTTCACAATGAGCCCAACTTGGAGCTGCCGGCGGTGGAAACGTCAGCAGCCGCATCAGTCATTAAGAACAGGTTCAATGACTTGGCAGTTGGTCAGCCAGACGGGAAGCAAGCGAGTTGGCTTTTAAGCCGGTTAAGCTTAAGTCCTTATTAGCTATTTTACATAGTCAACTGGATGTTAGCTGAGGCAAGGTCATTACAAATGTCAAACTAAAGGCTCAACGGCTTAACCCTGCTCAGCTCTGTGCTCTGTGTTTTCTGTGCTCTGACATTGAGGTTGAGCGCGTCAATTATGTTCCGAAGCGACATGCAGTCTACGAATGTGTGGCACACACGCATGCACACACAAACACACACACACACACAGATATAAATTGCGACATGCAAGGCTTGCACCCATGAGACGCTCATTAGTGGACGACATATCACATCTTCGAGTGTGTGCATGTGTGTGTGTGTGTGTTAGTCGGTTTTCCGCTGCATGTTCCCAATGTGATGCACCTACCATATCCTGTTCATTAAAATTAATGATTTCGATTTAACCTACGCACATAGTATAGATGCCACACACAACACACAACACACACACACACACACACACATTAACATATCCACATATTCAAGGCTGCTGATGCGGTGAACTTAACTGTAATGAGAATTGGATATTAGGAAACAAATATATGCATAAATGCATCCGGTGCAGTCAAATGCGGCGTATTATCATGTTTCCTTCATCAGGGAGCGCCTCTAAGTATGCAATGAATTCTGACTCGGCTTGAATTGCTTTTAGCCTAATTGTTTCGACAAGTTCTCAATGTCAAAAGTCGCAATGCCCAGCGACCCGGCTTTACAATTTCAATGGATTTAGACAGATCGCATCAATAGTGAATTTTAAAGCAATATTCAATTAATTGAAATTTGACATACATTTGATAGTCAACTTATAGAAATATATGTGCACATATTTGACTAACTTTTATTAGAAAAGTTTGAAATTTTAAAAACTTTGCCTTGAAAATAAACGCAAATAAATGCAAAACTAAATTGAAACGCAAATATAACGTTTTTGTTTTTCAACAAAAACTGTTAACTTATGTAAATAATGATATTTACTTACTCAATATCAGCTCAATGTCAGCTGTTTTCTGATGCATGGCAGCATTTTAATTATGGCTATCATAAATCTGTAATAAATTCTTACCTGCATCATAATATGCAAATATTTTAACTGATTTAATTAAATTACCTTGTTATTATTGCTTAAGCTAACTCAACTTAGTGTACAAAAATTATGTATTTTCTTGTATTTTATTGGCAAATTTGTGTTTTAGTTTTTGCTTAAAAGTTTTATCATATTAAAGAATACTTTCAACTTTCGCTTTTACAGCAGTGAAAGCCGTTGCACATGTTGCTAACTTTTTTAATTATGCCAGGCAAAATAAAAATTAAGCTTCTACTTTTTTCGACCTTCGTCATGCCTTCAAGTGCTACTTGTGTCCGAGTGTGTGCGTGTGTGTGTTGGTGTATGTGTTAGCTGAAGGATATGTGGTCTTCGTTAGAGTGAATTACAGGAGAGCGGCACGTGATGATGATGATGATGCACTTACAATTCAGTATCCAACGAGCCATTAATGATAACTTTTTCAGCACTTGCGCACTCAATACACAAATGTGCTATAAAATATGTGCAAAACTATTTCTTCAGAGGTGGGTCAGAGGCTGGCAACATGGTGGGTGGGGGGGTGATGGTTGGGTTGATAGTGTGCAACCACGTAAATGGCTTTTAGCTATTTTTCATGGCGTGCAGCTGTGGTTCTTGTGTTTGCTGCTATTGTTAATATTTCGCCTTTTTCCAATGGCTGTGCGCGCTTGCATCATCAATTATGCTTATCAAAGCACAGCGATGAGCAAAACTTTTGCTGCTGCTGCTGACCAACAACAGCCCAGCCCTGCCCTGCCCTGCCCTGCCCTTTGGCAACCTTTTACCCTTCACCGTGCGGTGAGTCGGTGGCTCGGTGGTCAATGGAATGGGTTACAAACAGGCAACACGCCACGGCTGGGAGCGAGTGTAACTGATTTGAGTGCACTCGACAGGTAATAAATATGAAGTGCTAAACATGAGATACGCGCATTTTTCTGCTACAAAAAACTTTTGCCACACAACAACAGATTGTAGCATATTACTGGCAACACACAAAAAAAAAATGCTTTTAAACAATTGCTGCCGCCTGCAGTGCTGGTGTAGAGGGTAAAATAGGACAACATACGCGGAGAGGGGGGGGGGACTGACTCAATGTTTTCCAATCAATTACAGAAAATGTGTGCAGCACGGTGAAATGACACGCCCACTTGGCATAGATTTCCACAAATGCACAATAATTTCTGGCAGCAGAGAACATGACAGCGACAGCTTAATGCCGCCTTCAGCTCACTTGAGTGTTGTCTGTTGCCTGCCACTGTGGCACGCTCTGCGTTTGTCTGTGCGTCCACGAAGCGTATGCGCAATGTGCGCCATTTGAGTGATTGTTTTACATACTGTTTGTTTTCGCGCTTCATGCTTTCACCTTGCTCCTTTAATACCCGCGCCACATGTGCTGATTACAGTTATTGTTAGTTATTTGAAATTTATTGGATGCATTTTGTCGTTTCAACTTTGATTGATGCGCCGCAGTTAAGGAGGCAATGGATTTAGAATGCAAGAATAATGTACTTTTTTTTTTTTGCTTCTATAAGCTTGATTGAACTTTTCGATAGATTGGGTGCTCAAAGTAGGCTAGCTTAATGCTCAGGCAGTTGAGATTTCTTGGCTGAAAGCCAATAGATTTGCCTCCTCAAAAGTGCCTAAGTTTAAGGTCATTGTAGACAGTTATTTATGGTCATGGTTGATAGATTGTACTAATAAAAGTACATTTATTGTACTTTAGATATTTATTAAATTAATTTAATCTTTGAGATTGCTTTATTGCCAATTTAGTTCTAAATGTTTCTGGCTTTTGCAATAATTTACTATAATTTCCAAGTTTTTTTTTTGTTTTACTAATATACTAACTTATAATTCCGGCCCAACTATCAGAAGCAATTAAGCGATTTTAAAAATATTAAATTGTGACAAAAGTGTTAACGCAAATAACCGCAATAAATTAAAATAAAAGTTGCAGCCTGCCGCAATGTGAAGCCATGAAAGTTAATGCTCTAGAAAATTGTATTATATAACATATTTAACACAAATTGCAACTGAGTTAATAAACGCTGCAAAGTGTGCTTCAGTTTAGCTATATTTGCAAATATTTTATTCATGTGTTGGCTAAAATTAGTCAGAGTTTATTTGTCAGCTTTTGCGTGTCCATATTAAAGTTAACGTGCGAAAAGTTTTTAATCAAAAAAGCAAATCGAAAATAGAAAATGGCAAAGTTTTCAATCTTACAAATGTCGAAGTATTTCGACACACTCAACTCGAGGCTGTCAACAGCCAATTTCGCCCATTTGGCCTGCTTGTGTAAAAATCGAAAACGAGAAGTTAAAGGTTTTTTCGAAATAACGTCAGATTGCCGAAGACTTAATACACTTATAGAATAATTATGTCCTAGAATGAATCGGTAAAATTTGTGTAGTACCTATAAAAAAAATAAAGATAATTTTTTAAACAATATTTATATAAATTGGTTTTGTTCTCTCAATTAGCAACTATCATATTCTGATTTTTGGAGAGTTACACATTTAAAAGAAGAATTAATATGCTTTTTGAAAGAGTATTAAGTTTTGCCTGAAAGCAGGCGGTTCTATGTCCAATTCCCTATTGCTGTGTGTAACCCTGTATATGTGTTTGTAATTCTTGTTGAAATTTCTCCATTACTTTTGCAGTTCAATGTTTTACTTTAACGCTCTTTGCCAGCTGCTTCTGTTTTGCCGCCGTCTGGCACTTGGGCATGGAAAATTTACTCTAGGTTCATTTGATTTGCCCGAAACTTTGGTGGCCACAAAAGTTTTGGCTCTCGGTTCTTCTTGGTTCTGGCGTTGGCGTTCAATGCATTTGATTTTGTACGCTCAGCCAAAGTTTTTGCCTTTAAGAATTTCGAATTGGTTTGTGTGTGTGTGTGTGTATGTGTGTGTGTATGTTGGGGTGTGTGTGTGTGCTTAAGTGCAACATGTTTGCTGCCGAAATGAACGGCGGCGCGTTCAATAAAATGTTGACAGAAAGCAAACTGCAAACTGCCAACTGCCAGGGCTTACAAAGAATGTCGAAATATAATTTACGCGGAGCTGAAAAATTCTAGAAAATTGTGTTTTGCTCGCTGTGTGAGTGGTTGAGTTATGCCAACAATGGAGTCCAATTATAGCGCAAGATGTGGCACAATAGCCGACAATTTGATTGCCGCTGGCTGATTGATTGGCATTGGTAAAAAGTTGCAGACATCGCAGCCTACTTTTTGGCAGACCCGCCACCACCGATCGTTAAAGAAATAGGCTCTATTATGTTTTGTAGTTATTATTTAAATTACATTTATTTCTGATGATAATCACTGGTTTTTTTTTATTTCAATGCATTTCTTATTGGTATCAATGCAGTCATTGCATGGCTATTTGTTTCTTTTTTACTGTCTGACCCAGGGGCAAGAACAAAGTGTTTATAATATTTTTTTTTTAAATTCATATTCATCAAATGGTTGTAAAGTTCAAATTTTACATTAATGCCCTTCGAGCAGTTACATTGCAAACTTTTTAAATAATTTTTCGCTTTTTTCGTTTGTTTTTTTTTTTTTGTATTTCTTTTTACTTAGTTTTTGTTACCGGATACAGTACATACTTATATTAATTTCTGGCTTTATGACATTTGCATGTGTTCCATTAATTAGTAAATGGCTATTATCAACCATACCATATGGTTTAATTAAAATATTTACAGTGGAAAATGCATAACAATAGAAACCAAACGATATTATTATAATTTTTGTTTTGCTTTCAATATAAAATAAAATCAGTGGTGCTGGCTTTAAATTGGGCTTTAGGCATACACATATACACGTAATTATTCGGTATTCCTTTTTTTTCGCAATGATGTCGGCTTTGTTCTCGCTTTTTTATTGTTGTTAATATTATTATAATATTAAGTTTTTGCAATTTGCTTTTCCTTTACTAATGAATCTATTTAAATTTCATGAAATACTTAACAGTTGCTTATTATTATTATTTTATTATTATTTGCTATGATTTTAATTTTAATGAATGTATTATTTTGCTCTATTTTATGTAATGAACTTTTTGCTTGGATTGTACAACACACAAATATGTTTACATAATTTTTGAAATTGTGTTTGGTTTTTTTTTTTTTTTTTTTTAGTATACTGCGAAAAAACAGTCGAGTGAATTGTACATATTTGATTACGTAATGGTTTCAGGTGTTTTGTATTCTCTTTCCAATTAGAAAGCGTACAAGGCCATTGGAAAAAATTTCACTTATGGGCATGCCCCATACTACATGTTGCATGGAATTGTACGCCAACATGGCAAATCTCTAAATTTAATATATTTTTCGGATTGTTTTGTCGATTTCTGCCACAGTTAATGGTATCAAAGTGGGCATAAGGAATTTGTATGAATTTGTAATGCATCTAACTTGAAACTGTTTTTGTTATGTTCTATTTTTATTTATATTTAGTAGAAGCAGCAACATCTAAAGTAAGCCTGTTCGCTTTAATAATTTGATTTATTCTGATTTGGCTGTTTTCTCACACACACTTAAACACTTATATAGATTGGAGCTATAGATAAGTTGTCTGTTTGCAACCGGCATTCGGTACGAGTCTGCACTTGACACATCAGTTGTTGTTGTTGCAACTCTTTTGTTGTGCAATTAATTACAGTTACGACTCCGACAGATGATGCCCCCCGCCACCCTAACACTGACACACTCGCACATAAACAAGTGTGCGTAGCTGCTGTTCATCCTGCTTCAAGGATTACAACAATGCCATTTTTGTTTTTGAATTCAGTCATTTGTATTTTGTTGTTGTTGTTGTTGTTGTTGTTGCTGTTGCTGTGTTGTATTTTATCCATTTTCCACATTTATTTACACTTGAAATTAAATATTCTTTTTGTATTTTTTTCTGTTGCGACGTATTTGCCATGCCATTTGCAATACAATTTGTTTTATTTACAAACATAATAATTCAGTTAATTAATTATTATGAGCTCTTGTTGTTGCTGGGTTGTTTTTTCACTGTGTGTTTTTTTTTTTTTTTTTTGCCTATGCCTTGGTTTTCAATTAGTAATTAGTAACAGTTATAATAACGTTTTGGTATGTGTGTGTTTGCAATACGTTTGTATGGACTGAAATTGGCTACTTATGCAAAACTTTTTAATGTTATTTCTCTTTTTGTTATAACATAAATATGTATGTATGTAATTGCATATGCATATATATATGTATAGGTCTAAAGTTTGGATCTATGCAAATTTTATCTGCTGCAGACCAGAAAACATAACGAAATTAAAATGCGATTAGCTGTGATGCACAGATCGGCCAATGATTGTTTTGGCAAGGCAGAAGTATTAACAATAAACAGACGTTACAAATAGTATACAAAAAAGCAATTCAACTCAAATTGAACTTTTACAATTACTTTAAACAATTCATTTAACATTATACATATTTAGTTACATACACATAAATGATAAAAAAAGTTTATTTAACATACTGTACACAATTATGTAAAATGATTTCGAACTAAACTTACGAGACTAACGAGTATCTAAACTGTATCTTGTTGTTGTTGTTGTTGTAAATGCCTTTCACACACTCGCACACACACACACACTCGCACACACACACATATAAATAAATAAATATTATTTTTTTATTTTTATATGTAAGTGTTTACACACAGTGGATTTTTTGTGTGCTTTGGATTTAAACATGATTTTTACACAGTTGCTATGGGACTTAGCTTAAGAATTACTCTAGGTCGAATGTGTGTGTGTGTGTGTGTGTGTGTGTGCGTGTGTATTTATATTTGTTATATCATTTATTTATGTAAATTTGTTTTCGATATTTTTAAGTATTTATATATTTGTTGGTTTTTTTTTTCTTGTGTTGTTAAGTTCTAACATTGAAATAGCTTAATTAGGATTCTCATACTTTACTATATATTCCATTTTGTGTTTGCTCTGCAATTCTTTGCTTGTTTCGCATTGTAGGTTCTTAGGTCAAAAAAATACGTCTGCAGCAGGAAATTAAGAGAGAAAACCATTTGCATTGAGTTACAGTTGGAAATGTAACCTCCACTTAACGGGGTAGATTCTGATTGAGAATCAGATTGAGATACTTACCTAACGACAACAGTATTCAGCAGCAAACAGGGCGCCAGCATCGACCTAAATATGTGCGTGATGCGATCAGCCGAGGAGGTTTTGCGCCGTGAGATGGCAGCCATATTGTCGCCTGAAAGTGACACAATGAGAGAGGGAGAGAGAGAGACAGATAAAGAAAAAGAGTGAGAGAGAGAGAGAGGGACATGGTATAAATTTGAATTAGAATTTGTATAGAATTACTGGCAACAGATACGCTGCATTTTCATTAACATTTTAATAAGCTGCAGGCGAGCGCATAATTTGCATATTTTCATTTACACTTCTTATCGCGATGGCTATTTGAATGCTAAAATCATGCTAAAGAAATTCAATTTGGCCGCGAGGCAGCCATGCAAATTGCATGCAACTGTAACGTGCAACACAACCCGGCAAACACCCTAATGCCCAAGACCCGCGCACTAATGCAATGCTTAAAATGGAGCATCTGCATTCTCTGTGCAACAGCAGCAGCTGGTTAATCTTCCAGCAAGTTTTGACTTAGCTGGTGCTCATCTGTGATTCTCACCTTTCGATACAAAGACATAAATGCTAGCTGGCTCGGTGTTGCTGGCGGAGCAGGTGTAGTTGCCAGAGTCTGTAATTTGGGGCTCCCGTATGATGAGACGGCTTTGGGTGCGCGGCCCCGGTGTCGTCTCAATGGATATGTCCCGCCTGGCGTCATAGTAGTTAATGAGACGTTCATTTTTCTGCCAGTAAACGTACTGCGGTGGTGTCGGACTCTGGTAATAAAAAGCATAGTAATTTAATATAAAGCTGACTACAATAAATCATTTCAATTAATAGTAATTGAAGCTAAATAAACTGGCGATAATTTAGGATTGATTGTTTATTTCAAATAGCAAATTTTTTGGCAAGTGATCAATATTGAAAACGTAATTATTTGAATGCAAAATTAGCGAAAAACCTTTTAGGCAAATTTTGAAGTTACTTGTTCTTACCTTCTCAATAATGCAAACCAAATTGATGGTTGAGCCCATGTCGACATGCAGTTCACCGGAACCAAGAATGAATGCCTCCGGCACAACCACTTGAAGATTCACAAAGTGAGAGATGATACCAGTCGGTGTCGAGACCTGTGTGATAAATCAAGCGAAGTCAGCAATTGAGTACAAGTACGAGTAAGAGTGCAAGTTTAAATTTGATTCGTATACGTAATCAACTCGAACGTTAATGCATCAGTAAACTCTGAGCAATGGCCAGTCAGTGTTAGCATTAAGTTTATACAACTGCTGCTGCCCCCTTCCTTACCGATGCCCCTCCGATTCCCAACCTTAGCAACGCACCCAATGCTGGGCTGGTGAAACGTTTTGACTACAAGAAATGTTGCATTCATTGAAATGCAAATCAAACAATTTCAATTTGGCACGCAAAATGAAACAAAAACGAGCATTTTCTATATAAGTGGAAAAGTGCTGGCGCTTCCTACACGTTGCATACCAAATAAAAAAAAAATATAGCCGGATTGCAGGCGAGGGAAGGTTGCTCAGCTCAGTCCGGGCACCAATTGCACTGCCAGGCTAAAGGAAAAATAATCATTTCGGCATATTTGCATGCAGGACTCGTAGCGCTCAGCTGAGCTGACTGCCCCGACTGACAGACTATCTCGACCAGCCCGGTTGGCAGGCAGGCAGACTCTGTGCTGGTCGTAGTTCTGGCATGTGGACTGTCTTTCGCTCTTATTGAAATTGCATGCAAACAATTTTGAAATTGAAGATACGTTTTTGAAGCTCTGCCAGCTCCGCCTCCTCCTCCTGACCCGACCGACCGCCCCACAATCTCTGCTCTCTGCAACTGCAAGTCTCGGAGCACCACTTGTACGGATGCTGCACAGAGTTACTGTCAAGTGTCCATTTCAGACGTTGCCAAACTTTGTTGCTTTTCGGTTAGTTGTTTTCCTACATCCCCAATGCTGAGTGTGTGTGCGTGTGTGTGTGTGTTTTTTTTTATGCAACCTATCTATTCTTTTTGTGGTAAAAAATAAAAATGCCTTTAACCATATCCGCATGACTTTCGGCTTTGTCTGGTGGCTTACTTTTGCATTACTTTGAAAGCATGTCAGCACACACACACTCACACACACACACACACACAGGCACAAGTACACTACATGATCCGGGGCGTGTGTGCAAGTCACTGGCTAAATTTGTCAATGTCCAGTTTATCTGGCATCCGCAGCGTCTGCGCCTGACAGTCACATGCTTTCGGTGGTGCCGGTCGGTGAGCCTGTCAACGTCATGAAAATGCGGATTCAAATGTGGTTGCGGATGTGCATCTGGATGCCAATGCAAATGCGGATGCGCAGACGCCCAGCAGGTTGCTTTAAATCGAAGCTGTTTGCATATAAAAACCCCAATTTGCATACTACAATTAAATCGTGCGCCGTGTAAAAAATCGACAGCGTTGTGGAACACAACGTGAACCGAGCCATAAGCGAAACATGAGACAAAAAAAAAATAATAATAAAAAACAAACACAAAAACCTCAAAATTGCGTATTCGCACTCGCCCTCTGCAAAATGGTGCATATGCAAATCTACTTTAGTTCATTGCATTGCATTGCATTTCATGCATAAAATATGGAATATCCATTTATATATCTATATATATATATATATATATAAATATACGTTCACTCACCTGGCACTCGTACATGCCGTGATCCCGGCGCTGCACAAACTTTATCTGCAGCGTCCACATGTTGGAGCCGGGCGTGTGGAGTATCGCAAAGCGCTCATCATTCGTGTAGAGCTGGGCGCCCGAGGATAATATGTGCCAGTCGCGACGCCGTATCCAAGATATTTGATTCTGTGCCACACAAGTATATATTAAACACAATCATATTAGCGACTGAACAGTGCCAAAGGGGCAAAGGTGCAAGAAAATGTTTTTGGAGGAACGCATAAAAGTAGGCCACATAAAAAGGTAATTTTCCTTACGGTGCATTTGCATGCAATTGCTGCCACTTCTGGCTGTGATTATATAAAAAATAAATCAGATTAAAAAAATTAAATATCAAATGCATGGGTGTGTTTAAAATAAATTAAAACTTCTGAAACGCTCTTTTTAATGCGCATCCACGTGAAGTTCAAAACAAGTTGCGCTTTTAATTATATTTTAATATGACTCAAATTTAAATATCAAATATGCTTAATATAAAAACAAGAATAAAGAAAATAATAAGTTTTACATTTTGGAACTCTAAGATTTATTGGATTATTTTCAGTTATTTTTTTTGAAATGCAATTTAAAATACGGAAACTTTAACTAGTTTAACAGTTCTAAGTAAATCAACCAGCAACTGAGGCAAATAAGCGCACAAATCTCGTTAAGAAAAAACTCATATATATATATATATATATAGCAATCTAACGAAAACAACGAAATTTGGCTTAATATCTTCTTCAGCCACTAACAAAAAATAATGTTTTTTTTTTGGAGTAAGTGAGTAAATGCAATTTCTTAAATAAAATAAATGCAAAAATTTTAAGAACAAAAAGTTTGTAAAATGTTATTAGCAAGAAAGTGCATGCCAAATAGCCTTTGCATAACATTTGGCCAGAATGTGTGTTAAAACTTTTGCTAGATTAAAATTTAGAATTATTTTAGCAATGGTAAACACGATTTTCCTTTTGCTAGCAAGACACGTGTCGACACTTGAGTGGAACCATTTAAAATATTTTGCTCTGGCTCTGATTAATTGATGTTTTGGCACATACTTGGTCAAATAATGGGCTCTTCCATTGGATTGCGTTGAGTTACGTGGCTAGGTTTGAATTGCGTGTCGCAGTTAGCCATTTAATTGCTAGTTGGCAAACAAAGTGTGCACAATGTCATGGCAAACGTTTTCTGGCTTTCAGCTGCAAATTAAGCTCGTATTTGTATTTCGTGCTCAACTGCCAAACAAATTGGTCTTTTGCGTGCCCAATTTGACGAACGAAATGAAATCCAAATAAAACGAAAAGACACCAAAATGAGAAAAGCACAAGAAAAATGTCATCAAATTCAAAACTGAAAATATTACATAAAATTTGCACCTTAAATTACAAAAGAATATAAAATTCAGTTTTGAAATGCTTTCAGCGATGCGGTCAAATCGAGTAAAATGCGGCTTTTGTGGCATGCATACAACTACAATGCGAAATATATACACTTTTTGTGCTAGAAAGTGGGATGGCCTCGTGCAAGAGGCGGTACAATTAGAGAGTCAAAAACAAACCCAATTTACACCCACTCTGTCCACGCCGGTGACCTTGCAGACCAGGAAGGCGGTGCCACCCAGCTGGACGGTCGTATTATGCGCCATCAGCTGTATGAAAGAGAAGTAAGGAAATGTGGAAGAGAGAGAGAGAAAAAAAAACACAAGACAAAAAGTTAAAAGTTCATTTTTTATGCGCGACCTGCAAAGGTAAAAAGATACAAAGCGAAAGGCAAAGGGCAAAAAATAACCACACAAACTGTGAGCCACATCGCACTATTAGTCAGCAGAACAAAGCGCCATTTATTATATATGTAAATAAGTAAACGTATGTATATAATTGTATATATGTGGATATATATATGCTGGATCTGAGCACTGTGTCTAAGTAGTTGTGGCGTGGCCTTTTTGGATAATTAGATTCGTTGCGAGAACGAATGAAATATAAATAAGCACTAAAGATTAATTAGATGGGGGGGGGGGGGGGGGGCGTGGCGTCTTCATGTTTTATGGTAATTAGCATTACACTGGCCAAAACAATTTGAATGTATTCCGTTTGAACATATTGATCAAAAGAAGGAAACATTTTGTCAAGACTCGTAGTAATCACGAAGAACCCTTGACATGGACACAAGTGCCACTTGCCGCACTTGCTGCAAGAGCAACATAAGCATAAGCATAAGCAGCAGCAGCAACACATTTTTGAAGTCAATTTAAATTGACTTTAAGACACACTTTTCGGAGCACTTCATCAATGTCGCAGTTTGAGCAATCACCTGGGCTTTCGGGCTACCTACCTCGCTGTCCTCGAACATGGGGCTGTCACTGGAGTCGAGATTATTATCCAATTTTGAGTCGGCACTTATACCGCCGCGCATCCATAGCTTCTTCCAATCGTTATCTGTGAGTATTGACTTTTGGTCTGCAATCAATAAAATATATATAAATTTATATGTGTACATAAATAAAATAAAAAAAGCGTTTGACAATTGATTGACAAATAAGCTGGTTGCTGAGTCCAAGGTGCAATTGCGTTAGAGGTCATTTGGGTTGCACTTTAGCTACAGTTCAAATTGCCAGTTTTCAGTTTCAGTTTGCGATTGCAATTGCAATTGCAATTGCGATTGCTGTTGGGCTTGCAATCAGCAAGTGCGCCACAAATATATAGCTTTTTAGGTCGCACTGCAAATTGAAAGATCAAATTTGTAACATTATTAAACTCACTTCTACCTGCTGATTCTTCCATAAATTCATTTATAACTCTTGAAATAATAAAGCAATTGATTGACATAGGAATGCTCAGCGTGTTATTTATTATTATTGACGCTGCATGGCATTTATTGATTTCTCTACCCTATCACCTGCTCCCAATATACCAAACACAATATCATAATGACAGAAAACAAACTGCTTTTTATTGTCCATGTCTAATTTAATTTGTGTTTATTTTGGGAGCATGCAATGTGCTTATATTTAATTGAATTAGATTAGGCATATTTTGTGGCACAATTTACAAGTCGGAAACAAATAAGTTTTCAAGCGAAATTCTATCAACTTTTTCGAGTATAATATGATTATTTTTGTTTGTTCAAGCAAATAAACTAACGAGCATTTCAGAAGATGCCTGTTTCGCTGGAACACACATTCCATATATGTTAGTCCCCTTTGTATAATATTTTACATATTTAAAAGTGGTTCAATGATCTGAAATTTAAATTAGCTCAGCCATTTAATAAGCTGATGAACTTTGTCACACAATAAAAAATTAGAAGATTAATCAAATTGCGATGCATAAATAAATTACTTAAGACAAGGCCAAAGTCTTCAAAGGGAATTGACATTGTTAAGAGGATTAAAAGACGAGACGAGTATTGATTAGCTTATTCTCTTACTCCTTGGCTATGTTGTTGAACACTTAAATTATTATGCTTTCATTAAATATTTAGGTATATCATTGAGCATTGTTATTGTTATTTACCAATCATACATTAACATCAAATTATAGTGTGAAATTCCCATGTTTCATATCAAAACTATCATTTGGCTATCCAAACCATAAATTAAATGTTACTTTACATACAATAGTACAATGAGTATTTTGATGGCTGGGCAGAAATATCATTGGAAATACATACAAAATAGGGCTTCAGTGACCCTAATATCAAATTAATTTCATCAATAACAACTTCAATACCAGGAATCGTTATAAGCAGCTTACATACAATTAAAGCTGATTTTCATACAAGTATTGCGAGTAGATGCTTGCCAATAAGGAGTTTATCTGCTGCTGTTTAATATGCAATTTATTAAGTATACGCCTCATGCACTCTTAAGTCAAACAACTGCAACTATAATTCTTGAGTTTAATTAGGAAAGTTTGATTGCCCAGGCAACCTGAGTGGCCAACCTGTAGCCAAATTAAGTTTCCGCCACGTTGCATCCGAGTCAAGTATTTTACTTGATTTAGTACTTTTTAATGCGTTGCGTGCTCAAGCAGCTGGAATATGACTAACCAAGTTGGGTTAGGCAAAGGCAGGCGAACATTTATTAAATTGAGATTGGGCTAGCGTAATGTAAACATATAGCCGTGATGAAAAAAGCAATTTAATCAATCAATCAAGTGCGTAGTGCAGGAAAAACTTTTAAACAGACAGCCACGCATGAGAGATTGTTTGGCCTTGGCGCCGAAACCCACCTATTCAGTACACCTGCTTGGCAAATTGGTTGTGCGAGAATGAAAAATCGAAGCAGTGCGCAGTATTTCCGTCCCATTTTTCCCGACTCTGTCTTTACCTATTGTCTGCCTTACTGACTATAAAACACAGCGAAGCGAGCTCGCACTTTTATTGCCTCGTAAATTTTTATAGTTCATACTTTAGGCATGCGTATGCAATAGCCGAAATTCAGAATCCTCTGCTCACATCCTTAGCCAATCTCACATGTGTCTGTGTGTGTGTGTGTGTGTGTGTCCTTGCGTGTGTCTGAGCGTCTTTGACTGTGCACTCGTGTTTGTTATTGAATTTGTATTCGTTTACGTCGTTGTGGAGTACATGCGCATTGTCCTTTATTAGCGCTGCTCTGCAATGACGTCAAAGTTCCTTTGGTGTTTTGGTTCTTCCTTTGCTTGATTTTGGTCACGCTGCATTGAGTTTAAATTTGTTTATTTATTTGTATGTAAGCACATTAAAATTGTCTGCAGACAATAACAATGCACCATTAATATCGCAAAATATGGCAGAAGCAGGACAAAGGCAGAGACTTTATGACGGGTCAGGTCGTCCACGTTGGTGGTCAACAAAAAAAATTAAATAAAAACACTTATATATACCGAAGATAAATGGTTGATTCTAACAAATTTTTAGCTGAAGAGCCACAAAAAAAAATCAGATTCAGAAGAAGTATAAATTCTTTATGTTTGCATTTGTATGCATGACAGCAAAAACAGAGCACACACACACAATATACACACATGGAGTCGCAAGTCGAAATATATTGCGCATTTTAAGAGGAATGTAAATGCTCAGAGACAAACACAAAAGTCAACTCACGCCTAGCCGCACAGCAGGGACTAAGGTCAAATGCCTGCCGCACTATGAGTATACTATGGATATTATATCTGCATGTGTGGGTGTGTGTGTGTGTGTTGGGCCAAACGATATTATAGTAAAAAAACACGCACTGCTAATAAAATGGCTAAAAGTCGCGTATTTCAACGAGTCGCTTTCTTTCACTGCTTTCTCAGTGCTGCTGCTGCTGCTGCTGCCGCTGCTGCTGCTTGCTACGTGCGCATGTCAGCTGCCTGCGGCTTAGGCGTGTGAATTATATTATGCCTGAAAGTAGGCAACTGTAATAAAACTTGCGCAAAAAGCAATAGAAATGGCGACCGGCAGCGCCTTCGTCCACTGGCCGCCCGCAACCGGATGTCTTGCAAAAATGGCAAAAGCAGCACAAATAAGTAGCAGGGGGCAATACGCGACACGAAGATGCCCTGTAACAAAGTCAAAAAACTAACAAGAAATTGATACCCAAGCTTAAATGGAAAATATTCATATTCATATTCACTTATATTACAAGCAAATAAAAACATGCTCTGAAAGCAACATCAATTTAATCTACTTCACCTTTTATCATCTTATATTCTGCAGTACAACTTTTGCTGTTTCGTAAAATTGTAATATTCATAAATATAAATACATATTTAAGTATGTTATGTATTAAAATACATCACTTGTCTGCGACATGCCCATGCACAGTGGCATCTCACTCCCTCCTAACAAATAAATGGTTACAGGGTATACAAATTATGAAGTAGTCCTGGAACTGTTGGCTTTTCATTATTCATTCCATTTTCCTTACATACAGGAGAGGAATATATATATATATATATATATAAAAATATTTTCAGGGGGGTTGAGCAACTGAAAAGCGATAAATAATGAAGTCAGCAAGTGCGACTGGCGTGGCTTGCATGTTTATTATTAATAATAAATATTCCTTGTCAATCTTGCGAGGAGCGTTTAAGTTCTATGGCCCCAGAGCACGACACATGGCAGCTGATAGCGTTCGTTTCTCTTTTATTTCTCCGTTTGTTATTGTTAATGTTTGTTGATGTTGTTGTTGTTGTTGGTGCTGCTTCTATTGCGCACTTGTCATGTTTTCAAAAATGATTATTTATCTGTCGTCTTTGACTTCCCGAACCAACCAACCACCGAACACCATCCACAACTTATCTGCCACCTACCGCCCTTGTACTTAAGTACTCCATTCTCACATATCCTCACGGCGTATGCGTAATATTTTAATGCCCTGCCAATATGTTGGCGTTGTCTGCCTCCAGTTAAGCCAGAAAGCTGCTTAAGTCAACGCTCCCTGACAACATGGCCAAAGTGCTTAGCAGTTTTTAAGCTGTGTCCCTTCCGGTGCGCTGCCTTCTCCGGGCCAACAACCAGCTGCCAGCTGCCTTAACCTGAGCTCAAGCCCCGTAAGCTGAAGATCCTGCATCTAGCGTTACAAATGCCTCCAGCTTAATATGAAAACCACTAAGAAAATTTGCAAAATAGGTGAAATTTTACAGCGCATTAGAAGAGCATCCAATGGCAAAACTCATTTGCACTTGAAACTTGAGCGCGAGGGCAAGCAAAGTCAAAGGCGCGAAAGAAAATGAAACACAGCAAATGTGCGAATGTGTGTGTGTTTGTGTGTGTGTGAAGGTGTGTAGTTGTGTGTGATTGTGTTTCTGCGAGTTTGAAGCTGCCCTAACGACCTTGACGCAGGCAAATATGTGAGAGACAAGCAGACAGGGCAAGAGTGCGAGTCGAGTGAAAGTAAGAGAAAAAGAAAGAGAGAGGAGAGAGGAGAGGAGAGGAAAACAATGTGTGTGTAGGCGACAGAAACTGACACGTGTGTGCCAGCTGCTGTTGTTGTTGTTGCCTGACTGTCAGCGGAAAGTGCTAAGCTGAGTATTTTTTTCTTTGTGCGTTTTGGCCATAACTTATGCAGACGCCAGCTAACATACACAATATATACAAACGAAAGGCGGCTTTAATTTTTTTTTTTTTTAATTTAAACGGAGCGTTTTTTTTGAGAAGTTGCTTGCTGTCAGTTGAGAGTTGTATATCGCATTATGCTCGGTGCTTGTGTGGTGTGGAATTATTTGCATATCTCACATTTTCAATTGTTTGGGCACAACGCACTTCAAAAGTCAATTTAAAAAAGTTTATTTTTAGGTCCTGCATAGATTTTTAAGCCACAAGGCGTGGCAATAAATTTTCAATTTTGGCAATGTCACGCGATCTTGCCGCAATCCACCATCTCGACGCGGGGTCCCGGAGGCTGCGTAATGAGCGACCCGCGAACCGATAAGGTGTCGCCGTTCCCGTTGCTGCCTTAATAATTTATGCGTAACGCGTTGGCTATCCAAAAAAAAAAAAAAAAGCCTAAAAAAGCCAACGCAAAAACAAAGTAGAAGGAAAACAAAAAGCAAGAGCAGCAGGCAATGGGGCTCAGGGTTCTTTTAGGTCAAAACCAAAGCCACAAGGGCAAAAGTAACAGTGACGGTAACAGTAACAACAACAACAACAATAACAACAAAAGAGAAGAAGTGCGGCCGCGGCCAAAAATAACAGCAACAACAGCCACAAAAACGAATGGTGAGGTGCCCCTTAGCGCTAATCTCTCCCCTGTGTATTTTTCATTATCCTTATTATTTGTGAATGTTACGTGTTGGCCATAACTTAGAGGGGCTAACGATGCGTATACGTGATGCCGTGTAGCGAGTGTTGCACACACACACCCACACACATACTCCTACACACACACACACAAATCCACACCCAATAAGCAAATAGCCCTGAGGCGTGGCATGCTTTTAGGCGCTGTCGTCCATTTAAACCAAATTAGCAAAAGGTCAAAACAAAAAAACACGGCGAACTGTGGCCACCAAAATCCTGCGTGAGCTTAATGAAAAATTAATAATTGTTTGCCAAGCAATTGCCGCCGTCAGCTTAAAAATGCTTATCTGCCAGAAATTTTAGGCCAAAAATAAACCTGCTCCAAACAATTGGCTATAAACAGAAAGCTCAAACTGATTTCAAATTGAATGACAACAAAAACAACGATTTTGCAGTGTATTTTGTCGCTTTAGCCATTAATGAAAATATTTGGCTTAAAAGTTTGAGCCGCAGGTGTCTACTTAGCGCCAAAGTGTTGGAATTTAACGCTGCCGCTGTTGGCCAAATAAAATTTGGCTAGAATAATAAATCCGTAAATTGGCAAAGTTGCGTTCATGTTGGATTAGGAGTTTAATTGTTGGGCGTGGCAGCACTTCGCACAACAGTTCATTCCAAACTTTATGCATGCTATAAAATAAACTGCCGCTTATTTTGAGGGGGGGGGGGGGGGGGGCCCGGTAAAAATCTCATTTAAATTCAATTGTCAAAACTGGCAACTTAAACTGGCTATTAGCCAGCGTCGAAACGTTTGCAGAAATTCTACGAGTGGCATTAATTAAATACCAAGCTCACTCACCTGGCTCCAGCGTGGTGGCCAGCAACAGCGTTGGCAGGCAGAGCAGCAGAATGCGCAGTTCCATTGAGTGCAGCGGCACACGCAGCAGCCCCAAACGCAGCAGTCGTGGCGGCATCATTTGTGGCAGCTTCACTTTCTACCTCTTCTTCTCTCTTGTAGCTTACTGCTCGTTGTGGCTGCTCTTCCCGAGTATTTTTACTTAGCTGGCGTCCTCACACACAATGGCACATCGATGTTGTGTGTGTTGGTGTTGGTGTTGGCGTTGCTTTTCTTGGTCGCTTATTAGTGTTAATGGTTTTTTGAATGAACGCGCCGTTTCCTTTCAGCAATGGCAGCACAATGGTATCTCCAACTAACACACATATGCCTGATATTTTGCCTGTTGTTGTTGTTGTTGTTGTTGCTGCTGCTGCTGTTGTTGTTCGCTGGCCTGATGCTCTGATAAATGATGCTGCCGGCTCAGTATAATTCGTTGGTGCAACGTAGCCCTTTTTGCTACCGCTTCGTATTTGCAATTTTTGTTGGGCCGCTTTGTTGTCGCTTGTCAATGTTGTGTCTTCTTGCGCTATTTGCAACTGCCGTGACAACGATAGCAACAAGCAAGCTCCCCCTCGCTCTTTATATGTATATATATCCAATTTGCAGCTGGTTGTGTTTGGCTCTTTTTCTTTACTCGAAGTTGGTTAGTTTGCTCCTTCCACGGAGCGAGGATGGGGCAAAACTTGCATGTTCTCCATCATTTTTCATGTCACTGCGCATTAGCACATTAAGCCACGAGTGTGTATTGTTGCTATTGTTGTAATGTTGCTGTTGTCGTGCTACAGTGTTGCTATTGTGTCGCACAGCAAAAAAAATTAACACCCGCTTTTTATGAAATTACATTCAATTTGCTGTAGTTGCTGTTTTTTTTTTTTATTATTTTTGCTTTTCCCTCTTTGTTTTCCTAACAACAACAACAACACGTCACACGTCACGTCGATGATGAATTGCTTTTAATGTAATGTCTTTTCCGAAAAGCATCTTTTTCCGTCTTCCGCCTTGGGAATTGTAAGTTGTTTGGGCTGCTCTCTCATTAAGTACTGGCTGTCCCATGTAGTCAAGTCATTCTGTAAATCACGAATGTAGACAATCTCACATTAGTATATAATAAGTATATGATTTGTATATAAAATTAATTCCGATGAGAAAGGCTTGCAGCAAAATATAAAAACAAGTTAATTCAAGAGTAATCAAGAGTGAGTCAAGTTAAAATCAGAATGCGGAATACTCCATTCAGGTTTGATGTTATTTTTAAGTTAAGAATCAATAAAAAAAATTGTAATTTCTTCACATTTGCATTTTGGTGGTATGCCGTCAATTTTACCCAATTAGAATACCAATGTTTGTTATTCTTTTCCTGCTCTTTATGGGCGGATTTGTTACAGTTGCAATAAATTGATTTGCCTGCTGTTCCATAGAACATTTGGCATTGTAATTGGCCAGCTTCCGCTGTGCCTTACAATCGTTCCTAATTGTGTGTATACAAAAGTTTAAGCTTCTTCATTCATTTGCATAGTGAATGGAATTTATTTATTGTGCCAGCAAATTTGCCACATTATTTATAGGTCAAGAAGAAGCCACCATCCGAAAACCTTGCCCCGCAGTTTATGCAAAATGGACCGCCAAAGTAAATGAATTGCCTCACGACTGTTGAGGTCAGAACGCATAAAGAGCTTCCCGGGATTCTGGAGAAGATGATGACTGATGCCGCTCTTTGCTTGTTGGTTTTTCTTCTTTTCATAATTTATTATTTATTTGTTTGTACGCACGACGAACTTAAGTATTTTTAACATTTTTATGCTTATACGCGTAAAAAATATTAAATTTTGGCAATTTGGTCGAAAAGTTTTCGAGCAAACTCGTAATTTTTATCTGTTATTATTTTTTTTTGTGACGCTATTTTTTGTTTGCATATATATAAATTTTTTTCATTTTATTTTATGTTTGGTTTATAACATATCCCAGCGCGCAAATTGTTGTTCCTAAGCGCTGTCTCTATGGTCAACTTTGTGTGGTACTAGTCTACTGGAATAAATTCGCTTTTTTCATCCCGGCATAGCTAAGCAAATAATACTAATGAATTTGAGAGCGCGTTGAGCGAAAATTCAAATTGAAATTTCACCGCAAAATTGCGAAAACGGCCGCTACATATTTTAATTACAATACAATGTGGCAAGCAACTTTATGTACATGTGTGTGTGTGTTTGTGTGTGTGTGTGTGTCTGTGTGTGTGTCAAAGTTTACTATTATATTTAATTAAGCTGCGTCCATGGCAACTTATTTGCAAAAAACATTAGCAAATGTCATGTGGCATGAATTTATGACACACTCGTGTGCAATTCATTTAAATTGATAAAAGCAGCTGATGGTAGCTGGCAGAGCATTAGTGTTGGCTGAGGGGGGTTTGAGGAGGAGAGGAGGGGAGGAGATGAGCTTGGTTTGTTTAGCTACTTTTGCTACTTTCGTATCAAATGCAGCAGTTTAGAGTAATTCGCTGGCAAATGTCATGCAAGTTGAATGCTATTTTATGTGCCAATGTCTGATTGTGTGTGTGTGTGATTGTGTGTGTGTGTGTGTGAACAACACAACTATGCACTTAAATGCAGTCACGTATTTACTCACACAAATACATGCACACTCTCAAACACTGTGACACAGAGCAAACGTACATATTATTATCTTGACACAATGGTGCCATAAAACTTAAAGACCCCCACAGCAGTTGCTGCCACTGCTGCTGCCACTGCTGCTGCCGCTGCTGCTGCCACTGCTGCTGCCACTGCCACTGCCGCTGCCGCTGCCTTTTACCCGGCCCAACAACAACATTGGCATAGGGGCAACAGGGGCAAATTGGTAGAGAAAGAAATAGCTCTATGAAGGACATGCCATTTGCCACCCACTTGCTGTGCAACCCGCCGCCGCCCCAGTCACGCCCTGTCTCTGTCTTTGTGCCTTGTCTCTTTCCTTGCCTCTCTGACCCCCTTGCGCGACTCCTCTGCTCCCCTCTGCTCCTTGTGCTGTGCTTGTGCTTGTGCTTTCTTTTCATTGCACTCGCACTCGCATATGCACATTTGTTTGCATTTTACAGGGGCGGCGGTGTGGTGTGGCATGGTCCCCTTATTCTCGGGCATGTCCTGCTGCAGGCGCCTCGGGGCGCGTTGGAGGTTATATGGAAATTGTAATAAGTTGAAAACCAAAAAGCTGATGTCATGAGGTTAGTTGCTGTGGCTCAAGTTTCAAGCGACAATCATGTGCTTTTCTTTTGTGTACTTGCTGTTGTTGTCTTTCGTTTAGTGTTGCGTGTTGTTATTGTGATTGGTATTGTTGCTGTTGGCTGTTGGCTGTTGTTGTTGCTGTTGCAACTGCTGCTGCTGCTGTTGCTGCTGTTGCTACTTTTATATGCTGACCTCATACTTCATTTTGTAGCTTTTGTTTGTCATGGCATGCGAAGGATTTTGTTGTTGCATAATGCACTGGGTTTGGGCCTGCTGTCGTTGTCGCTGTCGGAAATGTAACGGCATGCCACATAGTATCACACACACACACACACACACACACACACACACACCCACATAGACTGCACAGAAACACACACACACTAAGACAGTCATAAATATTTCATATGCAACTGCTGTGCCGTATTATTGTTGACAGTAATTGAGAGAGAGGTCGTAGTAAATTATTTAAATGTTTATTTGGGGATTTGCAGATATAAGTTAGGCGCGCACAACTAAAGAAACTGTTACACAGCGACCGACGGCAAGCCGGACCGACCACACGGCGTATGATGGATCCCCAATTGCATTGGGGAGTCGTTAGCTAAAGCAAAACAAATCGCTTTTGCCTTATTTATATTTATTATTTGGCCAGCTTACGAAACAAATGTCGTTGATTAAACGAATGTTTCTCATTTTGTTGTTGTTGTTGTTGTGTTGTTGTTATTGTTAAGGGCATATTGTGCTTATTTTAGGGCGTGGCCACAGCCCGCACATGTCAGCATTGCAAATTGTTTTGCACTGTTAAAACGAGTTTAACAACTTTTTTTTTTTGCTATTCGCAATTTGTGACCCGCAGACGTTGGCTTTTTAATTAGCGCTACTAATTCGGGCAATTACATATGTCGGTCAAATTATAATTTGTCGATAACTATTGAGCAATACACACATGAATCATGAATTGTTGTGTCTGTATTTTGTGCTCGATTCAGTCATTAGCCAACAAGTTTTATGCATTTCAATTGCCGCAAAAGCAACGCAAAGCAACGTAGCGTAACAATTGCCAACGGCCATAAATATGCACGGCCATAACAATGTCCATTTTGTGGCCAGCATTGTGGATGCCACAACCGCGCCGCCAGCCTCAGCTCTGCAGCTCTGCAGCTTTAAATGGAAATTGCGCGTAACGCATTTTGATTGCACTTGTGAGTGCCAGCATAAAAATTGCGCATTATATAAATTTCTCCCTTAAAGTGTTGCCTAGTTATTGTTGTTGTTCCAGTTCCAGACATTTATGCTTTTTTGTTGCTGTTGTTGTTGTTGTTGTTGTAGTTGTAATGTGCTTGTATCTACATATGCGTCCGCATGTGCGAGTGCCAGTTTATATCCGGCAGCGAGTGCGATTTTCCCTCTCGCTTGCTCACACGCACGTAATTGTTTTGCGCCCATTTCCGCTTTTTACTGCGTTGCACTTGAATAAGTTTAATTTACGCCATTTTATTCACAATCTTGTGGCCATTGCGCCGCATCAATTGCCATGCATTTTATAAATGTATAAAATATATATTTAAAATTTTATTTAATAACATAATGCAAGTGACTTCATATTAATATCGTTATGTTCATATTTGAACCCATTCCTGATGCCTTATCATTTTTATATTGTCATGTGAAATCATTTATTTTCTCTTCCGACTTCATTTATTTTAAATTTGCAGACATTTTTTTAATGTTTCACAAATGCAGATAAGCTTTCATCTTTCTTGCAGTCGCTGTTACATTTATGTGTTATTAAAATAATAAAAGTTGTCCTTTTAATTATCAGCACTTGGCACAACATGCAGTTTAGTTTTGCTTAATTTCATTAGTAGTTTTCAGTTTGCTGTCTTTCAGCCGCGTTAAGTGTACGTAGTGTTCACGGCTTAAGCTTCTTTAAATGGCTTACACGCATATGCATTTTCTGCGTGTGTATTAATGTGTGTCTCTGTGTGTGTGTGTGCGCGTGACCTGTTTGCTTGGCTGCCTGGCGGGCTGCAATGAATCCCTACCAAGTTGATAGCAACGCACAAGAGGAGCAAAAAAAAAATTATTCAAGAAACTTGCAAGTTGCAAAAGTTTTTCAATTTAAGCCAGTTCCATCCACCTATCCTTTGCCCCACCGCCCATCACCCCATCAGCTCGTGTTGCATGCTGTGTGTATTTATGTGTATTTATATGTGTGTGTCTGTAAATTTACTACTTAAAGTACAATGGCATTCCAGCGGCATTTAAATTAATTCGTGTCATTGCCTGTCGTCTCGACAGTTTTGTTGAACTTGAGTCTTAGCCAAAATTGTAGCGTGTCCGATTTCAATGTATCCATAGCCATGGATGTGTATAAGTACCTTGTGGACTGGCCCTAATTGAAATGGCCAAAACGTCAACAGCTCATTAAGTTAACAGTCTGCCCAAAACTATTTCACAAAATATTTAAGACGTCGTTTCATTGAGCTCAGCCGTCCTTATAGCAATCGCTAATATTGTGTGTGTGTGTGTGTGTGTGTGTAAAGTGAAATGGTGGCAGTTTTAATAAAAATAAAACCATTCTCGGTGTTTATTTAAGTTTCGAAATTGTACAAATTTTCGTAAATTGTTTTCAGCTTTTACACACACACACCAACCCACACACACAAGCCCATAGTCACATACCCTAATAGGGTATGAGTGTGTGTGGTTCAGAAACTGTGTATAGCTATATTTACCCGACTACTGAGTTTTATAATTTTTTTTTTTTTTGCGTGTTTGGAGCAAAGTTTTAGTTTGGCAATTTTGCTTTTCCGGTTTTTTTTTCCTGAGTTATTTTTCTTTTTACAATTTTTTTTTTTTTTTTTATATTTTTTCTAGTTTTGTGTACGCGTTTTTTTCTGTGTAGTTTTATTGTTGTTTCTGCTCGTTTTGTGCATTGTTAGTTCCGTTTCCGCTCGGCGCCATGGCTTGCATCACCTACAGCTACGTGGAGCGCTCGCTCGCTGTTCCATTTAGAATCGTTGGCTGGATGGGTTGGCTCGTTTTTATTTCATGTAGTGTTGTCAACTTATTTTAGGATTCAGTGATTTATTTTCTAAACAATTAAAGAAAAACAAAAAGTGGCCGGCAGCAAGTAGGAAATACACGTTGCAGATTCGTGGATGTGCCATAGAAAATGCTGCAGCTTTATGAATTTTTCAGTTGAATTATTTACAGGAAAACGCGGAATAACAGTTTGCCGTTGCGCAAGTTGCACCGAAAAGCGTACACCCAAAGTAAATTCGATGAAAACTGTAACTGCACCATGAAAAAAAAAAAAAACAGTTTGCTAAATGGCAACACATTTGTGCGTTGCCACAGCAGAAAACAGCAGTTTGCAATTTTACGAATAAAACAAAATAATATGAAAAATATGTATCTTGGTTTACAGGTAAGAAATACAATATTTGCACCTGCTAAAATCAATAAGCCTGCTGTATTTGTTTTAAAATTGATACGGGGTAAAATAATTCTGAAGTAAATCTCTTTAAAACGAAATTCTATCCGCCTTAAGCATTTTATCAACAGGAGCCAAGCATAGTTGATAGCTGAGTGTATTAAATGTATTCGCTGCATTTTTGCTTTTCTCAGAACTTTACATTATATAAAAACAAAAACGCGACAGTTGTGTAACTAATGGAAAATTAATTTCACATTTTCCTCTTGCAGACATTTTTCTTGTCGCTTTACTCAACTAGCGCATAAATCGTGGCAGGTATTTCATTAAACTAGCGTCAGATGTTATCGCAGTGCATCGCTGCTCATAAATATATACACACCAGCACACCATCACTCACCCACACACACACCCACACACACACACACACACGTTTATATATCTAACATATATTCACCTATAAAGTCATGTAATCGTCTTCATAATTCCGCCAAGACAAACCACCCAGCTGGCATAATATTTAACGCGGCGCTGTGAACAATAAAACACATCACACACACACACTCGCATACATGTACACACATACATGTACAACAGCGTGAAATACTTTTTGATGCACTACTTCAAGAAAAACTACTGAAATTATGCGCATTTATCAAAGCAACAGGAGCTCTGCGAGCAGAAGAGGAGCGAAGGAAAACGGCGACAACAGAAACTGGTGCAAGTGAATGCACACATACACACACACACACACACACATATATATATATATATATATATGGACGGGAGTGCAAGTAATTTTGTGCGAAATTCACATACATGCATGCAAAAAGCATGGTGCGATAACAGAAAATGTGACTACCAAGTTGGAGTCGAAGAAGTTGCTTTCTGAAGAATAATAATAATAATAAGAAGAAGAAGAAGAAAAGCAATGTAATACTCGCGTGGTAAATAAATCAGTGTTGCACATTGCAATTCTTGCAAACTCGCTGCGGCGTATACTTGATATTTTGCGTCTGATTTCATTTAATTCCATTTCAGTTTTGCGTTTTACGTTTTACGTTTTTTGTTTTGTGGCATGAAAAATAATCTGGTTGGCATGGTTTATGGAAATATTGTCGTCATGGCGAATGCGTCATAAATGCATGAAATTAATTTCCATTTGCATTTCCTTATTCCTCCTTAATACTACAGCCCAACCCATATGCATATTTTGATAGATTGCTTTCACTTTGCGGTAAAAGCTTTGGGCCATGTTTTTGGAGGGAAGGAACCAGCCCCCAAAAACTCTTGATGCGTGTGTGAAGCTGAGTCACAGCTGCCAGAGAAATGCATTTGAATTTACAACGTGTCAGGACTGGGAGCACCATTAATATGCCGTAACTGTGACTGTGTGTTGGTGTGTTTTGGTGTGTCTGTGTTTGAAGTGCTTAAGTTATGCGATGGTCTTTGCCCTTTCGCCACGCACACACATTTATGACGGCTGAGGCCAGAAGTTTGCTAATGCATAAATATATTTTCACACGCCCAGCCAGAGATAATAACGCTCGGAATTTACGATAAACGCCTCACCCGCCGGATTATTATTATTATTTTTATTTTTGGTTATTTTCTTCTGGTTTTTTTTTTTTATTTATGCTCTGCATTTTCAAGGACAATACGCGCATAATGGGAACCGGTTGCCATTAAAAAGGGTCCAGCAAACGGCTAAAACTCGAACCAAGGCAAAGGTTGTCCGGCCGCAAATGTTTCTCTTTCGTTTTCGATTAAGCGCCGGAAGTCGGTGGCAGTCGACTGTAGCCGTGTCCGTGGCAAGAACGCCGCTTTTGCCGCTGTTGCTGCTTTTTGCGCTGCTGTGCGTGGTGGACATCATTGCCGCCATTAAGCCCTAATGACCGTAATAAATAATAATTTATTTCACCTGCAGGGCAGGCCGTGAATCCTCTGTCCCACGGCCTGTATACATGCGGGTTTGAAGTGGTGCACACCCCCCCCCCCACCCATCGTCCAAAACGGCTTGCCACTAAAAACAAAAGGTTATTGTTGCATACGGCAATATTAATTGTTTTTCTTTGGCCGCCGGATAGCGTTCTCGTTGTCTGGATATAAGTGGTATTTTTATAACCGCAGAATCGCCAAATACGTGCCACGATTTGCCAAGTGAACCCAAATCCCAGCACCGTCAAAAGCAGCTAAAACTGGCTCGATTAGATAAACTGAGGGTGACTTTCTGCCGCTCTTACTTTGGTAATTACCAAAAACACCAACTTTTTGGGTCGATTGTTGGCTTTTACTTTGTCTTTGGCCTTGGCCAGAGTCTGGCCCTAATGCATGCTTATTAAAATTTGGTTGTCATTAGAATGGCCGGAAATTGGCTGGGCCCGAACAGCGTGTGGGGAGATGTCGCAGCGGGGTGCAGAGGGTGCAGACTGACCACCTTGATGCGTGCAGGTGTTGAGCCATTGTCCGCATTTAATTCCACGCCTTGACCTTTGGCCTTAGTTTTTGGAAAATTAATTTTGATGGCCATTTGACATGAGCAAATCATTTAATGAACCGCATTGTGCGTTTAGTCCATTTAACATTTGGCTTGAAATCAATAAATGCCGAGAATATGTGAAAGTTGCTGCCACCAAAAGTGGTTCTTAATTGATTGAAGGAAAGTGCGTGCCCTATGATCCACAGCTGATTTGACTTTGGATAAGAACTATAATTAAACATTATTGTTGATTGCTGTATGACACGCTTAGCTTGCACTGTATTCACACTAAAATACTACATCAAATCTTTGATCTGTATAAAATTAATTTATTAAGTAAGAAATTATATGTGTATAAAATATGAGCGGGGTTTATACTGGCCAAACGAAGTTTTAGCAGAGTTATACAAAAACATATATGAAAAAATTCTCTGGCAAATATAAAATAAAAAAAATTATAGAGTATTAAATCTTTTTATAGAAAAAAAATCGGTCTTAAACCACACAATATATTTGACTGATTTGGTTCTTCTTTATGGTCAAGAATATAATTTTTACTTTAAATTCTTTCAACGCGACGCTTTCAATATGCTACGCATTTTAACACAAAGTCACAAACTGCAACAAAAGCTGCAAAAAAAAAAAAAAAAATGCTTTCAAATTGGGTGGAGCAGTGAAGCGAATCGTTTACTTTGGTTTTTGGCTGGTTTTTAGCTAAGCTGAAATGTGGCTAACAAAAAATAAAATCAATAGACGAAGCGGTTGCCAACAATGGGCAACATATGCGGCCGCTTGCAATAAACATGGGCGTGAAAACCACAAAATTTTATGCAAACTCATAAAATGATTTTTACAGCGCACACTCTGAAATATGCCCAGGGCTTTTGTTATTGCTGTTTGTTGTTGGTTGTTGCTTGTTGGCTGTTCTTGTCGTTGGCTGCTTTTACACAGACAACAACAACAACAACAACAACAACAAACCGAGCAGGCCATAGATGTGCCATATAAAACTCCAAACAAAAACTGCAGTAAAACATGGCCCAGCTAGTACTACGGCCTGTATTGCGACTGAGTTTGTGTTCGTGTTTGACTTTGTGTTGGGGATTGGGCTGGGTTTGGGCTTGGGTTTGGGTGTGGGTCTCGTATTACACCCGGCGGCATCAATATTTTCTCTAAGGCGATTTCCATGCCAACCAAACAAGCGCAACAACCACGGCTAACGATTTTTATACATTTTTGTATGCTGCAAATTCGCCAAACACACAAAACCAAACAAAAACCGTTCCGAAATGCCCACCAAATCAGTGGAAGACCATAAAGTGGCCTCCATATGCACTGCGGCTGAACTGAAGCTGTAGTTGAAGTGCGCCTCAAATAATAGAAATCGAAGTGCTCTCCATCAGAGTGTGTGTGTGTGTGTGTAGTTTGTGTGTGTGTAGTTTGTGTGTGTATAGTTTATATATAAGTGTGTGCACATTTGTGCGGCTGCAAAAGTTTTGCCCAGCATTTTGGCTGACCTCAAAGGATTTGCGCACTGGTCGAGCAGGGTCGGAGCAGCGGAGTATTGAACTAATATTCGGTCACATGCGGAGCTTGAGGATTCGATTTCGACTTGGATTTTCGATATTGCCACATCATGTAAAATGCTCCCCATACGACACAAATTTGTGCATTTTATGATGGGTATTATTTTTATCTTTGTTTCTTTTTTGTCCATCCCATCTGTTTGTGTGTGTGCGTTTAAGCCAGGAGCATTTTTGGGCGTGACAAGGTAGAGGTTGTGCTTGGAATCTAGGACAGAGATAAGCCAGGATCGGTCACGGGGACAATCTTCGTAAAAGTTAGCTAATTGATGCCAGTAATAAAAGTTATGTGCAGCGCACAAATTTGAAAATAATTAAAAACTGATTAACCCAGCTTTTAATCATATTGGCTTTGGCTGCATAATATTTTTTTTAAGACATTTTGAAGGGGTTTTAAAGATGCGCAGTAGAGTGAAATTAATTAATTTTCTGCTAAATTAAGTGAAAAGCACATAATGAGCTTGCAACGAGATACATTGGACTTATCAGGCCACATTCTGAGTGACTTTTAGCCGGGTGTAGACCATCAAAGCAATTTGTGGCGCACATATCAAACACCACAGCCACACAGGCAACCAAATGCCGGCTGTGCCAATGTGAAGTGTGTGTGTGTGTGTGTGTGTGTGTGGGCGGCTGCTTGGCTTGTCTATGTATGCCACACCCATTTGGAGCGCAGGCTGTCTGGTCTCAGCTGGCATTTGAGTGTCAGTTTATTGGAGTCGTCATTGAATTTGGTGAAGTGTTTATGCAGAACTTTGAAGTTCAAACGCGATGGCGCTTCAAAAAAGCGTCCACACATGCGGCAAATACGCCACACAATGGGAAGAAACTGACAAATATTTGCATTTTATTGATTGACTGACAAGTGGCCACATCCGTCGCCATTTGCATGAGTAACGAGTTCAAGCGAAATAAAAATCAAATGTTACAAAACCAAATCTAAAACGAGGCGAACGATTGCGTATACGACGCGTGTGACGCAATTCCCCTGATAGTCATAAGCTGAAAGTGATGTTGGAACGTGGGGTAGATGAAAGAAAGAGTTTGTGTGTGTGTGTGTGTTCTGGAATGTTGAGTTGTGGTGCTAAAATTAAGCAAATCCCAGCTAAGCAATTTTTACAAGCAAGCAAGCATTTATGAGCCAAGAGACTGTACGTGTGTGTGTGTGCCAAGAAGGTGGGTTTGGGTGGTGGGGTAGAGAGTGCTGAGGTAGTGCGGTACGCTATAATAGTCGAATTCCTTGCGCATGCATGCCAAAGTTCATTAAACTGCTGTTAATGTTGCCCGCATGCCCTCAAATACATTTGGATTACCCTCACCTGCGTGACATTTTCTCGAAGAGCATTTTGCAGCAGCAGCAGCAGGAAAACAGTTTCCCCCCCCCCCCCACCACATGGAGCAAACTTTGTAAATTGCTTTGGCTCCGCATGGGAATTCGATGTCAATGCGTCCTCTAAGAATTCGCATTTTCAAAATTTATAATTATTGCATGACAATAAAACAGCGTCGAGTGGCATGCGATGCACAAATAGTTTGCCCCAGATAAAAACGAACGCCAACTCAGCTAAAATTAGCGGCAAAATGCAATTGGCATACAAATGAGATGGGAAACAAGCGCCAAATTCAACTCTATATTCTCCCCCTCCATCTCCATCGACATCTCTATCTCCATTTCCATTTCCATTTCCACTGCCAATTTCAATTTCAGCTCCAAATTTAAACCTTCATTTTCATTTACATGCTTATTACAAATGCAACATGCTCATATTGGATATGTGCTATGCAGGGGGAAGGGAAGGGAATGGGGGGAGTTCTTCTGACTGCTAGAAAAGGAGCGAAAACATTACAATTCTGCTCGTCATTGCCGCAACATCATTTTCTTCAGTTAATTGCGACTGGGATCATCATGAGCACAATGGCGGGGACAAGCACACGAGTTGGCAAGGCAAGTGAAGTTTGAGGCAAAGAGCTGGCGGGGCATTGGTACGAAGCAGGAGTTTCATTTAAAAAATAATGAGTTTCCCAGCAAGGGCGCATGCAAAACAACGCGCACCAGCAGCACGGCAAAGGAGGGCAATGGTTAGGGGATTGCAGAAGTACAAACGCGAGTCGCACTATGACACAGTCGCAAAAAAAAATTAACTTTTGCTTTAATTATAAAGCTGACAAAACACTCGGGAGCAGCCCATGAAAATTGCGAGTTTGCGCTTGGTGGCGGGTATTGTGTGTGTGGGGGGGGGGATGAGTTAACCATAGCAAGATTCAAGTCAGGCACTTGTCAGAAATGAAGGCTCACACGGCGCTCCCACGCAGTCGAGTTTAGCGACTAACCCAAGCTGGAGTCAGACGGACCCCGATAAGGGTAGAAAAAGGCCCGAAGACTGACAACAAACAACAAAAAAAAATTCTTCATGCCAGATAGTCAAATATTCTGAAGAAGTAATTTTCATGCGGCGCAAATCATGATAAACTCCAAGGGTCAGCAATAAAGTGCTCGCGGGGACCACTTCTGAAGCAGACCTTTTGAATATTTTAATTAATTATGAGGTCCCACTGCAAAACCGTCAAAACAAATAGCAAGTACTACACAAAATATTATAAAAGCTAACACTGATATATATATATATATATATATGTATACCATATATATATTATTATTTTTTTTTGAAGTCCTTAAGCAAACAATCAGCAAACTATGTCATTATGGAACCCAGCTCGCAGCCATAAATACTAATGACAAATTACTCAAATGAACGAATGAGGGTATGAATTACATGAATCCACCAGGCAAACAAAATACACACAACAAAAATGTTTGTTGTTAGAATAAAAATGCAAAAGTTGCAAAATTGTCACAAGCTGTGCACATGCATGAATGGATGGTGTGTGCCCCATGTGTGTGTGTGTGTGTGTGTGTGATATTAGTATTCATGTTAGTTTGGGTTACGCAGCGTGCTGCAGATAAAATGCCAAAAATTGCACAGCTTTTATATATATGGAAATAATCACAAGTCAGTTGTATGTATATTGCGGATATTAAACATGTTTTCCTTTTCACCAGTTTCTCTTTTAAATTTGGTCGGTTTTTCTTTTTATTTACTTTTGGTATTTATTTCGATATATGTTCATTTTTATTTCCATCGCTAAACTTGAATGCACTTAAATAGTAATCGCTTTCTGGTTGCTTGGCATTTTAGCGGCTTATTTGCCAATTCAAATGCTTTGATTGTTATATGAGCATTTAAATGTAATTCTCTTACTTTTATATATATATGTGTGTGTATTCTATATAGTTATTTGATTGCCATAAATACAGTTGGGGACAATAAACGAATTGCCATTTCATTTGCAGTTCATGTTTGCTCCGCTCTTCTAATGCCCATTTAGCATATGGGTCCGTGAAAGTCAGTAAGGATGTGTTTGTAAATTTATCTTTTTGTGCATCGTAAATCTTGTTGCCTTCTCGGCATTTTGCACAAAATTTATTTCCTTATTAAAACTTTTTTATTTGATTTCATTCGGGCGCATGTGCAGTGCCTGCTCAGCTTCTGTTCCGTATTCAATCTCGATTTCAACAGTTAGCTAATGCTTTGCATATGTGCTAGGTAAATGCATACACACACAAACACGCACACACACACACATACACATATGTGTATGCATGCCCAAATTGTGATAAATGTAACGAGACTCTGTGTTGGTATTTGTAAGCCGTCTACCCTTTGCTCAAAGTCAAATAGTTTTTCGAAAAAGCATTCAACTTTATCGTGCGTTTCCTGGGAAATTAACATTCCCCCACGTTTGCCACCACTGCCTCCCCTTCGCACCACATCTGCTGGTTTTGTGTGTATGTTTTTGGGTGTATATCGTTGATGGTTCGTTTACCTCATCGTCAGCACACACGCACAACAAAATAAAAATATATCGTTTGTGAACTTTTGCCCCATCACTGTCTCCCCCTCTCCCTCTCCCTATCTATCTCATACACTCATTGATACTCACACCATCGCTCTATCAATTTGTGTCTGTGTGTGTGTGGGTGAACGCACTAAACTTTTATTTTAGATTAAGTCAATTTGCCCCAGCCACGAATAGAATTTTTCATTTGCCCGACTAGCCTTTTTTATTAACAAGCTCCAAATAGCTGCGCATCAAACTATGAACTTGGCTACCTTTTTTTTTGTATATTTTCCTTTTGGGGCTGGGGGGGGTGATTACGTTTATGGTATATGCGATGCGATGCGATGCGTTCCGTATACGCAATGTGGCTTTGTCCGGTCTCGACGGTGTAATCGGCAAAGTTAAATTTCGCACTTTTGCAGCACAAAACTTTGTTGGCTTTGATTTGGCCCAGCAGCATATTAACAGCGGCGTTCTTTTTTCCAGTTCGCTGTTTACACTGAGGCGCACAGGAGCGTTATTTTTTGTTTTTGTGTTTTTTTTGTTTGTTTTTGGGCAACAGCAAGTTTAAAGCACTTGCCATAAATTATGTTTGGAGCTGTCGGCATAGCCCTTTTCGACCTGATTGCTTGATTTATCCGCTGTCTTTAGGCTAAAGACTTTATTGGAAAAGTTTGATTGGCGCTGCTGATGCTTCTGCCAACCCCGGATTGCTCAATTTCACTGTTGGTATGCAATATATACAAAATGAAAAAAGAATTGGCTGAAAACTGATTGACGTCAATGTCGGCTCTGGGACCATAAATCAAAAATGCATACGGCAAAAAGGCGCAATTTTAAAATGTTTAAAAATTAATAGAGCTGCTTCGAGAGAACTCAATCAATAACCGATACAGCCCAAAAAGGCATTTAGTATACACATGTGTATGTGTGTGTGTATGTGTGTGTGTGTGTCTGACCTATGTTCTTTAGGGCAATTCAAACTTGGCAAACTACGCTTCGCTTGCAGTTAGTAATTTTCAATTTTAATGACAGTAGAACTGGTTGCATACAATTTACCTTACAGTGGTTTTGATTCGTTTATGGTCATGAGAAAATATACATACATACCATAAATAATTTATAAATGCTTTCGAAACGCAGGCAAAAATTGTTAATTTAATAAAAGCAAACTTCATAAATGAATTAAAGGACGTACATTAAATCGTAATAAAAATAATAATAATAAAAAAATAAATGAATCAGTGACATATTTCAGCAAGGACATTAAGTTGTCGTTGCTTATCCGATGTACATTATTTTTTGCTCTCCTCGCAAATTTAATCAGCGTTTTAAAAGTAAAAAAAATAAACAAACGTTTTGGAGTGAATGTGTAGAGCGGAAGAAAATGGTTTATTAAAAATGCTTTTAAGCATCGTTATCGAAACGGCGATAAAATAAATACAACATAAACTGCGACACATACCCGCACTTGATAATAAAAATGAGAATAAATAATACAAATAAAAATACAGCAACAACAACAACAACAACAACAAATTAATGGAGGCAAGTTCTGCAATCTGCACTTGTAGCAAGTGGGACGGATGCTGTGGCATTGTTGAATTTATTATCTGTTTCATAAATCAACATTTTAATTATGTGGCAGTCAGCCAGGCTCTCTCCTGAAAAAGTACATAAAAATGTTAATTACCTGCAGGCAAAGGAGGAATATATATGGGAGCCAAAGAGAAAGTTCTGAGTTCTTCTAGACATCAAAATGAGTGGCAAGCAAACGCATAGCAAAGGTTCTGGTATTACACAAAGGGCTGCTTTAATTAGAGACGCGCAGAAAATACAAAAAAAAAAGAGATACTAAATTAACAAAGATCGAAGGCATGACGAATGACAAATACCCTTGTAAAGGAAAGAGGATCTGAACTGTGCAGAAGACCACTTCTAATACAGGTAACAAGCGGAGTAATTAGACTGTAAAATAACATCTATCGATATCCATGGATATCAATTATGCGATCATCATATTAATGTAAAAGAAGAAATTAATCGTTGCGAATAAAGAAAAGCAAGCAAAGAAATATAATTTAGTATTGACTGCTAAAATAAAATATATTAAATTAAAAAATAAACAATGAAAAAATTACAATAATAAAATAAATTACTTAGAAAACTAGAGTACTCTGACATGCACCAATAATCGATAGAAATTCAAAATCGATATGCATTTTATAACAATGTTCCAATATTCCCAAAAGAGTATTTCACATGCCGTCAAATAAGTCCAAAGGCAACAGATTTGCTTCTAAATCTTTTTAATTCTGACACAATTATCAACGCTACTACCATATGGAATTGAGCGTCTGTGCTTTGCTCCTGTTCTTGGCCTCCTGCGTGCTTGAGGCGTGGCAACAGCTTGTAGCGCACGGCATTTTGGCCTTTTCGGGCTGCGGTTGCCCCCAACAACACGGTAAACCTGCTGTTTACTTGTGCTTTTGTTTGTTTACGGCCCTTTTGTTGCTAATGATTGTCTCACCCCCGCCAGCCTGCCTAGTTGTGTGTGTGTGTGTGTGTGGGTGGGTGGAAGTACGAATTTTGTTCTATGCCGTGTGGCTTTTATATGGGATTTGCAAATTGCCTTTTATAATATTTAATACGCCATAGCAAACCCAGGCCAGCCAAAGCTGTTTACCCCCAGGAAGGCAGTCAGTTGTGCACACTGACAGTTTTGTACTTTCATTTTATGATTTTTACAACGCTTTTATTGCTTAATATGGCTAAGCAAATACTCTTGGCACAAATTGTCGCCTTGGCTGGCAGTTGGCAGCTGCATAGAATGTTTTCCCGGCCATACTCAATCGAGGAAACTGTTAATGGCAATTTTGCGGAACTGTGGGGTGCCCCGATAGTGTCCTTGTAATGTATCCTTAATGTGTTTTAATATGCAATATAATGTGCTTTGTACGCTTTGGCATATTTATTTGTTTTAATAAATACAAAAGCGACAGTTGTGCGTATAAATCATACGCCTCATGCGCCACATAAATCAACATGAATGTCAGTATCTAACACTTTCGCTCGAACTCCTTAGTAATACACTATATATCCAAACTAACATATCCTTTAACTTGGCTCGTATGCGACTTATCATTAATACGGCTCAACGCATTTTCACATGCGACTTTACCGACTCGACTCTGTTTCTTCTACGGTCGGTGGGTCTGCACTTGATTGAAGCTATTTGAAGTGTATTTCAGGCCTCTGTGCGCTGCATGGCCTGCAGTTGACACATTAATACAGGCGCCACGGAAAGATTTATGGCACGCAACCCAAACAAAACAGAACAACAGGAAAAAAGTTGGCTGTCCAAACTAAACAAAGTCATATAAATAATAGGTCAGTGACAGCTGCCGCCTGCTGGTACCGCACCCAATTGCTCCTTTATCAGCTAAGCTATCAATTCCAAATTGCACTCACTTAAAAAATGCGCCTTTGACTCCAGCCTCCCGATAAATTATTATATTTTATATTAAGCCCACACTCCAAAAAGTATGTAAACATATATATATTTACTTATACATACATAACGACTTTGAGCAACTTGATTATACCGACAAATTGAGGGGTTCTATGACCGCCTTTTGCTTAACGCCAAACTCAGCTAATGTGCACTCATTAGAACCAGTCCCTTTTATTTTTTATCTATACCCTGCACTTATTGAGAAACAGGCAACTTCATCTCTCTTAATGCCTGCAATCGCAAAGATAGTTAAATTCGAGTATAAAACTCTAATAATCAATGAAGTGTAAAAAAAAGATGGTATCATTTAACCACTTTTTTATGTTTAGTTTAGAACCTACAAATCACTTCAGATTGTATACAGGGTATTTGAAGTCAATCTTACTTGTTTTGTGTTTTGTGGTTGTGCTGCATTGCTTTACATTTTTTTGCGAGGAGACAGCAGATAAAAATAAAAATAGGAATAAAAATAAATATAAAGGCAGACAGCAAATTATGCAGCGATGCGTATAATTAATCTGTTGGCATTAATTGCGGCAAAGGCTGCAGAAAACCGCAAAGCGTGGGGCGTCAAATGAAAAGAAAGCCTGAAATTATTTTAACGCTCAGCCAGCGAGATAAACTAACCGAGAAGCCCCTCATCTAGCCCCCTCAGTTGCTGTACAGAGCTCTTAGCATTTTTCTGTTGCGCATCCACTTGAGTGTCATTCGGAGCCGGTGAAGCGTTGCAACCAAATATAAATCTGTGGCAAGGACAACGCGGCTTATTGAGAGATCTCAGGATCTCAGGCTGGCTTGTACCGAGATGAGGCTGATTGGGCCAACTAAATTCGGGCCTTAAATGCGCTTTTAAAGCTGTCAGGCAACTGATGAACTGCTGTCTAAGCAACCGACTGGCCTAAAGACAACGGACGGACGGACGGACAGACCGACAGACTGACAGACTGACAGACTCTTGCAGTCGTTGTGTGTAATTAATTGCTGAGCAAGTTGAGCGGCAGCCAAACAGGCAACACATTCCCATGCAGCCATGTGCGCTTACTGCCAGGTCAGCGGATGGATGGTAAGGCAGAGGAGTAAGGCTGAGGTATGGTTTGAGGCCAGGTAAGAAAAACGACTGCACAATTTATAAAAGTCAACACTTAAGCACGTTTCAGCATTTGAGCAGCACCTGGGCAGAGGTTCACTTCATTTTATTATCAAGCGTATTTCTGCACGTAATTGTTTTGACGTCACTCTTGCAAATTGTCCTTTTTTTGTTGTAGTTGTTTTTTATCTACGCCAGGGCCATGTCATGACCCGCTGAATGCTTGCTTTGTATATATTTTATTTCGTTTATTCTTTTTATTCCGCTCAACTAGTTCATTAACCGAAGGCAGTGCCATTAATTGCTAAATACCAGACCTAATGACGCATAAACACACACAAAACACCCAGCAATTTTACAACCAACCACATGCACGCGGGGAATTCCCTATTTTTTTACAAATGACCGCGTCGCACGTGCATTGCCGGCCACCTGGCGTATGCGCAATGTGCCAAGCAATTTGTCGCAAAACCACCGACTGATACAATTAACAGCGATATCAGTGTTTGTCAATCATGATTTAGCGCTGTTCAGCGTCGGTTTTAACCTGGCATGCCTTAAATTTAAGCCCGGATTAGCTTGAACATGGCAAATGGCTTAGATAATCAACGACGTTACTCACCCCTTTCAAAGCTGACAGTTTCCTCCGTTAAATGGCTGAAAGTAAAACAAAATTTACAAATAAAAAATTAGCATGTTTACGGTAAACTTTGCACAGTTTAGGAACAGTTTAAAGTACAACACAAATACAAATAACTGATGAACAGGCGAAAAACAGCGAAATACTCTTTTTCCAGTGTGAAAGGGAAACGAGTCCTTTGATATCGTAGCACAAAAAATCTAAGATTAGTGCTTAGTATAAATCCATGTTACAACTAATTAAAATGAAACTATTGCCCTAAAATTAAGGTAAATACATTAAGATACATAGTAACTCAAATATCTTTATATATGTATGTTATATAAAATAAAATAAATCTGACAAAGAGTATATATTTATCATATTCTCTTTTTTTTTAAGTAAGCGATATTATAATGAACAAATATTTAATAAAAAAAGGGTTGTGAAAATATGCAATTCATACAACTTGGTAACAGTATATAGAAAAAATACTTTGCTTTCCACAGCGTTTTTTTGTTTGCTGCTTGTTGTGTCTGCTCGTGGGGCCTGAGCGGTGGTTGTTGTGCCCTCACATGCAAAACAAACAAGCGGAACAAAAATACACACACACACACACACACACGCAATAAACATTGACATTGAACTAAAAGCTAAAGGAGAAGAGAAGCAGCTCGTTGATTACCGCCTGCTGAGTCAGCCAAGTTAACAGCAGTAGTATCCACATCCACATCAGCATCAGATCGTATGCTATTGACATTAGAGACTAGAATCTGTGGCTGAAACAGAATCTGAACAGAATCTGTTTTGTGCCTTTGCTGGGGCTTAAGTGCAATCAATGCTGCCAAAGTCAGTGAGCTGGGAGATTCTAAATCAACGTTACGCCCACCATTCACAACACCATCTCCATCACTGCCACCATCCACATCAGCAGGAGCATCATCATCGTCATCATTAATACCCCCCCGCATAGCCACACATTCATCATCATTTCGGAATTTGAATGGAGTTTTGCATTGTCATGGGATTTGTAGACTGCGAATGAAGCGTTAATCCTTCTAACAGTTATTAAACATGCTTTTGGGGAATAGAAAATCTCTTTAAAGTGCGCAGTCTGCGCGGGCCATATTAAATATGAGAGTTTCGCTGGAGTTTCAATTAATTATTGGCAATTCTAGAAAAAAAAAAACACACAGACACAAAAAACAACAAAGTGCAAAATAAACAAAACAAAAACTGAATAGAAGAAAAAACAAGATGGAAATAAATTAATTATGCTCGCCTGACAGAGCGCTATGGAAGTTAGCGACAAGCCTTTAGCAAATAATTAAAAAGGGACGAGCTGGCCAAATCTGAAAAAGTAATTATTTGGAGCAGGCCTCAGCCCGTTGCCACCCATCGATGTACAAATGGCGCTGGGGTAAAGCCAAACTTTTCAGCGAATTAAAATTAATGAAAATAAATTTTGCAAATTGTTTTAGCAAACCCCTTTTCTTTTGCTTTTTTTTTTTTGGCTCCACAACGGCCGAGTTGACTCTTGAAAAAGATTCAAGTGTAATAAAGCAAAGCAGAGGACGAAGGGTTCCGCCCAGTTCGTCGGCGAGGGCACTGTCAATTGAAATGCTGAGGCTGAGTCTCTGATGGCTGTTTGGGGGATGCTGCGCTGACTTGGCACATGAAAACACTTAAGAAATTTAGTTCTTGTTCTCAATCTTGTATTTGAGGTCATTGCTGGGCTCAGGCGCTGGGTTCAACTCTGAAGTTTGACCTTTTCTTTTGACTTTTCACTCAGCGTTTATATTTGACTGTTGTTTGTTTTTGTTTGCTTGGCCCTCTTTTATTTTTGATGGAAATCTTCAAGCTCATTTGCCAACGTATATAAATTAATTAAATATTCGATTAGGCAAAAGTGCACTTAAAGCTACTGACATATTTCAAATTCATTAATATCACGCGTTGACTTTTATTTGCATTACGTTATACATTATTCAGCAATATGGCGGACGAAGCACAGCTTTTGTTCCGCACAAAACGTGGCTAATTGGCCGCCAGCTAATCCACAACGGAGCACCCGGAGCACACATCTGTGTGTTTATCAGCCGTGTTTGGGTTTTTGTGGAACATGCTTATTGGTTTATTTTCCATGCGACTTTTTCCAAAAACTCTCTGCCATTTGTTTATTTAATTAAGCGCATTAAATGACCAACAGTTTGAGTGATGCGTTTTGCTACACAACCATCGCCAACTCCCCCCCCCCCACACACACACACACACTATCCCTTTGTCCTGTTTGTGTGAATTAAGTGTGCATATAGACATATGCCAACAGAACTCATGTATGTATGCATAATTAATGGCCAGCTTTGTGTCTCACTCCCCACTATTATTTGAGCCATATTGAGCTATTTGACCATATTGTAACTGTAGTCTTACAGCTTTCTGTCCCTCAGCATATGTTTGGCTAGGAGCGATTTTTTAGCTGGCTGACATTTAAAACGCCTAATTAGCTGCGGACCCAATACTGTAGTGTCATTGTCATGAAATTATTGGAGCGTGCAACTGCCGGACGACCCAGTGCAACCCCACCATCGCACAGCATGCCACAGAAATGCTTATTATGCCGAGCTGCAGATAAATTTAATTTATTCAAAATAACACACATTGTGCGGCAGCATGTCCTTGCCAAACTTTTGACCGCACAGACCCAAAAAGTGTCCGCAGTGCTTATGTATGTGTGTGTGTGTGTGTGTGTAGGGGGGCATTTCCATGGGTCCAGCTTCTAATTTTCACGCATGAGCGCACTTTTGAGTATACTTTTATTTTTAAAAAAAAAGGAGCATCCCGTAACAGATCCTTGACCATTCGTATCAGAGGCATGCTCAATTTAATTTGAATTGTGCCAACCCCCGCCACAAATAACACCCAACCCCCGTCTGCCTTTATATATAGATGTGCTTATTTTATTTATGTCGCTTACGCCTCGTGTTTTAGGTTAGGATTGGATAACTCTGGCTTAGGTTTAGAATACGTCTATAAATAAGTGCACTTCCTACATGAATTTATTGGGCATCTAAAAATTATTATGGACTAGTCCGGAATCTCTTTCACTGTTTAAAGTTCTTTGAACTTTATGGGCTTGATCTACTAGGCATTCCCGACAAAATGACAAGCCTTGCTCTGGCTCAGTCTAGGCGGATGTTTGTTATTTATGTGCTCTACGTGTGACTGACAAGTTTATGTTTTAATTTTTTGCCTTCATAAATATACCAATACATATTTGCAGATGCCGAAAATGAGCGCCACTAAGCTGGGTTATAAATTTTACGTGACTGGACTTTAAGGATTTTCGGCAAACAAATTCGCTCGTTTAGCTAAATGCCTGTGAATACCTTTTCTGCAGCAAAAGCTGGCAATCTATTGAAATGCGAGGTAAATTAAAAAAGGCGGTTTGCACATTGCTACGCCCACTGGGTGAATGTGTGTGTGTGTGTGTTTGTGGGTGTGTTTGCTATTTATACTTATGTAATCAGCGTAGAGTTAGGTTCACATTTTATGGTCGTTTTTGTCTCGCTCGCTTTGAAAATTGTTTGTAATGGCATTATGAACACTTGGCTGCATGTGGGCCAGAGCCAAAGCTAAAGCGCTGAACCACTCGGCGTATGCTCAACATCGATTTTCTATGTACTATGCGTGTGCGTATGTGTGTCTATGTGTGTGTATTAGTTAAAATTGCGGCTGCTTTAATGTGTGTTTATTTTAGAGCATTTTTTGTATGCCATATTTACTTTGCTTTACATTAAATGAATTAATGTGGCGTTCTCACTTTTAGCTGATGTCTCTCTCTCTCTCTCTCTATATATATATATAATCCGCACTCTTTCTCTCTCGCTCTGACTCACGTATTTTCAGTGATTTTTTATATTTTCTGTTTTGCACAATAGACGAGTCTCGCGGCTCAAGCCGCCGTCTCGTCTCACTCGAAGCCAGCACCGGGACAGAGCAATGGCATTGGCCGCAATTGAGCCGCATCTCTGAGTTCCTTTTTAGAAAAGTTTTTTTTTGTCTAAACATTCAAACTGAAAACAGACATAAACAAAGCCGGAGATGGAGTAAAAAGTGTGCAATGTGTATGTTTTGCTTAGCCAACTTAACTTTACTTCAATTTACTTTATTGCGGGGCAAAGTGAAAGGCTTTCACCGACGCGGCCTTCAAGTGGCGGGTTAAGAAAAATTTGGTGAATTGAATTTGTTCTATAAATACCCTGTAGACATAAAAAAAAAACTTGAGAAACAGTAGTTTAATAATTAAATTAAATGTAAAAATCAATTTTTTATTATTTTCTTGCTTGAAAAAGTCCCAATTTTTTATTTGAAGCAATTAAAAGGTTAAATATTTATAAAACCAATTAAAGCATCAAAAATGTAAGGTAACTAAAATGTAATAAAGTTCGGCAGGCATTTTCTTTAATTATTCTATAATTAATTATTTAACTTAATTTAATATTTCCTTCCATTTAATATTAACTTGAAATCTACATATATATTTATTATTATTTGTAAAAAAAACCTTTTTCAGTTAGTATTAAGAGATATCTACCAGTAGTGAAATTTCGCCTACAGCATTCTGGATATTGTTTTGTTTTTATTATTGTGCTTCATGCCATGCGCTTTGGTAACATTTATCGTTGCCGGCTGCCAAGTTGCTTTGCTCATTGTGCCGGAATGACCAATTTTTGTGATTTTCAATTAAGTTAACTGAACGAGAGAGTGTGAGTGGCCGAGGGGGAAAATAGTGTGGAAGTGGGGAATGTGGCGAGCGAGAGAGTTGTTCGCTGTCAGACTCACTGTATTTTTGTAACAGTTTGAGCAGCTGCCGGCTGCACTTGTGCACACTATATATATATATATATATGTATGCTGTACACCGAAAGCCAAAACCAAAACCAGAGCTAAAGCCAATCCCAATCACAGCCATATCCAGAAGTTAAGCCAGTGGGGCAGTGGCCACGTTTCTTTGCGGCTAGCCGAGCGCTCGGCACCATTAGCTTGGAAATTTATCTACATGCACTTGACAGGTGGCAGTGGCCAGTGGCAACGACTTGATTTAGTTTGGCTTTGAGACGGGCCCAAGCCGACTGAACTGCCACATTAAATTGGAGCGCAACAAACGTCGGCACCACTTGACGTGCAGATGCAACGTGCAACATGGCAGCACATCCATAGCTCACGGGTAATTTTAGCCAGCTTTCATCCCCCCCCCCCTCCTAGATACATATCACTCTCTCTCTCTCTCTATATATCTTTGTTTTTTTTTTTCAGCCACGGGTGATCAGCTAAGTGCCTAACCAGGCTAAATTGGCTAAAATTCAATAAGTTAATGTTGGCCACCTTGGGTCCGAGAGCTGATTGACATGCTGCCGGCTGGCCAGCTTCTGAAAGACACGGCGTATGCTTTTATCAGTTGCACTTAAATACACTTTGCATGTGGCATGCGACATGGGCTTTTGTTACGACTGCCATTAGCTTTGATTACATTCAGCATTACCACACTTGCTACACTTGACTACAATAAAGTTAAGTTTTTGACTTGCAAATTGATTGCGGCGAGTTGTGGTATTAATGTCTAGGTGGTCCTATCGCTGTCTCACTCACTCTCACTTTTTTTCTGTATCTATAAGTCGTAAAAAACGCAGGTTCCACTTCATTTGCCACAATCGCCAGCGACAGCAAATAAAATCGACTTCAAATGCCATTTGTCCTTGTCAGCGCACAATTTACGATTGACAAACGATGTGCGACTTATTCCACTCCCATATCCTTCATCCCCCTCCCCTCTGTATGAGGATTGAAGCAATGTTCACAATTGTAATTCAATACCAGCTGGAACATTACAAATGAGCGCCGCCGTCGCAGTCGGCAGCAACAGTCGTTGGCCATCAAAAATAATACAAATTATGCGCGTGTCAAACAGGAACAGTAGCAACAGGAGCCACTATTCCTAGGAGAGATCGTGGATCGATTTGGAGGGAGATTGTGGCCTGTATTAAGGAGTGCATAATTCATGTCAGTCAGGCAGCAACATGTGCAACAATTCATCAGCTGTGAGTACGGCGCCAACACCTAATTCGCTCCGACAAACACATGATTAAGGGGGGGCTGGGGACGGTGTGAGAGGCAGGCAAACCCTTTTAAGCTGTCAAGTGGCGTTTTTGTTAAAAGCCGCGTCTAATGAACAATGACACTGATTCACAGAGTACGCACAGCATGGAGCAGCTACAGAAGCTAAAGTCAGCCAGGAGCCGAACAGAAGCTGCCAGGAGACGCACACGAAGTGTCGCCACATCTCTTTGGTAATGTGTCGTCCGAAGCCTCTTTGCTGCAGTCTTCTGCTTGTTTTCATACTCAATTAGCTCTGACAGTGATTAATATTGACTGTAATTTCATTAAATCGCCTTTTGATATGGCCAGCACAGCACAACTTGGTGCCCGGGTTGACGACCACGCCCCAATGGGCGCACAGGCCATGACATAATTTCGTTACAATATCGGTCCTTTTGTAGTTAAATGTGAATACACGTAAGCATACATATGTATGTATGTATGTATGTGTGTATGTGTCAGCACGTCACTGAGATATGTATCTGGCAGATACTTTGGTTAAAAACCACTTCGGCTTTTGCCTGTGGTCAGCATTAATTCGGCTCAATTGTGCTCCCTTAAATCTATATTAATGAGCCTGCTTAATTCTTTAAGCTTGAGCAAACTCTTCGCCACGTAAACAAGAATTACTTTTAAAGTCATTAGTTTCACTATAAAGTCAAATTGGAATATATATTTTTTTTTTAAATATTTATAATTTTAATTGCATATTTTAATGTATACCAAAAATTGTCATTTGCGAAACTTTTTGCTAAGATATATTTAAATTGAATCTCATTTTAATTATCTTATTAAACAAATTATTATATAGAAGAAGGGCAACTTGGTCCGGTACATGCCAAGTGGGCCTAAAGTTGTCGCTGGTGTTGCCAGGGTTGCATGCCACATGTCCGAATCATAATGGACGCATTAAGTACGATATTATAACTTCGACCTGGCTGCATATTTCCGCTTGTTAGCTGTCAAAATAATTGACATAAAGTGGCATGTGTCTTCGTTGTTGTTATTTACGAGCTCATTCAGCGTAACAAATAAATGCTACACACATTCACACACACACACAGAATTCACACACACTTACACATTGCGTTAGAAAGTTGGATGAGAAAATGACGCGCCCACAACTATAAATAAATGACAAAGGTGCTGACGGGCCCCCGAGTGGCATTTTTTTTGTGGCACTTCTTGGATAAAGCTTTATTTATCTACGCATCGATACACACACGCGCACAACACCTTTCGCACACACACATGGGCTTTTATAGAATTTATTTGGGTGCCGCTTTAATGCCCGTAAAGCAGCAGTTGAAATATGGTGCATACTTTGGGGCACATGCATAATAAAACGACACATAAAATATAGACTAATTTGCCAGATATTTGCGCAATTTCTAAATGTGAAAATTCGCACAATTTGTTACCACAATAAAGCTGCTTAAAATATACTAGCAAAATAAACCAAGCAGAAATCAATATATGTATATATACATATAGACTTAATCAATTATAAATTACATAAGCATTGAGTAAAATATTTATTAATGAAATTGCTCGAAACTGTTTAGCTAACAAGTCGAAAATATCTACAACGACTTCTTATTAATTTACATTATTCCTGAGCCCAAGAGAAAAAAAAAACATTCACGGTCTTTGCCTCGGTTGCTGTTATGAAATTCACACGATTCGATGTCATCGGCAATGTTGGCTTCATCAAATATTTAGCTTGAGACGCAACGCCCAAAAGATGCCAAAGATTCCAGTACTCCAAATTCCGTTAATGGGCTTAAATGTGGTGCAGATCCTGGCAACGACAGCCGAATGAAGTTTAATGTGCAGACACCATGCAAAGGTCCTGTCGGAACACACACACGCACTGTCACACACACACACACACACACATATGTATTTGGGCGCTATGTGTGTTTCGTTGAAACTTAGTACACTCAGAGAAAATTGGGAAATCTTAATGTATTTATAGTTTGATTTGAGAAATTTTAACAAATTTTCTAATATATATTTAAATGTCGTAGAAAATTGCATTACACATTTGTTAGTATTTTATTAATAGTGTAAACTTAATGGTTAAAATAATGAATGAAGTTTAAAAAAACGAATTAAAAGTTAGTTGGATATGTATATATCTAAGATAGTTTAATTTATTTAAATAGAAAATTGACTGATCGACCTAAACTGGTTATTCTTTTAATTTTCGAGCTCCAACTTTAGTTTTGAGAAACAAAGTGTTTCGGTATTTGTTTTTGAGTGTAATATTCCTGACACTTGCTCATGTTGCGTGTGTGTGGGTTGTGTTCCCTATACACACAGGGGACTTCATCTTTTGGCGCTTATATAGTGTGCCGTTTGCTGGCGCTCCTTGGATCGAAGCTGGCTCACAGGCATTATTAATAAGTACAGCAAGCGACGTTGCGTATACGTGACATTTACGGAAATTTGATTGAAAAATATTAAACATACTTTTCGCCACTTGCTCGTCTTTTTTCGGGGCATAACTGATTCGTTTGATGTGTATAAGGAAATGCTCAGCGATATGCCAATTTCTCTCCCGAAAACCAAAGAAAGCCATCAGTCACGTATTGGGCAAATTCTCTCTCTCGTTTAGAGTTATGTCATATTTTCAAGACGCACCTTTTTTGCCCTTGTATTAACAAATGTCATTGATATGTGCTGGTGTGTGCGTGTGTGAAATTACGTGAGTGTGCGCCAAAATAAAGGGTTTCGACCCCATCCATTTTCGAAACTCTCAACTCAACAGCCAACGCGCCGCGTCAATGTCAGCTGCCGGCGACAGTGGCTTTTGTTTGGCCAACAAGAGCGCCGCCCAGCACGCTGACAGTCCACAGATTTGCAGCAGTAGTTGACATTGATTCATCAAAAATTAATCGAATTCCCACTCCCAGCAGCGGCAAAGGCCTGCATCGGAACGTCAACTGTCACGCCTGGCATTTACTAGTGCGTGTCTGTCTCCCTCTCTCTCTCTGTGTGCGAATGTGGCACCTGAACCACAATGTGGCTGCTACAACCCACTTGCTGCCACTACGTAGCATAATCAGTTTAAACAACAATTTGTATTGGAATTGACAGTAATGCAGACATACCAATAGAACTGTGCACCACTAACTAAAATAGCGTCAGTGGTTGTGTCTACATGTTGCAGCGAGTCGTGGCAACTGACAACACATGTTCACCCACAAACACCACATTTTGATTACTATGGCAACTTGGGGAGAGCAAATGCGTATGCAATTAATTCCATGTGCTTTGTGCAGGAATGTTGCAATATTAAAAATGTTGCATAGTTGCTGACAGCTTGGCCTGTCGTCCGACGACAGACACCCGACGCCCCCCTTTGGCGTTGTAAAATTGTGACAGGCGGGCAGTTGGCAGCGGCTTTGTAATTTCACTATTATAAAAATGAAAGCATTCATGACCCTGACAGCCGCCCACAGCATAAAGCAAACGCTATATAAAATATCAAACAGCAAATACTGAAATGAATTTCACTTAAGTGCTAGCTCGACGATGATCCCCTATGCGCTGCCAATCATCTGGATGCTCGAGAACGGCTTAAATCATCTGCAGTCGGCACTCGACAGGCTACCGCAAAAGTGGAAAAAAAAAATGAGAAGGAAGACATCATCGCTTGGGTAGTTGTGGTTTTTTAAGCAGCCACCAAGCTGGTCAAAAGATAAATTAGCCATCCGTAGCAAATGGGATTAATGGTCTATTTATTATCGAATTTGGCAACGATAGAAGCACACCTCTATTAATCTAGTACTTAGGTGTGTGTAAATGGGTTGATAAGGTGTGTGTGTGTGTCCTTGAGCTCGTAAATATTTGTCAACCTCATTCGCGGTCGCCGTGGCAGCGCACATGGCGTATGAGTGTTGGCCGTCGCCAAGGCGCTCATAAATTTTCTGTCATAAATCCTTCGCACTTTTTCGGTTGCCACTGAGCCAGCACAGCAGGTGAGTTGGCTCCCATTCAGCAAATAAGTGGAACGCGGAACGAGGAGGTGGAAGCACCACAAATGAGCTGTCAGGGGCTAACAGTCGAGTTTGTGTCGGATTTATGCGCATGCAAAACTTTTGCCACCATCTGACCGAGGGAGACAGAGACCCAAACAAGCAATTGGAAAAGCTGTCCTGGAAATGTGTGTATGTGTGTGTGTGTGTGTGTGTGTTTTGTCCGTCGGCTAGGCCCATCATCCTTTGTGCGTGTCAATAAATGAAGCGTGATTGATTACGTGGTAAAGTTTTTGGGCAAATTCCATACCCTGTTTATGACAGCAAACAAACAACAACAACAACAACAACAACAACATTGCTGGGCATACAAACTTCTTGGTTCCAGGTGTTTCAGCAGTTGTGAGCAGTTGCGGCATCCTATTTAAGTTGATTGTTTGAATTTCGTGTATCTTTTTATTTTGGGCTTTTGTTTTTTATTTATTTATTTCATTATTCATTTTTTTTTGCTTGCTTTTGCATTTCGCATCTCATTGGTTATTGTTGGGCCTGTGCCTGTGCCTGTGCCCCTTCGGCGCACCTACCTTAGCCAACCTTAACGATTTCTGCTGTTGTTAGCGGCTGTCATAATATTTTGTCAGCCATTTTTATGCAAATGAAATAAATTTTGCATAAAAAGTCAAACATCAACAGAGATTTATGACTTGTTGAAACTTTGGCATAATTTCATAAATATTTAAACCTTTTCCTGCGCCGCATTTCCGCGGAAGCACAAAATATATTCCGCTCCAGTGTAGCCATATACCAACAGCAGGCAAAAGGATCATAATGATTATAATTATGTGCAAATATTTGCGCCTATTACTCCCACTGACAGGACATCAAATTGTAATGCCAATGTTAGTTCGTCTACCAGCTTGACCGGCAAAAACAGTCAATGAAGCTGCCCATTCAAATAACGCATTCAAATTTCTGTCCGAGCACAATTTATCCACTTTAATTCAACAAACTAAACTGTTTTAAGTAAATGCGAGTCTCCAAACTAAAGAATTTTATGAGATATGTTACTGTTTATATAAAGGTCGAAATATTATTAATATATTTTTATAAAATAAGAAACGAACTTTAAACAATTAAATCTGTCAGGTTTAGAAACCCTTTTTCATTTCTGCTAAATAACCTTTAAGATTTCTCAAATCCTCATTGCTCAAAACAGCAAGAAATTTTTTAATGTTTGCTTCAACGTACCTTTAAAATTGTTTGCACTTCACATCGAAAAGTTAATGAACCTATATCTGAAATTTGAACCACTCCCAGTTCATCCTATAATTACCGAGTCGTCTGCATTGTTTCCGTTATTCTCAGAAACAGTCAGAACTTTTTCTTTGTGTCCCAAGCCAGGCCAATTAATTTAATATCGATTCTTTGAAAAGCAATTCTTCGATTTTTAAGATACTCACCTGAATTTCTTAGAAATTTTGTCAAGCCAACTTTTGTTTCGGCACAGTGTTTATTCCCAAACACAGAACAATTAGCAACTTAATGAAAAGCATTTTCCAAAGCTTGGCAGCTTTGCAGCTAGTTTGCATGTCACCAAATTCTGTTGCAATCTCTATTAAAACTATTAAAACTGGTTTCCCCATCGAATCGCTAAAGGCCATGAAATTCGAATTTAAGCCAACTCTGTGCGGATTAACTTAAATATTATTTTACCGGCATTTGCATGTTGTGTGTGTGCGTGTGTGTGTGTGTCTGTGTCTGTACACATTGCTAATTACAGATGGGCCAAAGTCATGCAACAAAATATGTGTGTAGGCATTTCCTATTTGCATAGAATTTGCAGTCACAGTTGCTGAATAATATTTGAGTAACGTATTTAAACAGGCGCAGCTGTTGGTGCCACTCAAGTTGCCACGCAGCGTCAAACATCGCTTATCGGTTGCCATTTTATCGCTGGCAATATTTGAAGTTAATTTATATTGCGATTTTCTTCGTGAACCTTTTGACAGAATCCAGAAGGCAAACAACTTTTCATATAAATTTCACTCGATGAGCGACAGGCAGCAAACTGCAGACAAAACACAAAATTTATCAGCTGAATGAATTTTGGCCACTTGTGATTCAAAATATTTACCGAAAACTGTCAACTGTCGAAATCCTCGAGCACTTGAGCAAAAGTAGGAATTTCCCTCCCGTTCTGTAAATGTGTGTGTTGTGTATGTGTCTATGTGCCACAAGACATTAGCTGACGAGTGTTTACAAATAAGCAATCTGCCCATAGGAATGGGTCGGGCGAGGAGGAAGTAGAAGGGATAAATGAACGATACTCAGAGGCAGATGGCGTATGGTCAGAGCTTAGCGAGCTGACAAGTGATTACACACGATTGCTGCTCAGGTCCGAGGGTTGCCAGGACGACCAAAATGGAAAAGTTACTCCACACTCGCAGGCTGGAGACGCCTCAGAGCGCTTTCCATGCCTCCACCGTTATTGTTGTTCACATTGTTGTCGTTGAGCTTTCTGTCTGACATGCGGCGTCAAGATAAGCGTGGAAGTAAATACGACAACAACTGGGATAATTTGCGAATGGTAAACTTATTTGAAAAACAACATATATTAAGTGGTGGCAAATTAATATTAATGTTATGAATATATCTGTTGAGTTAATGGCTGTATGTTAAAGTTGCATAGATTGAATATAACTAGCAGTTATTACACTATATATTAAAGTGCTTGAAATAATTTAGTTTTTAATGTTTGTACGATAATTAATTAATTTCCCAATATGTATCGCAATTTAATCTTACGACTTTTGTTGATAGAACATATTAAATTGATTTAGCTGTGTTTTTCGTTGCTTTTGTTGCAACTACTAATTTCTTATTTAATATCTTTCAGGCGCCATTTCCGAATTGTTTGCACAGCTTAAATGAGTATGTGTACAAGTGTGTTTGTGTGTGTGTGCATGTGTGTGTTTGTATTTGTATTTGTGTTAGTTTGCGCCATTTGCCATTGGAACTTATTTCACTGCATATGCTACAAATACAAATTGGTAAAAATAGTCGTAAATCGGGAGTATTCAGTTGGTGGAAAATTTGCAGTCAAATCGTTGAATAATGTTTGGCATATGGAAAATTAATTATGAAATTCGTATCGCTTCTCTTTGATTACAATTCAGAGAAATTTGCTTATTTATATAAATACATATTTACAATACAAATATCGCATTGCAGTTGATGGGCTGCCAGTGCACACCCCTCTGACATGACCTTTATTAAAACATTGCATGGCTACAGGGTATAATAAGCACTCACAGTCGTTGCGATTGCCAAGCTCTACTTGCGCCCCTCGTCAACACCACATCCCCTCTCCGTTGTGTTGCCTACACTTCGCACACTTCATTCCTTTGGTCCCCTCTGGCATTGCTTTGTAACTGTTGAGTTTTATAGCTTGCATTTGTTTCACGCTCACTCGACGTCAACGGCATTGACACACATACAAACAAGCGCAAATACCAACATTTGTGTTACACTTAGAAACACATACACATCACTTACTTACACACACACACACACACTCACACACACACACTCACACACACACTTATGCACTCATATGTGCATTCAATTTACGTTGCACTGCAAATGAAATTTTGCTTGTTCGTTTGTCGACATTTTGAACTTTCGCTTGGCCCCGTTTCTGTTGTTCAGTGTTTGGGTGCTGCTGCTGCTGCTGCTGCAATTTGTGCTACATTTTGTTTGGTATTTTCAATCTTCTGCGTTATTGTTATGATGGCCCAAACGGCTCTAATGCAATTTTATGGCGTGCCAGCGTGAGCGCGAACCGAGCACAATTTATTGCAAATTGCCAGAGATTGCTTCATTAATTTGCACTTGGATTTGCAAACAAAATAACTTAAATTTCATGGAGTATGTGTTTCTAATGTGAGAGCAGCAAATTATGCTAGTCAACGCAATAATTAGAGATAGGAAATAAACTGTGTTAATCCTTCCATTCTAAAAATATGAATGGAAGTAGCTTTTATATGAGTTGCTTAAATTTATTTTGACAGACAACTTATCGATATATCCTTACAGCTGGACCATAAATATTTTGTCAGTGTGCGGCAGATTTAATAGATGCATAAACACAGCGATTTGTTGAAAGTTAAGTGGCTGTAAATTGCAGATTGCATATAGATAGAAATCGATTAAATGAGAGAGTTTTGAGTGTGATTAAAAACAAGACAAGTGTATGTGTAAGTAAATAATAAGATACATAAACATACATGTTAATAAATTATAATTTCTTAAAGAAATACTATTTTGATCGCATCGCACTAGAATACTTGATCATTCTATCGATTAGTCTCGCTTGCAACTTTGCCACACGCTTCTTGCTGCTGCCATATTTTTCCCAATAGAATATCTTTATTTTATTTTTTTATACAAGTGCATGCCAATGTCATGAATAAATTTCAATAAGTAAAACACTGGAATGGTCGCTTGTGTTTTAAGCATTTTATTTGTCATACATTATTGGCTGGGGTTCCGCTTGCCGCTTTATGTCAGCTTCTGTGGCACCTTAATTTATTGTGGCACGTCTCAGTGCGTCGTTTGTGTTCACTTTTAAGTAGCAACAAAACGCTGACATTGCCAGGCAGCAGCATAATTGATGCAAATGACAACCTTAAAGCCAATGTCCAAGACGACATGACGAGATGTTAGAGATGAAATGAACGGGTGTCCACTCGACTCCTTCCCCCATTATGTGTTTCCTGGTGCTTATCATTGGCAGCGGAAGTATCTCGTTGCCATTTGCATGGCATTAATCGCATAATTTGCGGAAAGTGTTTGTCGCTGTTTAACGAAGTAACTGACAAAATTCACAAATGAAAATTCAATTAAATCTCCGCACCAGCTGCTCGCATCTAATTAATTTTTGGCTATTCTTATTGAAGTATTTATTGTTGGTGCATGTCACTGTTAACCGAAAAATAAGGTCGGTGCAAGGCAGGATATTAGTAAATCCGAAGGCCTTTTTTCCTCTTTTTTTCCTGAGACTCCATCAACACCTGCTGTGTGTGTGTGTGTGTGTCGCTCTCTCAATGTGTGGGTGTGCGCGTGTTTAATTTATTTCTTGTTTGGCTTTGATCAAATATAAACTTAGGAACCAAAAGCAAAAATAATTGCCCGGATACTTGCGTGACAAAACCCATCACGTGTGTAGAGCAAAAGACAAATGCTTGGGCGAAACACTTCAATAAAGTTCAAGTCGGAGGGCAAACAGTTCCTGCGTAGGCATATCCTTGTGGAGAATTGCTGGCACAAATAGCACGCAGCACATCAAAACAATAAATATAATGACAACAATCATGAGGGCCGACTGGCACAAATATTTGTGAACATTTCGCAGAAACAAAACTTTGAATTTCTCCGCTCGGTAAATACATATTTTTTATTTATTTGTGATGCATGGAAAGGCAATTCGTACAACAACAGTAACAGAAACGAACAGTAAATAACAGGCAAATATAAAAAGCTTATCAAATATGCAAATGGCACAATTTGTGAGGGGGAGTTGGTGACAGAAATTAAGCATCATAAAAATAACACACACTGAGCCGGAAAACGAGGAGAATAATAAAAATTAAGCAAAAATTTGACATGCGATAAACGGTAGTACGCACACGCCATCTAGCGGCGGCCATTTGCAGCGGGCCAAAGGCACGTGTGCTTCCCCAAATTCCAGAAATACATACAAGAAAAGATGCCACCCACACACACACACACACACACACACACACATAATTGCGCTGGGTCAGGGGTGGTCTGACATTGATCAAAGGAATGCGTGTGGCATGCCAAGCGTTTGCTGCCATGCTGCCTTGCTGCCTTACTGGCTTGAATCTATGTGGCATGTGGCATGTACTCTCAGCTTTCCTGTGGCTCTATGCTGTGGCTGCCATGAATTAGCAGCAGCTTTAAGCTGACTTTAAAACTTGAACCCACAAACAAACGTGTCACTTGCCATGTTCGATAAACTTGTGCCCCATCTATCCATCTATCCACATACCTCCATATGCATCTGTATATTTAGCTTGCAGGTCTCGGGGCACAGTCAGGCATTCTATAATCATTGCCACGCAAATACATAATTTCCCAGCCAGCATAGGAAAATTTTGAAATCAAAACAAACACGACGCAAAAGCAGCTCAAAAGCAAATGCAAACCTTACGCAAAGAGTTTTTGGTTTTGTGTGTGTTTGCCTGTGGCTATTTTAATTTTATTGAAAAATGCTGCAGACTGTCGAAAAGGTAAAGCCAGCACATTCATTTTAGCTTTAAATATTTTGGGAAATTTTTTGGGGCGTCCTTCTGCCTTTTCCATATTCAATAATATTTCAGAAAATAAGCAAACTGGCAGCAGCAAATATGCTTTTATTTCTGTCGACGTCTATACACACTTTTCAAGTTACATAAGTTGAGCTCACAAAAGGTGGAAAATAATTCGTGTTGCGTGCCAAAAATGTAATATCCGTCAAAGTTCAAATACCTTTCGCCAGGGATATTAAAATGGCCAAGACAGAGACAGAGACAGAGACAGAGACATGGCACATTATATTGTTACAGCAGACAGGACAACCAATTTGTGTGTGTTGTTGTGGTTGCAATACTAAAAATTTCATTCGATTGAATGGAAACTCTCAAATTGCCATTAAATCAAAGAAGATTTCAATTTTTATGCTTGCAGCGCATAAGATCGCATTGCGGCATATCAATAAATAACACTCTATGTGCGGCTGGTAGTCGTTATTTTATATTTATTTTTTCGCGAAACAAATTCCGAAAATTTAAATAAAGAACGGCAGAGCGGAAATTGCTTAATAAGCAGCGCAGCTGTCAACGTCAAATGCCCCACGAGTGTGTCGGCTGGTTGGCAGAATCGCTCTCATCAAAAGTAATGGTCAGCCCCATGGAGCGCTATCAATTTCTAGTTGAGTGATCTAAGCAGACGAAGTGCTCACCAAATGCCAAATGCTATAAACAATGAAAATGGCCAAAAAAAAAAATTAAATAAAAATCAAGCGCAGCTGTATCCATCACTCGCACCTCCACTCCTCTCCACTCTCTCTGCAAGCAGCAACAGCACCACTTAAAATGGCCAAAAATCAAGGTGAAGCGAATTCATTTATGCTGCAGGAAGGTCGCAAATTAATTTCGTGCTGCCTGAGGCACCGCTGTAAGATCTTGATGGCGCCTGGGCTTTTGTATTATCGCCAACGCAATTTTCGCCTCATGGAAATTGAATGGCGGCATCTACGCAACGCACGAGTCGCCAGATAGACGACACCACCCACCCACCATACCACAACACAACACAACACAACACTCCACAGCACACCACAGCACAGCACACCACATCCACACCCATCTGGCCTGCCACAGCTGCTGCTTCTTTATGTGTCCGCAAATTGCAGCTGCCGCCTCTGGTTTTGACAATAATCAAAATACAAACAGCTACAACAATAACCATTTTGGTGAGAGTGTTGGAACGGGGCAGGGGCAGGTGGGTGGGTGTAAGAAGCTTTGCTGCTACTGGATGCCATGTCAGCTTGTTCCCAGCGTCTCACACTAATTGCTTTAGATTTAATGAAAATTTTAATAGGAAAACGCTTTGGCTGCCAAAAATTGTCCTCTTTCACATCGTCCTTGCTGTTTTTGTTCTCAGTATCGTTGCTGCCACTCGCTCGACTAGCAACTCGCAGTTGCACGCCCCGTTCATGCGAGGGGCATGCTGTGCCCATCTGGGAACTTAAGGTTTTGTCTCCAATGCCGTAGCGTGCATAAAATATATAAAATACAAACGTAGCCTTTCTTGGCTAAGAGTGGAAATGGTGGGTCAAAATAATACAATAAAAAATCACACACACACTTCCAGCAATAGACAGAGTGTGAGAGAGAGAGAGTGTGTGTGTTAGAAAGAGAAAGTGTGACAGACAGTGTGTTGGAGAAGAATCAACAACAATTGCGCCAAAACAATTTGCACTTAATATTGTTCATGGAATTTAGCACACACATGCACCACACACACCAAGAAACTTAATAATCAAAAAGTTTACATTATGTGGCATGTGCAACTGCATTCCATTTAACTTTCGTATTTGCATTCTCTGCACAAAGTTCGAAACATGCCGAAATGCCTCAAAGCAGACGCAGCACGAGCCAACGACAAACAGCTCCAAGGACACCGTCTGCACAGCTGATGTGGCTCCCACTTTGTCGATTTCTCGCCTGACGCGGAACGAGGGGAATCTGCCTACAAATGCAGCGATTTAGCAAGTTGTCGGAGTTGCAAAAAGGGTTTACGAATTGAATAAATCTATTGAAGGCGCACTTGCTGCCTGCATTTGCAGCAACTTAAAAGTTGTTTGCCCATGCCACAAATTGCGTCGCCTTTTAATACCGATTAAATTCTGGAAGGAGGGTATGATGAAGTATTGAAAAAAATAATCTTAAATATTTTTGTGTTTATATATATTAAATATAGAGCAATATTTGGTAGGTAAAAAAGTGTTGAAACCAGGAATAGACCCTTATAAAAACCTAGCAAACTATCTACCATAGCAAGCAGAACCGCAACTTGATACAGGATATTACACAGAAGAGTTCTCGCGATTTACTCTAGATATTGTTAGTAAAGTTTCAAATAACATTGCATACAGTTGGGCGTCGGTTTTGACACCTTTCACAAACAGTTGCTGTTGACGCCTCGACAAGTGGGCAACAAATGGCCAAAAATCTGGCTGGCCAATCAGCTAATGAAAACAGGGCAACAACAAAAACTGATTCACCGATGTGATTTGGTACGCTTACCTGGTGGCATTATTTATGGCGAGAATGGGGCTAGGCCAAATTGTCAGCCATAATTCTTGGCCATGGCTCATTCGCGCTTCGATGAAGCCAATAAACAATGACGAATCACTTATAAATTGTTGCCATATTTCTGGTCGACATTTACTGTGGACTCTCCGCAAGTGTGGGAATTGAAATTGATGTTGTTGCTGATGCTTTTGACTTGTCGCTAAATTGGGGGTGGCTCTGCAACGGCCACACCTCCCCCACCTCCCCCACGTCTGGCGCCTCAATGTTTTTGTTTATTTACGGGCATTAACAAAATAAATGGCATGCAAATGACGAAGAATAAAAAACCAACAAAATCTAAAAAAAACACCACAATTCGCTAAATTGAGATATACTCTTACAAACTTATAGAAAATATGACAAAAATCTGCCAATATTTAGGTAAAACTAAAAACTAGTTTGCAAAGAATCTTGTTTCACTTGAAATAGTCTCATAAAAAAATTCTCTTCCAAAAAGTTTTGTTAATTTTTATAAAGATATGTTTGATATGTTTCAATATAAGACTAAATTGTCCTTCGCATAGAGTATAAAAATGTTAAAAGAGATAAATTTGTTTTCTTGGCAGCCAACAAAAAAAATGTTCCGAAAACGCGCTGAGAAGCGAAGGCGAAAAGTGGCTGGGCTGAGTTTCAAATGGTATTGGAATCGGGTGGAAACGACTGGGAAAACGTTAAGCGCAATTCATTCTCAGTTTGTGATGGCGCCGTGAGGGGAAGAGAAAGTTGAAGCGGTAAATGGAGAAATTGACTGTCGAGGTATTTTTAATTTTGTAGCCAAATGAGTCGCGATTCTTTTTTAATTTTGTGTTGATTGGTTTTTGCACTTCTCTTTCGCTCACTCATTCAGTCAGTCAGTCCGTCAGTCCGTCAGTCAATGTTTTTGCTTCATTTTATATTGGCTTGGCTAAATATTGATGTTGGTCACGTAATTAAGGACGAGTTTATTAATCGTCCTGGCTGTCGACTTGACTAATTAAGTCAAATTGGCCGCACAATTCGAATTGTGCTCAAATGAGTTTTTCTTTTTTTTTTTTTTTTCCAAACAACAGTTTTCAATCGGTTGCGCTGATGCCACCGAAGCACGTGCAAATTATACTAATGCCAAAAAAAAAAAAAGGAAACCCTTTCCTTAGTGTCCTTGACACTCAAAGTGAAAATGCGGCAAGTGTTTCACGGAGCTGTGGTGCCGTGGGACGTGTAGGGACGGATTGAATTTGCATGGCTTGGGGCAGGTTTGGCGCCCAACGTTGGCGTTTGGCATTTGGCTTTGTGGTAAGCGTGTTGAAGGCCTGACGCTGCCGTTGACGGCAAAGTTATATTTGGTTCATGGAGTGAGTGTGGTGCTTGTAGCCCAAAATATTTTCAAAATTTCAAAATAATTATAATTGTGTGTGTGTGTGTATTTGCATGCTTAGCTAAGCGGAGGTAGAAGATTCGGCTTTTGGTATTTTGGTCGCTGACTGTGACAGCTGTGCGTCGAACAAGGCAAGAGTTGTGCTTAGCCAAAAAGTTTTGGCGTGTTTAACGAAATATTTGTGGCAGCATGCGTGGCAGGTACCGTTTATGGGCGTTGCTCCCAGTGCCCATAGCTGACACTAACACTCCCACAAAGCCCGATCATTTTCACTTTGAGTAACATCATTAAGCTGCATGTTCAACAAATTTCATCAAAATTAAAACAATTTTAACGCATGTGGTGAGTACTTCCGCCCGACAAGCTCAATAATTGTATAACACACACACACACACACACATATTGCATTACTCATGTTTTGGTTTTTTGTCATAATTAAAATTACAACAAACACCCCCTTCGACTATATATGTTATCAAAAGTGCTCAAGGATATACATTTCAAATGCTCGCCAAAGCAGCAAAAGCCTTTTCTCAATTTAATTAGAGCTTGGCTGAGCTACTTTATGTACACAAAGGTGCATATGTATATTGTGTGTGTGTGTGGTGTGTGTGAGTTGCTTTAACATATTGCAATCTGGCATTAGCTGGATTTAATGCAAGTTATAAAATACCTATCAGCTTTTAAATACTATTAAAACTATTTACATAGAAATTTCTTCTGCATTTATTATCGTTAAATAATTTATGACCAGCAAAATTCCTTGAAATGTCTGAAGCAAATAAATTTAACTGCAAAATCTGTTGCAAAGCTTTTGGCACAAGACATAAATTAATGTAAAATGCTGTTTTGCTTAATGTTAATTTACTCAAAGCAACTGCAAGCAGACTCTGTTTAATTTTATATGCTTCCCAAGAAATATATAGCAGATGATTTAAAATTTAAATATTTTGTTAAAAGAATCCGCGTTTTAACGTCTCCCTTTAACTAAATTTACAAGTTGTCGCATTCATAGTTCAAAATCGTGAAACATAATATATATAAAATTTAGATGTCGGTATATATTCTTCGTCGTTGCCGTTCCGTCGTTTAATCATATTTCCTGTTATTTAAAATTATTATTTTAAAAATGGTAAACAAATCAATATTGTATGTTAAAATAATAAATATTTGCCCATATGTATGCGCGCTTAAATTAATAATATTCTCTTGGCTAAGTAAGATAAATAAACATGATGTGTTTTGGTTTCATTCCAAATAACAAATTCGAAAATAACTTTGAAGTCCAAAAACAAAAGTGCGCAACAATTGCGTGTTGTATTCAATGTTCAGTCGCATTACTCAACACCTAAATATATAATATAACTCCCACTCAACTAGTGAATAACTTGTTCTGCCCTACTCGCTCGCAACTATTCATTTGATGTATGCAAGTGCAGCATTTCATACTTTGCAACAGTGCAATTGACATTTTGTCAAAGGGCAGCACAATAGGTTATTGCCGGAGCACATGTAAGCATGGAACTACTACTCCGACTGTATTGTATCGCTTGCTTGTATCAGCTGAGAGTAGTCGATTGTGTCTTTCTTCCTCTTTCCTTTTGAAGCTTCACAATAAATTGAAAAGAAAGCAAGCGTAAAATACAAGCAACAAAGGCAAATAAAACAGTAACAGTAACAGTAACAGCAGCAGCCGCAGCAGCAGCAGCGCAAACATTGTAGGCAATGCCAAGGCGACTATCAGTTGCAGACAGTCGTAAAAGGGGAGACTTTACAATGCCATCCGCTGAAATACAGTTATACAATACAATGCGACATATGTGCAAATACACATACAAATATATATGTATATATATAAGGCAATAGCAAATCCTCAAGTCGCAGATTTAACATTGCTTTATATGGCCAGCTGCGATTGAAAAATTTCACTCGCTTTGTTTTGCTCTGCGCACATTTCATTTTTATACCCTATACCCATTAAAATTGATTCGATGTGGAAAGTCGCATCAGTAGCAAAAAAAAAAAACCTGTTCGACAAATATATTGTTCAATAGGAATTCATGTTTGTGTACATGCTGCGTATTTCGTTAACAGAATATCTGCTCGTCGATCACTGGCAATTTTTATTTACTTTTTTTGTGGCTCAAAGAATGTCAATACTCGCATTCAGGGTACTTTTCATTCAATTTTCAACATCTTTACGATTTGTTAGTTGCCAGTCAGCGCGCCCCTCCCAATCCGACCAAATAGTCCCTCTATCTCTGTCTCTCTTTCTCTTTTATGCACACATGCTGCTCGTGTTTAATGTCACGTATTTGATCAGAAAATTAAGGATCAAAAAGGCATTTGTGTAAGCATCTGAAAATGTTGTGATTTATTGCGCCAAAGCGTTTTGCAACTAACTCCTCTGGTCGCTGAATACCCGACAGGACATGCACCAGTAGCTGGCTTATGTGTATATTTATATATATATATATATATGTGTGTGTGTGTGTGTGTGTGTGTGCCTGCCAGCCTGCCACTCCTTATGATGTACGACTATAAGCAGCTGCTGGCTTGAGCTGTTCGCTTGCTGCCTGTTTAGTTTAAAACTGGGACGTGAACAATTTAATTTAATCTATAGGTTTTCCTTTGTGCATGCCACCCTTTACCCCACATCACTTTCGTCCCCTCTCCCCCTTTTTCTATGCTGCTGCTTGACTCTGCTCAACTTGGTCGACACATAAGCTTTGCACATGACTCGGTCACAAATTAAAGTACCACAATGGAATCTCAGCAGATTACTGAAAATCATATTTTATTCTTACAAATCTCTTAATCACCTTATGTAAAAATATTGTATATATTTTTAAATTAAATAACAAAATTTAATAATAACTCGTAAGTTGCGAAATATCTGCAAATTTGAAAGAAAAGGTTTTACCTGTTACCTGTGTTACATAACGGAAGTTTCAATTATATTCGACCAATTGGCTTTAAGCGTCAACTTACCTGCAAATATAAAATGATAGAAATTAGATCGGAATTTGATATTAGAATGAATGAGTATTAATTCCCACGGCAATTAACCAAAGCATTTGCTAAGCCTTTATTTTAATGTGAATAGTAGATGAAAATGTACAAAACTCAAATGCCTACTATTCACATACATATATGCGATCATAGTCAAATGTTGCCAACGATGAAAAGTCAATTTAATTTGCTGAAAGCAATTGCTTTCCCCGGCACGTACACCAAATTGCAAATGATACACATTGATACACCAACTGCAAACAACAACAACAACAACAACATCAACTGATGATGGCAAAATTTAATAAATATTTCACGTATCAGATTTGAGCACACAAATGCATACAGTATGCATATTATAGAACTGGCTGTATACCTAATTAAAGCCGTCTATCAACTTTGATAAGCCACGTCTGCCAGTAGGCAAGTGCCTCATTTTACCACTGGTAATATTGCAAATATTATATATTATCCACATTTATGCACTTCAATATTATTTTGTAAAATGTAATTACAACAGCAGCTCAATATGTGCTGTGCTAATTGAAAATCAATGCGAGAATTAAATATATATATTTTTTTTGTGTATTTTGCTTGCATATTAATTGCTTGGCAGTGAGCGACTACAAACTATTTTATTAAAAAAAATTTAAACAATTTTTTAAAAGATAATTAAACATTTAAATATTTAACTCTCTTTTAAGTTGCCAAAATTAGCTCAAAGTGTTATTTAATTAAGGTCCTTGTCTGCATTTAAGCAATGCTTATTATAATTAATAAGCTGCTTAATGAGTATTGTGGAATAAAATTAAAAATAAAAATTGCGTTAGCACTCAGAGATAAAATGTTTAAGAATTGAAAGTTCATTTAAAATATTCAATTAGTTAGTCTAGCTGTGACAGTCAATGCCCCCGTTTTGGGCTTATGTGACCTGCCTAACAATGTGCTATGTAATTGAGTTGAGAGCCAAATGATGTTGTGTCTTGCAGATAATTCTGGCTTTGATTGCATATTATGCATATTACGAGTGGAGACCACATTTCTGAGGGCACGCAGCGAATGCGTGGCAGCCAAAACAAATACGGGGCGTATTCTTAATCTGCGCATCTGGCCACAGTCCAGCCCCAGACGCACAAAAGCGCTGGCGGGTATATTTGCTCTTTATGTCAAATGAAGCGTGCAAATGCCCTACACGCCCCCTCCAGCCACGAACACCGAGCGGACATTAAATGCGCAGCCCAAAAACAAAATGCTGCTGGCGTTCCAAAGCAGATGGAGCAGCAGCAGCAGCAGGAGCAGGAGCAGCAGCAGCAGCAGGAGCAGCAGCAGGAGCAGGAGCAGAATCAGGACCAGGGCTTAGACCAAGCCAGGACATTCATGCATAGTGGAATTGTATGGCTGGGTGAGTGGATACATTTGCTGTTTGCTTTCGCTTTGTTTGTGTGTGTGTGTGTGTGTGTGGTTCTATGAATGTGTGTGCGCTTAACCAGTGACCACTCGTTGGAGAAAAAGGCAAACATTTCCACTGATAAAGTCATCAGAGCATAGAGGCAAATCGATAAATGAAATGAAAGTGCGAAATAAAAAACCTACTTATATTTCTGGCAAAGGGCAAAATATAATTTCAACGGAATTCCGTTTTGGGTTTCGTAGAGCACACAGAAATTTGGCTGTTTCATGGAGCCGATTTCCGACTCATTTGCCAGCCATCTAAATGTCAAATTAATTTACGTCCGTTTGAAGCAGCTGCCCCAGCTAGCCATCCAACACCACCTCCCTCCTAATTAATTAGACGCACGTGACGTCACTTGCAACGGTTTCATGCTTTTCAATTTAGAATTTTATTTACGCGTGCCACATCTAAAAATTGACGAGCCCCACACAAAATTACACAAATAAAACCATAAATCTCTACTGCGTTTAATAAGCAAACAATGCTGCAGTTTTAGCCATTTATTTAATTTTCCCATTTATATTTATTGTACAAGAATTAAGCATCACAAATGGCTGCGCACACAATGCATATGCATTGACAGGACACGAGTCCTGCTGTGTTTGCCGCTTGTTGGTAGTAATATTTTCTGTTGGCATTGCTTATGCGCATGTTTAGCATGAACTGTGGGTGGTCAACCGACCAGTTGGCTGTCGGCTCATAATCGAATTAGTTGCAATAAAGGGCACAATTAATTTCCGCAGCTTGGTGCCGAAAAGAGCGCAAAAGTCCGAGTTTTGCCAAAGAATTATGATTTATATATGAGCTCTGCAAATTAAAACCACACTGAGATAACACTGATCGCTAAACATTTTCGTCGTGTTTATGTGTAAACAATTTTTTCCAGTACATAAAACCAGGCGCTGATACTGGACATTGGGTCCACTCTAATGGCAATCAGCTTGTGTTGAAAGTGAAAGAGATAATAAAATGAAAGCATAAAGCATGCAGCATAAAAGGATAACGGCATAAGCACATGATACACGCTTTTATCTTCAATGAAGCAATGCCGGCAAATATGACTACAGGGACGGACACGAGGACACGAGGACAACGGGACAACGGGACACTCTTGCAGAGACACACACAGACACACAGCTAGGCAAACAAACCGCTGCCAGATAAAACCGATTGCCTGGCGATACGTGTTGGACATGAGCCCACAAACACACATACACACACACACACACACCCACACACCCACACACACACATACATATATACATACAATACGTTGTAGTGTTGTGGTCTGAGCTAGAACAAAGCAATGCTATATGGGATCACTGAGTGGAGTGGCATGGATGGGTCGGAGACATAACTATACAGCAAACGCACACAAATTCACTTTGTAAGTGTGCCTGTGTGTGTGTGTGTGTGCCTGTGTGTGTGTGTGTGAGCTCGTTCGCTGTGCATTATGTGGCAAAGCGTATTTATGCCAAAAAGCTTTCGCATGCCTTGCATACACTCAATAGCATCTTTATTCCAACGTCAATGATTCCAGCTGGCAGAGTCTGTGCACAGTTAGCAACTCCCATGACACACTTACGGGGCAAAAGAAGAAAGAGCAGCAACAGCAGTTGGCATCACAGATATGGCAATTCAGGCTAAAACCAGCACAATAACTCGACGCAACTCAAATTTTCAAATCGCTCAGTTGTTGGGTGTGCTTGAAAAGTGAACGGAATTGCATAAAGTATGCCTTCACCTACATTTCAATTCACTACACACACACACACACAGCGAACTGCAACTGAATGTGTGTTGATCTGTTCATATGGAAACAAAACTACCACCCACTTTGGCAACTGGCAACTGGCAACTGGCAACTGCCACTGCCTCACTAGGCTGTAGGCACTCAAATGTATTGCCAACAGTGGTCGTAATGTTTTCTATTGCCCTGACTTAATAGCCAAATCCCTAGCGGGCAACAATTTGCCATATTTTTTAAGCCTTTTCGGCTTTGTGTTTGCGTATGTGTTATAGTGATTCGGGTGCGTGAGTGTGTGTGCGTGTGTACGATATCTATCACACAACATGCTTCATCAGTTACTGGGATGCTTAGTCAGTTCGTCATTGAGTCGCCTGGCTAAAGATATGGAGGTCGATAGATCCCTATTGCTGAAAGCGCTAACACACTTTAAAATCCACCAGGCAGCAGTTAAAAACTTTTTTGGCCAGAGGAGACTCCTTTCAAGCCAGCCATACAAATCCCACATGCTCCGAAGTGCTATTACTGAAATTGAAGACATCTATAAGTTTTCCAACCCAGCTTTTATTCCGAATTTCTTTTCCTCTCCAACTCCAACTCCATTCATTTTTTTTTTTCTTTTGCTTTTTGCATTTTCCGAGCTAATCGGGCCGTGTTCATATGTGCGTTCAGTTGTCGCAGTCAGTCGCTCTCAGTAACGCTTTTATGGTAATGAGCTCACATTACAAGCGACAGCAGCGCCACCACCAGCAGCAGGAGCAGGAGCAGGAGCAGCAGCAGCAGCAGCAGCAACAAAACCGTCAACAGAAATGGCAAAAAGGCAAAAGAAACATTTTGACATGACGCCCCCTTTTTGATAAAAGCAAAAACTGTCAAAGCGGGATGTTTGATATGTTTTAAGATAAGTCAAGATACTTTTTAGTAAATTCACTTGTGAGTGCTAAATAGAAAATAATTTAAAGATTGCTGTTATAATGTCAAAGCATGATATTGCATATATAATTTATTATTAGACTCTGCCCCAATTATGGTAAAAAAATCATGCTTAAAATTTGAAATTATATTTTAGACTACTTCTGATTATGTAAATGGAAAATGGAAATTTCGATCTCGTTTCAATTTCGTATTGATAATATTTAAGCTATTTGTTAGGTATTGAAAATGGTGTCTGACATGTAATTTACAAAACGACCCTCGCATTTTGAGGGGTGTTAAAAAGTTGTTCACGCTTTTCACTCTCAGCCTTTACAGTTTGCAGTTTACAGTTTGCAGCCTTATCACATAACAGAAAAGGAATCGCGACGAGAAATGCTCCGTTTTGAAGCCGCTGCAGCGTGAAACATTTTTATTTTTACTTAATGTAAATTGAGCATCTTTTATTTCGCGCAGCGCGTTGTTAAATTGTTAAATTGTTAAATGGCGAAAGAGAAGGAAGCCAACTGGCAACATGTCTACAGCTTCAATGCACTTCGTGCGATGCCTTTGAAGTACACAAAACGAAGTGTGAATTGTGTGTGTGTGTGTGTGTGTGTCAGCCTGGCCTTGCAACGCCTGCTCGAGGACAACGCAGCCTCACACACACACACACAAACTAACACCTGCCCTGGTTGTCAAGTGGCTGCTTTCTTTCTAGTTGTGCTCCTCTGCATTTCATTTGCGTCTCTTTCCCAGCATTTTTCGCACAGTGTTTTTGTCGCGACTCGTCGCGTTGTGCCTCATTTCATTTGCCACCATTTGCTCCGCGCCCCGCACAGCCTTGATGTATGTTGATGTTAAAAATCGTGATGTTGTGCTCATTTTGACTGGGCATTGTTTTTATTATTATTGTTGGCACTTACATGTTTTTATTTGTGCGCCTCGCAACAACTTGATCCTTGCGGCACAGGACCTTGAACTCGTGGCAAGCTGGTTAACGAGTTACAACAGGCAGGTTCGTGTGTGTGTATGTGTGTGTGTGAGTTGGTGTGCAAATATTTCATATTTATTTAACGTACTTTTTGTGTGTGTGTGTGTGTGTGCACATACAACACGGCGAGTGTGAGTTACTCTTTACGCGTGATTTACTTTGTAAGTTTTAATTGAATTTGCGTGAATACTGTAAATGCATTTAGGGGCAAAAATTGCAGCCATTTAGTAATTCAATTAAATGCTCTCAATAGTTAATAGTTGAGTGCCGCTCGGCAAAGCGTAAATTTCAATTGAATTGAAAAATTCAAATTCTTTTTCATGTAAAACAGCGCAAAAAAATAATAATAAACTAGCACAAAGAGCAAAATTGCGCACGACTAAGCTGAAAAATGTAAAAAAAGCTATTTTATAATAATAAGTTATATAGAATAATTTGTCTGTTTTGTTTGTTTATTTGTTTGATGTGCTTTATGTGTGTGCATTTTGGCTTAACAACATTATAATAATGCAAAAACAAAATCAGTGTCAATCAGAGCACAAAAGCTATATTCTACACTAATAAATACATATATATAAATATACATAAAAAATATATATATACAAGCTTATAAGCACATGCTTCAGCGAACTGGACGCTGAAAACAAAATCCAAGGCGCATTTGTATGTAAAACAATGCCAGACAATAAAAGCAAAATACATCGTTCTGGCCCAAAATACAAGAAGAAAAAAAACACGCACAAATAAAAAATAAATAAAGAAGAGGAATCTAGCTGGCAAGGAGAAGACAGTTCAAGTTGTGTCTCTCTCTATATCTCCCTCTCTCTCTCTCTCTCTCCCTCTCTCTCTCTCTCTCTCCCTCTCTCTCTCTCTCTTCCCTTTTGCTTTGGCAATAATAATAGTAAAAATACAAAGTAAACCAAATGCAAAGACATGGAACACAAAATACAGGACTGCAAAAAAAAAAAGAAGGAAAATGAAAATGTGGCAAAGGAATCTGCTGCAAAAATATATCTATTTGTGTGCACATGGGGTAATTTTTAGTTAACGAGCAAGCAAAACGTATTCACGCTTTGCTTAATCCCCAGGGAACTCATTCAGCTTGTGCTACGCGTGTGTGCGTATCTGTGTGCGTGTGCGTATGTGTGTGCGTGTGTGTTTGAGTTGAGCGTGTGTTGTGTATGTGCTTGTGCATGCGTAGGACAATGCAAAGTCTCTCTATGACCATACAATTTAAGCCCTAATTGTGGGCAATTGCTTTGTGCTCGGCTAATAAAAACGTTAGAAATATTTGCGTATTTTAACTAATGATTTTCTGCTTATACGCAAAGCTTGACACCAGCACGACCCCAGCTCCACACCAGCTCCACACCAGCTCCACACCAGCTCGACACCAGCTCCACACCAGCTCCACACCAGCTCCACACAAGCTCCACACCAGCTCGACACTATCTCGGCACACAGCCGACGGCCAATTAAATGCTGCCTAAATAAACAGCGCCTAAGTTTTACTCACTCAGAGAGGTTATGTGTGTACGTGTGTGTGTGTGTGTGTAAAAGGTAAGCCCCAAAGTTGCCCTGTTGTTTCTATTTTCATGTCTGTCACAGGATTTAATGACTTTGCACACACAAATAGAATATGTATGCAGGTGTGTGCGTATGCGTGTGTGAATGCGTGTGCGTGTGTGTGCGTGTGTGTGTGTGCGTATGTGTGTCTACATATCCTTTATCCGCACCCACGCACAATACTTGTTAGTCAGAGCGCACTGACACACTTATTAATAATTCATTTTGTGCTAATAGAATGTTCGAATTTCAAGGTAAAACAGACAAATAAACACTTTACCATAGCAAACAAACACGAGTTGGTAAAACAGTAGGCCCGACAAATTAAGCCGAATAAGCCAGCAACATAGCACGATCTCAGTTTTCGGATCTTATCATAATTAGCTGATGCGAGTGTTCAATAATTAAGTACAATGCCAAAACCAAGTTTGGTTGTCAAACTAGCTTACATAACGGTAAACGGGTATTAACAACAACCGCGACCTGCGAATTGTCCCACCTGGCCACAATCCAGGTTGAACATGATTGATTAGTCGTCCGTGCATGTGGGGTGGGGATGAGGGTGAAGGTAATCCAAGACAAAATCCTGTCGATGCCAATTGCTGTCTGTGTACCTAGGTATGATTAAATATCATATATATATATATATATATATATATCTAACTGTAAATGTATTTGGATACAGTCAGGTATCTATGTTTGATTATGCAAAGACCACGCTTAATTTAATAAGCTCACTTAAAGGTTGTGTAAATTTAATTAGCTCATTATTCTATAAATGTTTATGGGCATTGTTAAAATTCATTTCACTTCGCAGATAAAATACGGCTTAGTCATTAAACTAACTGGCCCAGACCCTTCACCCCCCTACAAAGTGTGTAAATTTGCCAGAGTTGCTTAGGTGATGGCCTAAACGTAAAGTGCTAAAAGCATTAAGTATTCGCCTCGGTGGTATAACTATATTTATGCTAGACAAATAAAATGAAACGATGGGCTCTCAAATTTTATGACTACCAACTTATAAACAAACTGACAATTAAAATCAAATATCTATATAATATGTCAGGACTCTGTTAATACAGGTAACAGGCTGAAATAGTTTGTGAAATGAATTTAATTTAGTTTTGATTGCTGCAATAAATGCTATCAAATAAAGAAATACTTGATTGAACATCATTAAACATCTCGTATCAAGACCTCCAAAGAAAGAGTATAAAAAGCTCGAGTGCACCGTAATCAATCAAATGGAAAAGCATTAAAAATTCAGCTACATACATATATATATATATATAAATTTATATCTGCAGACGGGATCCACAATGCAACCCCAGAGTCAGCAGTCTGCTGGTGCACACAATGCCATAATAGCTGGGCAGCTGAGGCAGCTGGGGGCAGAGCCAAGAGCAAGGATGAAAGGATGCAGGGCAGCAGATAAGCCTTGGGCATCAGCTGGACCAAAAGTCGGCCAAAATAAATGGAAATTAAAAGTTGGCATTCACAACAACAGAAGAAGAAGAAGAAGAAGAAGAAGAAGGCAAGCGAGGCCAGAGCTATGCATATGAAATCATTTAAAAGTATGCTAAGCAAAATGAAAAGCAGGGCTGCTGACAATGCTTATAAGCTTAAGGATTGCATAAAATATAATATGAGACGAGGCGAGGCACACTTGAAATTCATACACCCATCAAATATGTGTGTGTGTGTGAGTGGGTGTACAAGTTGATAGCCCCAGCCACATATGCTTAGCATAATAACTGGCTGTGCGTGCCAAGCGAATGGAGAGTTGAGATGGGAAGCTGGGAAGCTGGGAAGCTGGGAAGCTGTTGTTAACATGACATCATCTCGCAATGAGCGGGACACATTCTAATGAATAAAAATGAATTTAAAAACAAAGTAAGAATTTTACACTAGGGTGAGATAAGCTTTTAGATGCCCTATAACAAAGACTTTCACAAATAAGATTAAGCAATTTATTTATAATATAAAATAAGTAGTTCATTTTTTTGCTTGCTATTATGTTTAACAATATTTGTCGCGTAGTAATTATTGTTTCTTACTGGAAATTGCCACAAATTATCATCGACGTCAAATTTGAAAAATAACTTTTATTGCAGTTGTTCGCTTTTTTAAATCGAGCAGACAGAAATAGCTATAAAGTTACCTATATTGACTCGATTGTCTTATGTGGAACCAAGCAGCTTCATTCTGTCGGCTTACACACATTTGCATAACTGCATTATACCCCTTTTAGTCTATTCAAATGGGATCAGGGTATAAAAATAAAAACAAAAGCCGTGGCATAGATGGAGTCACAATAAAATATGCGGCGACATAGGCAGATGGAGCGCAGCAGGCTGCCAGCCAGTCTACGCACCAACAAAGTGATACAGCTTTATTTAGCTAGAGTCCTGTCAGGCAGTCAGCCAAGTCACACACACACACACACACACATCAAAGCACACAGAAAAGACAAGATTTCAATATTTCATGTTTTTCCTGGGCTGCTGCAGGCCAAGTTAGCTGTCCTGTCTTCATAATCCTTTATTTAAATATTGTTTGCTTTTATTTGCCATTGTTATTATGCTTGTAGATATTTTGCATAAATAACTAGACATGGCCAGACCCCACACACACACACACTCTTACACACACACACACACACGTACACAAAATTAAATCAAGACAAGCAGCTCAAGCTTAAACCAAAAAAAATTTGCGCTTTTCATTCGATTTTTGCAGAGTTCGCATTTAAATATTTGATCAGCAATTGTTTTTGCAGCAAAGTTGAAATTTTAATGCTATGCGCATCGCAGGCGTATACTTAATATACGTTTTTACATTGTTTTACTCATTAGTAATTACACCTTTGCCCCATGGGAGACAGTACACAGCCTTCTAAATTTTGTGTCAACGTCCAGACAGGCGACAGCCAACAGCCAAGAGGCAAGAGGCAAGAGGCAACAGCAACAAGCAACAACTGACACCTTGCCCCAAAGGCGTCGCCTTATTTAACATGTTCACCTGTATCCACCGGGTGCTGAGCCGTCGACCGTCTCAGTGACAGCACATTAGCTGGGCTCGTTAAATGCCAGACAGTCGAGCCGTTGACATAGCCAGGCGACTTGCCAGAATGCCACGCCCATAATCATTTGCCTCAAGCCCTTCTTCTACTGCTTGCCCCACTGTGCGTGTGCGTGTGCGTGCGAGCTTTCAAATATCAAATTCACATTAATTTTGACATCGAAGCGGAAATATATTTAATTGGTTTCTAGCCACAGAGTCACCTTGTCATATGCATCCCAAACACATATTACACGTACCCACACACACGTCCACACACACCAGCACACATGTTGTCACACTGTGCGTGGTCTCCACATAGTCATTGACGCCGTCGACGACTTTCCATTAGCGACGTGTCTCCAAGGGCCCTACGCAAATATTTGCCTTTTGCTAGCAATTTCCCCGTGTTTTCATTTTGCCATTTCATTAAGAAGCCGCCGTTGTAGATATTTTTGTCATCTGCATATTTATGACATCCCATACCCTGCGTCCCCTCCAGAACCACTTCCCCTTAATAGCGCTTATTCGTGCGGCTGTTTTCACGTTAAGTTGCCATAATCGCATTGGCTTGTTCATGGCAAGTTTCAACCAAAATAATCAAAAACCAAGTTAAACATGCCCGATTTTTATTAACTTGAAGGAAACTTAATTTGACAATTTTGGAAGCTGAATTTAATTTGATTGCTGTTAATGCGACGAGAAACGGCAATTCATTTAAAATACCAAACACATTGATTTCTTCGATAAATATCGTTTTATTTGTTTCTTATCGTTTGTGCCCAGATTATATTAGCACTTTTATCCATCCAATTAATGGCAAGCAAAGTGGCTAACACTTGTCTATTAATATATGTATTTTAATGAGATGGCATGGTTACCATCGTTAATTAAGAATAATTGCCTTCGGAATAAGCCAAGTATAAATGCTACAGGTAAAAGTGCCTGTCCTAGATTTAATGACAGCTGCATTAAAAGTATTTAATTAGTTTTATGCTTGTTATCAAAAGCTTTCGTATGATAACAAATCTATATATATATATATATATATATAAAGTGACTTTTGATAAATAATTATTAATTAAAATATATTCATGGAGTTTTCTAGTGAAACTGATCATGAATATAGATTCTTTATGGGTTAGAGACGTCTCGTTCTATCCGTTACAAACTTAAAATAAAAAATAATGTTGCATACCAATAATCTGAAACTTTACATGCAATTATTTGATTAAAAAATATAATATCAATATCGATCGATATATTTAATTAATCACCAGCTGGAAGCAGCACAGCTAGATTGTTATGAATAAAGTAAAGTAAGCAGACTCTTTTGAGAAATAAATATAATTTTCATTTGACTGCTAAATTAAAATATATATTTATATATATATAAAATTGGACTTTATATATAAATAAAAGTAAGACAAGAAATTTATTTTCTCTTTATTTATCTTTAGATGAACAGCATAAAATTGTTGGAGGCCATCAAAGTAAATGATAACAAACGATATGATAAAACTGCCGCCAGCTCGTATGTGTCATATAAAGACACGTATTTATGCGGCCGTAAATGTAAATGCCGTAAAATTTGCAACCGGAAATGGAGCTTCAGAAATTTCGTTAGGGTGAGTGTGGAGTGGAGTGTTTGTGACACTGAGGTGGCAACAAACATTTTTACTTTTGCCGCTGGCCATAAACTAACGAATGTCAAACTTTCAAATCCGTGGCAAGTATGGAAACGGATGAGCGACTGGCACAGCGGAGTGTGGCAAGAAGTCAACTTAGTGCCAAGAGCGGGGGAACGAAATCGATGGGAGAAGGAAAAGCTGAGGCTAAAGTAAAAGTAAAAGTAAAAGTAAAAAAAAAAAAACTCACATGTGAGAAGCTGCTAGGTGAGAGTCGACTGTATCCTGAATCCAAAGTCTGAAATATGACAGCTGTGGCAACAGAGATGCACTTAAGTCCCGTTGACAGGCGAACTTTCGACATACGCGGCAAATATATAAATAACAGATTTGTGTTTATCTGCAAAAATCTATACTTTTTGATAATTTTCTTCTCTTTATTTTTCTGCTCGATTCACTTGTGTTCACTTTGCGCTTGGCGCGACTTTTATGTGCTGTTCACACGGAACTTTGTCACGGCATTGAGACCGGTCCGCTTATCGGTCATGCATTTAACTGCACTCTAACTGACTCGAACACACACACACACATACACACAGACACAGTTACAAATGCGCGTTGCATGCGATTTGGGTCAAAGTGCTAACAAAGCAACAATGCAGCTACAGCACATGGCAGTTGCCGCTTTGCCACTTGTGATGTGATGTGTGCCGCCTCGCTTTTGGTCCCGCTACTGCCAGCCTGCCTTGCCTGGCTGCCAACTTCCGTTTCCGGTGCAGGCGCTTTCACTTTTATTTTTTATATTTTTTTTTTCTGTTGCATATATATTTTTGTTGGCTTGTTGTTGCCGACTTTTTTAGTTGCGTTCACAGTTGCGCTGACAATTTGCTGAGCAACATTTTAAGCTGCTGCAGACACACAGAGATGATGACACAGGACGAAATTCAAGCCGTGTTGCTGCTTTTCGCTTGCCCAGTATTTTCTTTTCGTGCTCACAAATGCGTTTTCAAGGATAAGCAAGGATGTGCGCCCCACACACACACTCACACAAGCGCGCACACACACATGCACACACATGCACACACACACACACACACGTGCGTAAGCCGCCTTTTGTTTTGAACTTGCGACTTGAACTTTTGGCGGCTCGATTGCCAAAAATAAATCACGGAAAGCCCGCTGCGCGCCTATTTGCCGGAGGCCAAGTCTGGCAAATAACTCTTGTTGCTATTGTTGTGGCAAATATTGCAATTGTTGTTGGGATATGATATTATTATTGCTGGCTGGCGTTCTACGGCTTAAGAGCCGTGCGTGGCTGCCGTAACGTGAACAGCTTTCAACGAGTATACGAAGTGAACTGAGAAGGGCGCTCAGGCGCTGCCTAGCCGTGGCACACGAGCAGCCCGACGGAGTACCGGAGTACCAAAAACGAAGACCAGGACGAGAACGACAACGAGTGTGTGTGTGTGTTTTTGTCAGGCTGTGTCCTCTGTGTGTGTTCGTGTCTGTCTGACAGCTGGAAAGTTGCTGAGCGCCAGACATGCGCAGAGTGCGCAACACGGAAACCGAGTGCCAAACTTTGCAGGTCAGTTAAGCCCCATTCGAATTTCGATTTCATTTGGCATGTAGTGCGGAGATTGGTGGCTTCCAGTGCGCAGGCAAGTTAAGAGCGAGCTGCCGAGTGCAACAGTTCTCTTTTGGCGCTGATGCACTCTCTTTTCAAATTCCAAATTCATTTGTAACACGCACAAAATGTGTGTCACAATTCAAAAATGCGTTCACATTGGCTAATGTCACGTGCTTACTGCGTTACCCATTTAATTAAGCCACGACTGCCTGACTGGCAGTCAGACAGTCAAGGAATCGTGCTCGTAGGGAGAGCGACAATTAAAGCAGAACAGTATTAATGACCGATTTCAGGCCCCATCTAACCGCAATGGGTGGTATATAAATGCAGATGGTTCGCTGGCATGGACATCAAATCAGTGCTCAAAAGAAATTGATCCTATAATGCTTGCTGCTGGCTGAAAAGTTGCTGCACGCACCGTACGGGGGACAGGCTCAGGGCCAGGGGGCCAGGGGGCCAGGGGGCCAGGTGGTAAGGCGGGACTCTCGCAACTAGCAGTTAAACTTTTGCGGTGACCAAGCCCAAACGTGAAGTAAACTTACACCGCAGCTCCTCCACAACTGACAACGACAACTATCGCTCGAGCAACATCCGGCTACGTGCGTGGTGGATGGTGTGCTGCGGTGCGGTGGGGAGCTCACCAAATTAAGGAGATTGCAGCCACAGGCTAAAGTGAGGACGGACGGTGGGAGCTGCTCGGCAAAACGTTTGCCCACATGCCGCTTGTCGTTTTCCATTAGTGTGGCGACCAACCTCAATGATTTCTTACTTACAGCGCTCAAATCGTAAGTTTGAGAGTGCGCGCCACATCACACACACACACACACACACACAGACACACACAAACACACTGATACTGACTAACAGAGCCGCATAATCGTAGTCGTATTGGATTTCGAATGCTGTCGAGTGTCGTTCAGCGCCGTACAACTTGGCCAATGCGTTACAACTGAGCTCGCGTCCTTTTGTGTGTGTGCGTGCTTCTGCGTGTGTGTGTGTGTGTGTGTGTGTAGAGTGGGGTAAGAACTTCAGGAAATTGCTTTTGCATGAGCGCTTTGGTGGCTGGAGACCGCAGCGAAGTAGTTACAAAAAGGAAGCTGCGGCGATTGCAAAAGAAGCAAAAATGGAAAAAAAAAAATAATGATACAAATCAGAAACACTTGCAGGCCACCAAACAAAAGCGAACATAATTGTGTTGCGGCGGGGCGGGGCGGATTGGGGGGTAAAGATAGTTAGATAAATGTACAATTTGCTAGTCATTGAAATGCATTTTCATTTTGATTTTATTGAAATTTTATCATCAGCCCGCTGTACAATAAATAAACCAAACAGACAATCAAACACAGGCAAACCTAAACAAATGCACAGATACAAATCACACTCAGCAGCAGCAGTTGGCAACACACACACACACACACACACACACTCACAGCGAGGGAGACACTGAGTTTGGCACGGTGTTTGGTGTTTTTTATTTGTTTGGTTTTTTTTTATTTTTTTTTTGTTTTTGGCTCGCATGTTTGCCAGCCATTCAGTCAACGGTCAATATGCTTGAATCGCATTCATACACTTTGACCTCGTTTAACTTTTGTCGTCAGCCACGTTCAAAATGATTTCGTGTCTGCCTGCAAACACCGCCCAAAATACAATGTGCCCCCTGCCCGCTGCCCCGCCCCTTCGCCAGTATCACCTACGACAGACCCCATTCGACACTATCGGAGTGTAATGTTTTTGTTGTTGTACAAGAAATGTAGTTTTTCTTTTCAATTGAAATATGTTGCCTACTTTTTTCAGTCAAGTAACTCCAACGACAACAACACAATACAACGAAAAACATTGCACTCAAGCATAACCGACTGCGGCATACTCTATAACAGTTGATTACGGGAGCTAGGTGAGAGGGTGAGGGATTGTGCATTGGTTTAACTGAACCATTGTACAATCAATAAGGTGCAAATCTAGTTTGGTAACTCAATCTGTTAAATTTTGAGAGATTGCAGCTTCTGGCATTTTTGAATCCGGACATATACCCAATCCAATATACTCCCATAACTTTATTAGCAGAGGAAAACCAAATAACTGAAACAAATAGTGTATAAACGTGTTAGGGGGGTAGAAAACAAACTGTCCACCCCGGAGCAAGCCTACACCAAAAAAAATGATGCAACCATGCAACATATTTAAATGCAATTTTAATCCAAAGGATCAACGGAAACATTTCACATGCAAATCATTTAAGTCGTGCTACGACTTATGGCAATAGTAAGAAATTGAATTGCATTTTCAAAGTATTAATTCAAAACTAATATTAGTCATTCTATTTTTCAAGAATACTTATATAAAAAAGGCAAATCTATGCACAAATTGCAGATATTCAAAGGATTATCCAAATAACATTACCAATGAACCAAAGTCAATCAAAGGAAAATGCGGAGAGAATTTCAAAATTGCTATACAAAACTGTCAATTAATGCAGCAAATCAGATATATATATATATATATTGCTATCTAGCTGTCATTATGTATTATATGCCTTTTTCCCTCTGCCAATAAATTTCTTGCTTAATTGAACAGGCAGAAATCTATTGACAGGTTGAACAATGCATTTTAAATGCTCTTCAAGTATATCAAATTTTAGTGTTTAGACAGGAAAACAAACAGAGACCGGCTGTGTTGCCCGCATAATGTAGGTCTATTAAGGGTTGACTGACAGACAGCCAGATGGACTCACTTACTGACTGACTGACGGATTGACTCACTATCTTGGCAACATGTTGTTAAATAGCACATCAGAGGGAGTCTCTGTTATTGGACTGTGAAGGTATGCCCCGGGGCAAAATCAGTGCTGGGCTCAAAGCCAATCAAATGTACACATTTGTGTGTCAATATGTGTTCTGCTTGTGTGTGTGTGTGTGTGTGTGAATTTAATAACTTACAAAATTGTTATGAACTTCAAATAGGCGTTGCGGTTGTGCGAATATTGACACTGCTCAGCAAATTACCTGATGACCTTTGGGTCAAGCCATTTTATCTCTGGTCACATGGCGCTACTAAATGCAAATGTGTCTGTTAATACACACACAACCAGAGACAGACACATGCCATTACTCGCGCTTCACACAGACGTAAATTAATTAACAATTTTGTGTGTTGTCTAATATAATGTTTTGTATGAATGTTTCGTTTTGTTCTCTTTCATATTATTTTGCTTAGTTTTATTTTTAATTTTTTTATTCACATGCATATGCTTATTTGCGCGACCTTGTGGCCAAGTTAACTATTTGGGGCACACGCTGTCGCAATGTTTACAAATAATAATGGAATTTATGACCCTGGTCTACACAGTTATAGCTGCATTTGTACATCAGCTGTGTGAGTGTGTGTTGTCGTGTGTGAGTGTGTGTGTGTGTGTGTGTGTGTGTGTGCGTGCTTGTGTGTACTTCAGGGTCTCTAGCTGCTGTTGGGAATTTCCCTCATCAGAAGTGCACCCGCTAACCAAAGTGCATTTTATATACGAGCTATTTTTTGCCCTTTGCCAGGAAAAAACTCAAAAATTAATTTAATGCTTGGCTGAAAAATTATTCTAAGCATTTTATGTTGAATACATATGTACACTTAACTTTTAGTAGTACATATTATACAAAATTTTTTTTTTTACGCTTGTGAATTTGAATAATTTTCTACAGCACCCAACTGGGCCCTGGCCAAAACTTTAGGCACCCACATACCAAAAGTAAAAGAAAGAGCAAACTTGGCTAAAAGTATACGCTGTACCCAGATTTTAATTTGAGTCACAACTAATCACATTATTATTCCATTATTAAAATATCATTTGATATTTTATGGTACTTTAATTTAATACTTTAATTGCATTGTCAATGGAATACGATGCAAAATGATTCGAGTTATATTCCCGATGGGTGGTTGTTGCTTTGAATAGTTGATGAACTCACATTTCAGCAACACTTACTCTCACCTAAGAAACTGAACAAAAATTTAACTTTATTAAAAAAATGAAGCCAATGCTTGAAATTAAAAGAAATAAATTAAAGCCGCTGAATTTTTGCTTAACTCAACCTTTAGTTTGTCCTTTATCGTGCTTAAACTATTACTGCACTGACCATCTTATCATCTGTGTTCAATGTATGTCAGTCATATGAAAAAACATACATGTACACAACAAGTATCTTTTGATGACAAATATGGAGTTCTGTCAAAGGCGGACAAGTGCGCCTCGTTGTTAACTCCATTAATTTGCAGCATATCAAAAACAGATTGACACTCCTATCTGAGTGTTTGCCTGTGTGTGTTTTGGGCTTTTAACAAGGTACACTGAGCGGCATACAAAGAGTATGTGTGTGTGTGTGTGTGTGTATGTGTGGCATCCTTATACGAGGCAGTGTCCTGTGCGTTCATGTGTGCGTCTGTCGTCAGGTGTTTGTCGAGCTGCGAGCTGCGAGCTGAGCTGCTAAGTTGGAGGGTGTTGCGGGGAACAGCAGAACGAAATGTGTGTAAGCAACTGCAAACATGTTCGCACAGATGCGCACTGTGGCATTAATTTCCGTTAATTAAAATAAATACGTCAAGCGATAATAAATGACTCGCTGATGATATTAAATGCACATACCAGCATCCTGCCAGCCGAGATAAAAGCCAAAAATGACACGCGCCAACTGCAATTAGTTGAGAGGGCGACAAATATTTAAAGTGTTGTTGGAGGGGTGGGATGGCAGAGGGTACGAGCTGGCCATATTGGTTCTAAAACATGTGCGCTACATTAAACGGCTTAATTGATACAACTCGATTCGGCTGCAAAATGAATTTTGTGTCCAGACAGCTGGGACCACACAACACGCTCTCCTTGACCAGCGCCAAAGTCGCTGGCTTTATTACACTGCATAAATTCCAAACGAATTCTGGAAGATGTCAGCACGTAAGCTGCTCTGTCAGCCAACATATGAAATGAGTGTGTGTGTGTGTGCAGTACAAAACACCTGGGAATAGTCAAGTGTGAGTAGCGGATAGAGGGCCAACAAATAACTAAAGTAAAATACAAATACGCAGCTACAGCTACAAACGACTCCAACCCGAGAGCGAGAGAGAGAGAGAGAGAGAGCAGAAGCATCTGCTTACCTGCAGCTGAAGCTCGGAAGCCGAAGGAACTGAAGTGTGAGCTGTACAAAGGCAAACAAAAGATTATCCTTGCTCTTACTTCACGCGCTGCCTTTGCACACAATATCCAGCACACTGGCACACACATACACACACAAACACACACACACACACACACACATGAGTTTATTCGGAGCTGGGCAGACGGGCTGCTGTTGCTTCTATTGAAACGTTAAAGTAATGAAAAAAAAAAATGTCAACTTGTGCACAGCAACAAGGAGCGGGATGGAGAGATGAGCAGTATAAGCAGCCAGTTGCTGCTGCGAGTCGCACAACAAAAGCTACAATGCCACCGACAACAAAACATGTGTCAAACGCCAGACATTCTGAGGAATATTAATAACACTCACCGAACATATTTTTCATTAGAGCTTCACTGAAATGTCAAGCCGGTGATATGCATATAAAAATACAAATACAGACTTACCTTTAAAGCAGATTATGTAAAATGTATTTCCTTATCAGCCAGCAAATTTAATAATTGCAGTTGAATTTTATTATATACTGAGACTTGAAAGCCAAACTGTGATATTTCTTACAATATTTTACAACGATGCATTGTTGTCGGTGGGCATTTACCAAAGTCACATATAAAATCCAAGTATAAAACAAAAGAGCTCAAATTGCAAATACCCTAAGCCCAATCACTTAATTATTAAAAGTCGTTATTTTGTTAAAGTTTCTTAACCAATCTTGCTTACACTTTAATGGAAGAGCAATATTATTTCAATGTATATAAATATTCAATTTGAAAACTGTATCTGACATATATGTTTTCGTGAACTGCTGTCCCAACCGAAAGACTTGTTTTATTAAATTTAGTACCCTTTGGGAGATTTTAAAAATATTCTCAATATTAAAAATTAAACTACACAAAAAAAAAAATTGTATCTTCATAAAATATATGAGATTGGTATCAAACAGGTTAAGTTACTGCTCGGCATCATTAATTCAGGTTGGAAAGTCAGCAGGTGCAAAAACTCACATATTAAAAGCGCTGCATTGGCTACCCGCCCAACTCATAAAACTTAAGGGGCAGAGCGAAAAATTCTCAAGTGAATTATTTAAATATCAAAACTTAATAGCAAACTTTTTAACTGAGTTAAAAACTTTATCAAAATGTTGCTAGACCTCCTCCTATATAAAGGAATGCATCACCAACGAGTCATTAGATACAATTGGTATTCTGTCCGATATGCTCTTCAGACTGATAAAGCAAGCGCCGTTGACGGAAAAGGTGGCCTCTCGGGATGGTTGCATCTATCTGTATCGAGAGATGAAGCTTATTGGCTGGATACCTCCCAAGGAAGGTCATTTTCGCAACGTGTATCTCTGTTGGACATTGATGACTTTTGTCTGGTGCACCACTTACTTGCCACTGGGTTTTCTGGGCAGCTATATAACGCAGATTAAGCTGTTTTCGCCGGGCGAGTTTCTAACGTCGATTCAAGTGGGCATAAATGCGTGCAGCACCTCGGTAAAAACAGTCATCTTGAACTCCCAGCATTGTCGCCTAATCAAGGCCAAGGACATACTGGATAAGTTAGACGTGCGCTGCACCAGTCTTGAGGAGCGCGAGAAAATTCATCGCGTTGTCGCCCGGTGTAATCGTGTCATTCTCATCTTCATTAGTGTCTACTGCAGCTATTCTGTCTGCACCTATCTCAGCTCCGTACTCAGCGGTCGTCCTCCCTATCAGCTATATAATCCATTTCTGGACTGGCATGATTCCACACTTAAGTTGTGGATTGTGTCGACTTTTGAATTTGTGCTTATGATGGGCGTTGCACTGCAGGCTCAGATGTGTGACACCTACAATGTGGTCTATTGTCTCATCCTGCGCACTCATCTGGAACTACTCAGCGGACGTATTAGCAAGCTGCGCACCAACCCAGAAGTGACTGAGGACGAGAACTACGAGGAGCTGGTGAAATGCGTCTTGGATCACAAGCTGATATTGGAGTAAGGAAAATCATAGATAATTACTTGGCAATATTATGTGACTATTTCTCTTCTCAGATACTGCGCTCTTATTCGTCCTGTCATAAATGGCACTATTTTCATTCAATTTCTGATTATTGGCATTGTGCTTGGACTCACTTCGATCAATTTGCTATTTTTCTCAGACGTTTGGACGGGACTCGCTTCCGCCATGTTTATCGTCGCCATTTTTCTGCAGACGTTTCCCTTCTGCTACATCTGCAACCTGATTATTGAGGACTGCAAAGATCTTGAACATGTCATCTTTCAGAGCAATTGGATAGGATCCAGCCCCCAATATCAGTCTACTCTTGTTTACTTTCTGCTCAATGTGCAAAAGCCCATCGTTTTTATCGCCGGCGGTATTTTTCCAATATCGATAAACACCAATTTAAGCGTAAGTTTCGAAGCCTGCTATTATTATTCTTTTTAATTTGCCTTGTTTTTTTCATTAGGTAGCTAAGCTTGCATTTTCGGTCAGCACCATCTTTAAGCAAATGAATATTGCGGATAAATTCAGAACAGAGTGATTTAAAAACATATTCTTCGAAGCCAATAAGCAAAGTGCAATGTCTATGTTTTTTTCAATTGATTAATTGTTTTAATAAATGTCTTTAGAAAATCTTGTTTTAAGACCTCTAACATTTTAATAGGCTAGAAGAAGAGAAAAAAAAACTATTGCATAATTGCATATATTGCAGAAGGACTTAGAGTCAGTATCATAGTGAGCCGAATAAGTTTTTATGTGTATACTTCTTATAACTAAGTCTTATGTACAGAAATTAATTACACTTATTGTATTCAAATGCTCGGCCTGAATACTTGCATTAAACGAGGAAATTTCTCATTGGTAATTTAGTTTTAAATTATTCGTAAAAGAAAGATCTGATCTTTAGGTACAACAGCTAGACTTAGCATTAGCAAAAAAGCTAGGAGTGCTATATAGAAAAACATATAATAGGACATAATAGAACTACTTCTATTGATTGCAGGCTGTGAAGAAGAAATAAGAAATGAGCTACGACTATCAACAAGAGGTGTTAGAGTGATGTATTCTTATTCTATTCAGACGTAATCGACTGTTTAATAATCTGGTCTATGGTGGGCGTAAAATATGCCGATCTTTGTAGGACATCGCGAAATACCTACAGACCTCACCTAGGAGATATGTGGCTTGATAAATGATAATTTGCACTTAACGATTCTATCGGTTTTCTAGCCTCTTAATGGGGCTGCCGACAAACAGAACATCCGACATTGCACAAAGCCAATATACTATGATAAATTCCGTATAAAAGTCTAAATATTAGATTGATATCAAACAATCAAGGCTTCTTAGGTTAAGTTATTTGAGGGCATCATTAATTCAGGTTGGAAAATCAAATGTGCAACTCGCATAATTAATAGCGCTGCATTGGCTGCTCGCCCAACTCATAAAATATAACGGGGCAGATCGAAAAATTCTCAAGTGAATTATTTAAATATAAAAAACTGAGTTAAAAACTTTATCAAAATGTTGCTAGACCTCCTCCTATATAAAGGAATGCATCACCAACGAGTCATTAGATACAATTGGTATTCTGTCCGATATGCTCTTCAGACTGATAAAGCAAGCGCCGTTGACGGAAAAGGTGGCCTCTCGGGATGGTTGCATCTATCTGTATCGAGAGATGAAGCTTATTGGCTGGATACCTCCCAAGGAAGGGTATTTTCGCAACGTGTATCGCTGTTGGACATTGATGACTTTTGTCTGGTGCACCACTTACTTGCCACTGGGTTTTCTGGGCAGCTATATAACGCAGATTAAGCTGTTTACGCCGGGCGAGTTTCTAACGTCGTTTCAAGTGGGCATTAATGTGTCCGGCTCTTCGGTGAAGACAATCATATTGTACTCGCAGCTTTGGAGCCTGATCAAGGCGAGGGATTTACTGGATAAGTTAGATGTGCGCTGCACCAGTCTCGAGGAGCGCGAGAAAATTCATCGCGTTGTCGCCCGGTGTAATCGTGTCATTCTCATCTTTATCATTGTCTACTGGAGCTATTCTGTCTGCACCTATCTCAGCTCCGTACTCAGCGGTCGTCCTCCCTATCAGCTATATAATCCATTCCTGGACTGGCATGATTCCACACTTAAGTTATGGATTGTGTCGACTTTTGAATTTGTGCTCATGATGGGCACTGCACCGCAGGCTCAGTTATGTGACACCTACAATGTGGTCTATTGTCTCATCCTGCGAACTCATCTGGAACTACTCAGCGGACGTATTAGCAAGCTGCGCACCAACCCAGAAATGACTGAGGACGAGAACTACGAGGAGCTAGTGAATTGCGTCTTGGATCACAAGCTGATATTGGAGTAAGGAAAATCATAGATAATTACTTGGCAATATTATGTGACTATATTTCTTCTCAGATACTGCGCTCTTATTCGTCCTGTTATATCTGGAACTATTTTCATTCAATTTCTGATTATTGGCATTGTGCTTGGACTCACTTCGATCAATTTGCTATTTTTCTCAGACGTTTGGACGGGACTCGCTTCCGCCATGTTTATCGTCGCCATTTTTCTGCAGACGTTTCCCTTCTGCTACATCTGCAACCTGATTATTGAGGACTGCAAAGATCTTGAACATGTCATCTTTCAGAGCAATTGGATAGGATCCAGCCCCCAATATCAGTCTACTCTTGTTTACTTTCTGCTCAATGTGCAAAAGCCCATCGTTTTTATCGCCGGCGGTATTTTTCCAATATCGATAAACACCAATTTAAGCGTAAGTTTCGAAGCCTGCTATTATTATTCTTTTTAATTTGCCTTGTTTTTTTCATTAGGTAGCTAAGCTTGCATTTTCGGTCAGCACCATCTTTAAGCAAATGAATATTGCGGATAAATTCAGAACAGAGTGATTTAAAAACATATTCTTCGAAGCCAATAAGCAAAGTGCAATGTCTATGTTTTTTTCAATTGATTAATTGTTTTAATAAATGTCTTTAGAAAATCTTGTTTTAAGACCTCAAACATTTTAATAGGCTAGAAGAAGAGAAAAAAAAATATTGCATAATTGCATGTATTGCAGAAGGACTTAGAGTCAGTATCATAGTGAGCCGAATAAGTTTTTATGTGTATACTTCTTATAACTAAGTCTTTTGTACAGAAATTAATTATACTTATTGATTTAAAATGCTCGGCCTGAATACTTGCATTAAACGAGGAAATTTCTCCTTGGAAATTTAATTTTAAATTAATCATTACAGAAAGATCTGATCTTTAGGTACAACAGCTAGACTTAGCATTAGTAAAAAAGCTAGGAGTGCTATATAGAAAAACATATAATAGGACATAATAGAACTACTTCTATTGATTGCAGGCTGTGAAGAAGAAATAAGAAATGAGCTACGACTATCAACAAGAGGTGTTAGAGTGATGTATTCTTATTCTATTCAGACGTAATCGACTGTTTAATAATCTGGTCTATGGTGGGCGTAAAATATGCCGATCTTTGTAGGACATCGCGAAATACCTACAGACCTCACCTAGGAGATATGTGGCTTGATAAATGATAATTTGCACTTAACGATTCTATCGGTTTTCTAGCCTCTTAATGGGGCTGCCGACAAACAGAACATCCGACATTGCACAAAGCCAATATACTATAATAAATTCCGTATAAAAGTCTAAATATTAGATTGATATCAAACAATCAAGGCTTCTTAGGTTAAGTTATTTGAGGGTATCATTAATTCAGGTTGGAAAATCAAATGTGCAACTCGCATAATTAATGGCGCTGCATTGGCTGCTCGCCCAACTCATAAAATATAACGGGGCAGATCGAAAAATTCTCAAGTGAATTATTTAAACATAAAAAACTGAGTTAAAAACTTTATCAAAATATTGCTAGACCTCCTCCTATATAAAGGAATGCATCACCAACGAGTCATTAGATACAATTGGTATTCTGTCCGATATGCTCTTCAGACTGATAAAGCAAGCGCCGTTGACGGAAAAGGTGGCCTCTCGGGATGGTTGCATCTATCTGTATCGAGGGATGAAGCTTATTGGCTGGATACCTCCCAAGGATGGTCATTTTCGTAACGTGTATCTCTGTTGGACATTGCTGAGTTTTGTTTGGTACACCACTTACTTGCCACTGGGTTTTCTGGGCAGCTATTTAACGCAGATTAAGTTGTTTACGCCGGGCGAGTTTCTTACGTCGTTTCAGGTATCCATAAATACGTACGGTTCCTCGGTTAAGACAATCATATTGTACTCGCAGCTTTGGCGCCTGATCAAGGCCAAGGACATACTGGATAAGTTAGACGTGCGCTGCTCCAGTCTTGAGGAGCGCGAGAAGATTCATCGCGTTGTCGCCCGGTGTAATCGTGTCATTCTCATCTTCATTAGTGTCTACTGGAGCTATTCTGTCTGCACCTATCTCAGCTCCGTACTCAGCGGTCATCCTCCCTATCAGCTATATAATCCATTTCTGGACTGGCATGATTCCACACTTAAGTTATGGATTGTGTCGACTTTTGAATGTATGCTCATGATGGGCGCTGCACTGCACGCTCAGTTATGTGACACCTATAATTTGGTCTACTGTTTCATCCTGCGAACTCATCTGGAACTACTCAGCGGACGTATTAGCAAGCTGCGCACCAACCCAGAAGTGACTGAGGACGAGAACTACGAGGAGCTGGTGAATTGCGTCTTGGATCACAAGCTGATATTGGAGTAAGGAAAATCATAGATAATTACTTGGCAATATTATGTGACTATTTCTCTTCTCAGATACTGCGCTCTTATTCGTCCTGTTATATCTGGAACTATTTTCATTCAATTTCTGATTATTGGCATTGTGCTTGGACTCACTTCGATCAATTTGCTATTTTTCTCAGACGTTTGGACGGGACTCGCTTCCGCCATGTTTATCGTCGCCATTTTTCTGCAGACGTTTCCCTTCTGCTACATCTGCAACCTGATTATTGAGGACTGCAAAGATCTTGAACATGTCATCTTTCAGAGCAATTGGATAGGATCCAGCCCCCAATATCAGTCTACTCTTGTTTACTTTCTGCTCAATGTGCAAAAGCCCATCGTTTTTATCGCCGGCGGTATTTTTCCAATATCGATAAACACCAATTTAAGCGTAAGTTTCGAAGCCTGCTATTATTATTCTTTTTAATTTGCCTTGTTTTTTTCATTAGGTAGCTAAGCTTGCATTTTCGGTCAGCACCATCTTTAAGCAAATGAATATTGCGGATAAATTCAGAACAGAGTGATTTAAAAACATATTCTTCGAAGCCAATAAGCAAAGTGCAATGTCTATGTTTTTTTCAATTGATTAATTGTTTTAATAAATGTCTTTAGAAAATCTTGTTTTAAGACCTCAAACATTTTAATAGGCTAGAAGAAGAGAAAAAAAAATATTGCATAATTGCATGTATTGCAGAAGGACTTAGAGTCAGTATCATAGTGAGCCGAATAAGTTTTTATGTGTATACTTCTTATAACTAAGTCTTTTGTACAGAAATTAATTATACTTATTGATTTAAAATGCTCGGCCTGAATACTTGCATTAAACGAGGAAATTTCTCCTTGGAAATTTAATTTTAAATTAATCATTACAGAAAGATCTGATCTTTAGGTACAACAGCTAGACTTAGCATTAGTAAAAAAGCTATGAGTGCTATATAGAAAAACATATAATAGGACATAATAGAACTACTTCTATTGATTGCAGGCTGTGAAGAAGAAATAAGAAATGAGCTACGACTATCAACAAGAGGTGTTAGAGTGATGTATTCTTATTCTATTCAGACGTAATCGACTGTTTAATAATCTGGTCTATGGTGGGCGTAAAATATGCCGATCTTTGTAGGACATCGCGAAATACCTACAGACCTCACCTAGGAGATATGTGGCTTGATAATTGATAATTTGCAATTAACGATTCTATCGGTTTTCTAGCCTCTTAATGGGACTGCCGACAAACAGAACATCCGACATTGCACAAAGCCAATATACTATGATAAATTCCGTATAAAAGTCTAAATATTAAATTGATATCAAACAATCAAGGCTTCTTAGGTTAAGTTATTTGAGGGCATCATTAATTCAGGTTGGAAAATCAAATGTGCAACTCGCATAATTAATGGCGCTGCATTGGCTGCTCGCCCAACTTATAAAATATAACGGGGCAGATCGAAAAATTCTCAAGTGAATTATTTAAATATAAAAAACTGAGTTAAAAACTTTATCAAAATGTTGCTAGACCTCCTCCTATATAAAGGAATGCATCACCAACGAGTCATTAGATACAATTGGTATTCTGTCCGATATGCTCTTCAGACTGATAAAGCAAGCGCCGTTGACGGAAAAGGTGGCCTCTCGGGATGGTTGCATCTATCTGTATCGAGAGATGAAGCTTATTGGCTGGATACCTCCCAAGGAAGGTCATTTTCGCAACGTGTATCTCTGTTGGACAATGATGACTTTTGTCTGGTGCACCACTTACTTGCCACTGGGTTTTCTGGGCAGCTATATAACGCAGATTAAGTTGTTTACGCCGGGCGAGTTTCTTACGTCGTTTCAGGTATCCATAAATACGTACGGTTCCTCGGTTAAGACAATCATATTGTACTCCCAGCTTTGGCGCCTGATCAATGCCAAGGACGTACTGGATAAGTTAGACGTGCGCTGCTCCAGTCTTGAGGAGCGCGAGAAAATTCATCGCGTTGTCGCCCGGTGTAATCGTGTCATTCTCATCTTCATTAGTGTCTACTGGAGCTATTCTGTCTGCACCTATCTCAGCTCCGTACTCAGCGGTCATCCTCCCTATCAGCTATATAATCCATTTCTGGACTGGCATGATTCCACACTTAAGTTATGGATTGTGTCGACTTTTGAATGTATGCTCATGATGGGCGCTGCACTGCACGCTCAGTTATGTGACACCTATAATTTGGTCTACTGTTTCATCCTGCGAACTCATCTGGAACTACTCAGCGGACGTATTAGCAAGCTGCGCACCAACCCAGAAATGACTGAGGACGAGAACTACGAGGAGCTGGTGAATTGCGTCTTGGATCACAAGCTGATATTGGAGTAAGGAAAATCATAGATAATTACTTGGCAATATTATGTGACTATTTCTCTTCTCAGATACTGCGCTCTTATTCGTCCTGTTATATCTGGAACTATTTTCATTCAATTTCTGATTATTGGCATTGTGCTTGGACTCACTTCGATCAATTTGCTATTTTTCTCAGACGTTTGGACGGGACTCGCTTCCGCCATGTTTATCGTCGCCATTTTTCTGCAGACGTTTCCCTTCTGCTACATCTGCAACCTGATTATTGAGGACTGCAAAGATCTTGAACATGTCATCTTTCAGAGCAATTGGATAGGATCCAGCCCACAATATCAGTCTACTCTTGTTTACTTTCTGCTCAATGTGCAAAAGCCCATCGTTTTTATCGCAGGCGGTATTTTTCCAATATCGATAAACACCAATTTAAGCGTAAGTTTCGAAGCCTGATATTATTATTCTTTTTAATTTGCCTTGTTTTTTTCATTAGGTAGCTAAGCTTGCATTTTCGGTCAGCACCATCTTTAAGCAAATGAATATTGCGGATAAATTCAGAACTGAGTGATTTAAAAAGCAAAGTGCAATGTCTATGTTTTTTTCAATTGATTAATTGTTTTAATAAATGTCTTTAGAAAATCTTGTTTTAAGACCTCTAACAATTTAATAGGCTAGAAGAAGAGAAAAAAAAACTATTGCATAATTGCATATATTGCAGAAGGACTTAGAGTCAGTATCATAGTGAGCCGAATAAGTTTTTATGTGTATACTTCTTATAACTAAGTCTTTTGTACAGAAATTAATTATACTTATTGATTTAAAATGCTCGGCCTGAATACTTGCATTAAACGAGGAAATTTCTCATTGGTAATTTAGTTTTAAATTATTCGTAAAAGAAAGATCTGATCTTTAGGTACAACAGCTAGACTTAGCATTAGTAAAAAAGCTAGGAGTGCTATATAGAAAAACATATAATAGGACATAATAGAACTACTTCTATTGATTGCAGGCTGTGAAGAAGAAATAAGAAATGAGCTACGACTATCAACAAGAGGTATTCTTATTCTATTCAGACGTAATCGACTGTTTAATAATCTGGTCTATGGTGGGCGTAAAATATGCCGATCTTTGTAGGACATCGCGAAATACCTACAGACCTCACCTAGGAGATATGTGGCTTGATAAATGATAATTTGCAATTAACGATTCTATCGGTTTTCTAGCCTCTTAATGGGGCTGCCGACAAACAGAACATCCGACATTGCACAAAGCCAATATACTGTGATAAATTCCGTATAAAAGTCTAAATATTAGATTGATATCAAACAATCAAGGCTTCTTAGGTTAAGTTATTTGAGGGCATCATTAATTCAGGTTGGAAAATCAAATGTGCAACTCGCATAATTAATGGCGCTGCATTGGCTGCTCGCCCAACTCATAAAATATAACGGGGCAGATCGAAAAATTCTCAAGTGAATTATTTAAATATAAAAAACTGAGTTAAAAACTTTATCAAAATGTTGCTAGACCTCCTCCTATATAAAGGAATGCATCACCAACGAGTCATTAGATACAATTGGTATTCTGTCCGATATGCTCTTCAGACTGATAAAGCAAGCGCCGTTGACGGAAAAGGTGGCCTCTCGGGATGGTTGCATCTATCTGTATCGAGAGATGAAGCTTATTGGCTGGATACCTCCCAAGGAAGGGAATTTTCGCAACGTGTATCTCTGTTGGACAATGATGACTTTTGTCTGGTGCACCACTTACTTGCCACTGGGTTTTCTGGGCAGCTATATAACGCAGATTAAGCTGTTTTCGCCGGGCGAGTTTCTAACGTCGATTCAAGTGGGCATAAATGCGTGCAGCACCTCGGTAAAAACAGTCATCTTGAACTCCCAGCATTGTCGCCTACTCAAGGCCAAGGACATACTGGATAAGTTAGACGTGCGCTGCACCAGTCTTGAGGAGCGCGAGAAAATTCATCGCGTTGTCGCCCGGTGTAATCGTGTCATTCTCATCTTCATTAGTGTCTACTGGAGCTATTCTGTCTGCACCTATCTCAGCTCCGTACTCAGCGGTCGTCCTCCCTATCAGCTATATAATCCATTCCTGGACTGGCATGATTCCACACTTAAGTTATGGATTGTGTCGACTTTTGAATTTGTGCTTATGATGGGCGTTGCACTGCAGGCTCAGATGTGTGACACCTACAATGTGGTCTATTGTCTCATCCTGCGCACTCATCTGGAACTACTCAGCGGACGTATTAGCAAGCTGCGCACCAACCCAGAAATGACTGAGGACGAGAACTACGAGGAGCTGGTGAATTGCGTCTTGGATCACAAGCTGATATTGGAGTAAGGAAAATCATAGATAATTACTTGGCAATATTATGTGACTATTTCTCTTCTCAGATACTGCGCTCTTATTCGTCCTGTCATAAATGGCACTATTTTCATTCAATTTCTGATTATTGGCATTGTGCTTGGACTCACTTCGATCAATTTGCTATTTTTCTCAGACGTTTGGACGGGACTCGCTTCTGCCATGTTTATCGTCGCCATTCTCCTGGAGACGTTTCCCTTCTGCTACATCTGCAACCTGATTACCGATGACTGCGAGGCTCTGTCATATGCCATCTTTAAAAGTAATTGGATAGGATCCAGCTCCCAATACCAATCGACTCTGGTTTATTTTCTGCACAATGTGCAGAAGCCCATCGAATTTACCGCCGGTGGTATTTTTCCGATAACGGTAAACACCAACATAACAGTAAGTTATGCAGCCTGATATACTCTAAAATCTTATTTTAAATTTATGTTTAAAATTCTCTATTTTTCTGTTTTAAAGGTAGCCAAGTTTGCGTTTTCGGTTATTACCATTTTTAATGAAATGAATATTGCGGATAAATTTAAAACTGATTAATAGACTATAAAATTTATATAATATAATATAACTTTTATATAATATTAATTTAATCCCCTTATACAATGCAAATTAAACAACTTTTTGTGTAGTTTTGTGTGCTTGTGTCAAATCGTGCTGTGCTGTTGATTATTTGTTTTAATATATATATGTACGCTGGAAATAAATTAAGTAACTTCTTAGCAATGTTGGTAAATAAACCAAATGCGTTTTAATAATTTGTAAACAATATGAGTGTACTAAGATATATATGGCATATTAAACGTATTTCGAAATAAATTACTCATCAGCCTTATTAGCATATATTTATGTGAATTAAATTGTAAAGTCAAATAAACTCGATGCATTGTGCCTGGTTCAAAACATCAATTAATGGCAAAGTGGGTTCCAAATAAAAGAAATATTTAATTAACTTAAGAACCCATATATTTAGCATATTTTTTTTGTGTTTTTCTCAGGATCTATTCCTTATGTTGCTAGAGGGTGTTGGATATTATCACGATAGTTACGGATGGTAAGAAGGGTAGTTGAAAACCCATTTTCCTTTTATGAACTACATACAAAATTCAACGTACTCAGATTCTAATTTGTCACACATTTTTGTAACCTTAACATTAAAACTTTTTAAAGGAAAATTATTCAATAAAATTATAATATGATTAAGAACTTTATTTGGGGTACATCGTAGTCGAGCTTACTCGGATACAACATTTTTACTTGCTATATTCAAATTAGTTATAATTAATAAAGCATGTTATTCTTTTCCAAATAGTTGTATAAACTTATGTATACTAAATAATTCAAAAAATAATACATAAGTTAAAGTCTATAATAATGTTCATTTTTTGCTGGAATAAAAATAAGGAATGAGAATAAAATCATTTCTTGAAACAGAGATACGTTTACAAGCCCTAATATTCAAATTTATTTCAGATTAGTAAAGAAGAACACAAGCTCACCCAAGCCGCAACATCAATTTGTTGATTAAATATACAAAATAATATCAATTTAATTAATTTAATTTTCAAAAAATTGACAGCGCACAATTAAAATCACGACCGATCTCTGTGAAACCTAAAACGATTGATGACGCGGTTGTTTTAGTTAAGTTTCTTTAGACCATCAATAATTCCGGTTGGAAAGTCAACATATGCAATGACTTATAAAATTAGAGTAAACTCTCAAGTGAATAATTAAAACTATTTAAACTTAATAGAAAACTTTTTAACCAATTTAAAAACTTGAGCAAAATGTTGCTTGACCACCACCTATATAAAGGAATGCACCACCAAGGAGCCATTAGATACAATTGGTATTCTGTTGAAAACAGGATGTTCTTTAGACAGATCAAACAAGCGTCGTTGGCGGAGAAGGTGGATTCCAGGGATGGCTTGATCTATCTGTTTCGAGTTATGAAGCTTATTGGTTGGATACCTCCAAAGGAAGGTCTTTTCCGCTATGTGTGTCTCTGTTGGACAGTGATGACTTTTGCGTGCAGCACCTTTTACTTGCCACTGGGTTTTCTGGGCAGCTATATAACGCAGATTAAGTTGTTTACGCCGGGCGAGTTTCTTACGTCGTTTCAGGTGTGCGTAAATGCGTACGGTTCCTCGGTGAAGGCACTCATTTTGTACTCCCAGCTTCGACGCTTGATTAAGGCCACGGATTTACTGGACAAGTTGGATGTGCGCTGCACCAGTCTCGAGGAGCGCGAGAAAATTCATCGCGTTGTCGCCCGGTGTAATCGTGTCATTCTCATCTTCATTAGTGTCTACTGCAGCTATACTGTCTCCACCTATCTCAGCTCCGTACTTAGCGGTCATCCTCCCTATCAGCTATATAATCCATTCCTGGACTGGCATGATTCCACACTTAAGTTGTGGATTGTGTCGACTTTTGAATGTATGCTCATGATTGGCGCTGCAATGCAGAATACGTTGTCAGACACGTATACGTTGGTATATTGTCTCATCCTGCGCACTCATCTGGAACTACTCAGCGGACGTATTAGCAAGCTGCGCACCAATCCAGAAATGACTGAGGACGAGAACTACGAGGAGCTAGTGAAATGCGTCTTGGATCACAAGCTGATATTGGAGTAAGGCAAATCATAAATAATTACTTGGCAATATTATGTGACTATATTTCTTCTCAGATACTGCGCTCTTATTCGTCCTGTTATATCTGGCACTATTTTTACACAGTTTTTAATCATCGGCCTTGTGCTTGGACTCACTTTGATTAATTTGTTTTTCTTCTCTGACGTTTGGACGGGACTCGCTTCTACCATGTTTATCGTCGCCATTCTCCTGGAGACGTTTCCCTTCTGCTACATCTGCAACCTGATTACCGATGACTGCGAGGCTCTGTCATATACCATCTTTAAAAGTAATTGGATAGAATCCCGCTCCCGATATCAGTCTACGCTACTATATTTTCTGCACAATGTGCAGAAGCCCATCGTTTTTATCGCCGGCGGTATTTTTCCGATATCGATGAGCACCAACATATCAGTAAGTTATGCAGCCTGATTTACTCTAAAATCTTATTGTTATTATACGTTTAAAATTCTCTATTTTTCTGTTTTAAAGGTAGCTAAGTTTGCGTTTTCGGTTATTACCATCGTTAATCAAATGAATATTGCGGATAAATTTAAAGCTGATTAATTGACTATAACATTTTTTCATTTTCCCATCATACAATGCAAATTGTGTGCTTGTGTCAAATCGTGCAGTGGTGTTGATTATTTGTTTTAATAAATTTATTAACGCTGGAAATAAATATAGTAACCTGTTAACAATGTAAGTAAGTTGTTGAAGATTATGATATTTTACATTCAATGCAACCGTGCATTAATACATATATATTAAGTCTATCATTAATCGATATTTATAATGTTTGCTATAAGAACAGTCTAGAATAAACTGTGATTGAGCACACATCTCTGGTGGGACTCCCACATTTAACGAAATCGTAGATCAGTTTGCCGGAGTTGGAGTAGAAATAGTTGACGAGCTCAAGGTCATTATTTTGCTTACCAGCCTTCCAGACATTTATGAGAATTTCGTAGTCGCCATCGAGACGTGCGACAGTCTGCCAGCATTTGAAATTCTGTGCATAAAGTTGAAGAAAGACGGCGAGAGGAAAGAAGGCGCAGAGAAGCAGTGCGATATCGCGCAGGTCTTTACAGTTAAACAACGGCATAACGCTAGTGCGAAGGTCACCACAAAGAAGAAACTGAAAAAGGTCGCCTGTTACGAATGTGATGAAATAGGGCATATTAAGGTGAATTGTCGCAGATTAATAGCCAAAAATGATGAAATAACGACAGGGCAGGGGAATTGCAGCTTACTGAATGCAATTGAATGCAAGCAGTTAAGAAACTCGGCTGGTGTTTGGACAGTGGAGCGACAAATCATATGTGTTGCGATAAGCAAATGTTTTCAAAGTTTGAGGCGCATACCGAAACGATCTGTTTTGCTGGACGCCGGCACCTTGCAAGCAAAAGGCAGAGGTGAATTAAAAATGAAGTACACTGGTACTAAACAACGTATTGCACGTACCAAAGTTGTCGAGCAATTTCATGACTGTGGGACAAGCCGCAGCAAAGAAGTGCAAGGTTTATTTCGATGCAAGCAGTGCACGAGTATTCCTAGGCGGCAAATGTATACTCGAGGCCAAACGAGTAGGAAATCTGTAAATGTTTGACAGTCATCGTAACAGATGTTAAGCAGATGTTAAGTCGGACGGCGAGTTGTGGCATAACAGATATGGTCACCTGAATTATGATAGTTTGCGTGAAATGGCAAACAAGGCAAGAAATGTGACAGCCCGGTTCGAAGTCAATGGGCTGATAGAATATGGACCTTAGATTCTGCGCAAAAGATGAGAAAAAGCGTTAAATTGGATTACGTATGCCTTAAATAAAATGCAGAATACCATGTTGTAAGTGAAGCTATCGGTAGTCCAATGAAGCGCTGTCTACTTAAATGCCTCTTGGTATAACCCAAAGTCTGGTTATGTGATTATAAACTCATCAGTTGGTAACGCTGTGCAAAATTCATGGCTAGCACTTACAAACGCGTTATTTAAAATCAATTAAAGTCAATCAGCCAGTTGTTAAGCTACCTAGACCCCTTTCGATGCACTGTATAACTCTAGATACTGTTTTTTGTTGTTTTTTTTAACGTCTTGTCAAGTAATAGTTGATGAATTATTAACAAAAAATACAACTTAATTGCTACCTTTTCGACTGATTTCAAATATTTATCAAAATGTTGCTAGACCTCCTCCTATATAAAGGAATGCATCACCAACGAGTCATTAGATACAATTGGTATTCTGTCCGATATGCTCTTCAGACTGATAAAGCAAGCGCCGTTGACGGAAAAGGTGGCCTCTCGGGATGGTTGCATCTATCTGTATCGAGAGATGAAGCTTATTGGCTGGATACCTCCCAAGGAAGGGAATTTTCGCAACGTGTATCTCTGTTGGACAATGATGACTTTTGTCTGGTGCACCACTTACTTGCCACTGGGTTTTCTGGGCAGCTATATAACGCAGATTAAGCTGTTTTCGCCGGGCGAGTTTCTAACGTCGATTCAAGTGGGCATAAATGCGTGCAGCACCTCGGTAAAAACAGTCATCTTGAACTCCCAGCATTGTCGCCTAATCAAGGCCAAGGACATACTGGATAAGTTAGACGTGCGCTGCACCAGTCTTGAGGAGCGCGAGAAGATTCATCGCGTTGTCGCCCGGTGTAATCGTGTCATTCTCATCTTCATTAGTGTCTACTGGAGCTATTCTGTCTGCACCTATCTCAGCTCCGTACTCAGCGGTCGTCCTCCCTATCAGCTATATAATCCATTCCTGGACTGGCATGATTCCACACTTAAGTTATGGATTGTGTCGACTTTTGAATTTGTGCTTATGATGGGCGTTGCACTGCAGGCTCAGATGTGTGACACCTACAATGTGGTATATTGTCTCATCCTGCGCACTCATCTGGAACTACTCAGCGGACGTATTAGCAAGCTGCGCACCAACCCAGAAATGACTGAGGACGAGAACTACGAGGAGCTGGTGAATTGCGTCTTGGATCACAAGCTGATATTGGAGTAAGGAAAATCATAGATAATTACTTGGCAATATTATGTGACTATTTCTCTTCTCAGATACTGCGCTCTTATTCGTCCTGTCATAAATGGCACTATTTTCTTTCAATTTCTGATTATTGGCATTGTGCTTGGACTCACTTCGATCAATTTGCTATTTTTCTCAGAAGTTTGGACGGGACTCGCTTCCGCCATGTTTATCGTCGCCATTTTTCTGCAGACGTTTCCCTTCTGCTACATCTGCAACCTGATTATTGAGGACTGTAAAGATCTTGAACATGTCATCTTTCAGAGCAATTGGATAGGATCCAGCCCCCAATATCAGTCTACTCTTGTTTACTTTCTGCTCAATGTGCAAAAGCCCATCGTTTTTATCGCCGGCGGTATTTTTCCAATATCGATAAACACCAATTTAAGCGTAAGTTTCGAAGCCTGCTATTATTATTCTTTTTAATTTGCCTTGTTTTTTTCATTAGGTAGCTAAGCTTGCATTTTCGGTCAGCACCATCTTTAAGCAAATGAATATTGCGGATAAATTCAGAACTGAGTGATTTAAAAAGCAAAGTGCAATGTCTATGTTTTTTTCAATTGATTAATTGTTTTAATAAATGTCTTTAGAAAATCTTGTTTTAAGACCTCAAACATTTTAATAGGCTAGAAGAAGAGAAAAAAAAAATATTGCATAATTGCATATATTGCAGAAGGACTTAGAGTCAGTATCATAGTGAGCCGAATAAGTTTTTATGTGTATACTTCTTATAACTAAGTCTTTTGTACAGAAATTAATTATACTTATTGATTTAAAATGCTCGGCCTGAATACTTGCATTAAACGAGGAAATTTCTCGTTGGTAATTTACTTTTAAATTATTCATTACAGAAAGATCTGATCTTTAGGTACAACAGCTAGACTTAGCATTAGTAAAAAAGCTAGGAGTGCTATATAGAAAAACATATAATAGGACATAATAGAACTACTTCTATTGATTGCAGGCTGTGAAGAAGAAATAAGAAATGAACTACGACTATCAACAAGAGGTGTTAGAGTGATGTATTCTTATTCTATTCAGACGTAATCGACTGTTTAATAATCTGGTCTATGGTGGGCGTAAAATATGCCGATCTTTGTAGGACATCGCGAAATACCTACAGACCTCACCTAGGAGATATGTGGCTTGATAAATGATAATTTGCAATTAACTATTCTATCGGTTTTCTAGCCTCTTAATGGTGCTGCCGACAAACAGAACATCCGACATTGCACAAAGCCAATATACTATGATAAATTCCGTATAAAAGTCTAAATATTAGATTGATATCAAACAATCAAGGCTTCTTAGGTTAAGTTATTTGAGGGCATCATTAATTCAGGTTGGAAAATCAAATGTGCAACTCGCATAATTAATGGCGCTGCATTGGCTGCTCGCCCAACTCATAAAATATAACGGGGCAGATCGAAAAATTCTCAAGTGAATTATTTATATATAAAAAACTGAGTTAAAAACTTTATCAAAATGTTGCTAGACCTCCTCCTATATAAAGGAATGCATCACCAACGAGTCATTAGATACAATTGGTATTCTGTCCGATATGCTCTTCAGACTGATAAAGCAAGCGCCGTTGACGGAAAAGGTGGCCTCTCGGGATGGTTGCATCTATCTGTATCGAGAGATGAAGCTTATTGGCTGGATACCTCCCAAGGAAGGGAATTTTCGCAACGTGTATCTCTGTTGGACAATGATGACTTTTGTCTGGTGCACCACTTACTTGCCACTGGGTTTTCTGGGCAGCTATATAACGCAGATTAAGCTGTTTTCGCCGGGCGAGTTTCTAATGTCGATTCAAGTGGGCATAAATGCGTGCAGCACCTCGGTAAAAACAGTCATCTTGAACTCCCAGCATTGTCGCCTAATCAAGGGCAAGGACATACTGGATAAGTTAGACGTGCGCTGCACCAGTCTTGAGGAGCGCGAGAAAATTCATCGCGTTGTCGCCCGGTGTAATCGTGTCATTCTCATCTTCATTAGTGTCTACTGGAGCTATTCTGTCTGCACCTATCTCAGCTCCGTACTCAGCGGTCGTCCTCCCTATCAGCTATATAATCCATTCCTGGACTGGCATGATTCCACACTTAAGTTATGGATTGTGTCGACTTTTGAATTTGTGCTTATGATGGGCGTTGCACTGCAGGCTCAGATGTGTGACACCTACAATGTGGTCTATTGTCTCATCCTGCGCACTCATCTGGAACTACTCAGCGGACGTATTAGCAAGCTGCGCACCAACCCAGAAATGACTGAGGACGAGAACTACGAGGAGCTGGTGAATTGCGTCTTGGATCACAAGCTGATATTGGAGTAAGGAAAATCATAGATAATTACTTGGCAATATTATGTGACTATTTCTCTTCTCAGATACTGCGCTCTTATTCGTCCTGTCATAAATGGCACTATTTTCATTCAATTTCTGATTATTGGCATTGTGCTTGGACTCACTTCGATCAATTTGCTATTTTTCTCAGACTTTTGGACGGGACTCGCTTCTGCCATGTTTATCGTCGCCATTCTCCTGGAGACGTTTCCCTTCTGCTACATCTGCAACCTGATTACCGATGACTGCGAGGCTCTGTCATATGCCATCTTTAAAAGTAATTGGATAGGATCCAGCTCCCAATACCAATCGACTCTGGTTTATTTTCTGCACAATGTGCAGAAGCCCATCGAATTTACCGCCGGTGGTATTTTTCCGATAACGGTAAACACCAACATAACAGTAAGTTAGGCCGCCTGATATACTCTAAAATCTTATTTTAAATTTATGTTTAAAATTCTCTATTTTTCTGTTATAAAGATAGCCAAGTTTGCGTTTTCGGTTATTACCATTTTTAATGAAATGAATATTGCGGATAAATTTAAAACTGAACAATAGACTATAAAATTTATATAATATAATATAACTTTTATATAATATTAATATAATCCCCTTATACAATGCAAATTAAACAACTTTTTGTGTAGTTTTGTGTGCTTGTGTCAAATCGTGCTGTGCTGTTGATTATTTGTTTTAATATATATATGTACGCTGGAAATAAATTAAGTAACTTCTTAGCAATGTTGGTAAATAAACCAAATGCGTTTTAATAATTTGTAAACAATATGAGTGTACTAAGATATATATGGCATATTAAACGTATTTCGAAATAAATTACTCATGAGCCTTATTAGCATATATTTATGTGAATTTAATTGTAAAGTCAAATAAACTCGATGCATTGTGCCTGGTTCAAAACATCAATTAATGGCAAAGTGGGTTCCAAATAAACGAAATATTTAATTAACTTAAGAACCCATATATTTAGTATATTTTTTTTGTGTTTTTCTCAGGATCTATTCCTTATGTTGCTAGAGGGTGTTGGATATTATCACGATAGTTACGGCTGGTAAGAAGGGTAGTTGAAAACCCATTTTCCTTTTATGAACTACATACAAAATTCAACGTACTCAGATTCTAATTTGTCGCACAATTTTGTAACCTTAACATTAAAACTTTTTAAAGGAAAATTATTCAATAAAATTATAATATGATTAAGAACTGTATTTGGGGTACATCGTAGTCGAGCTTACTCGGATACAACATTTTTACTTGCTATATTCAAATTAGTTATAATTAATAAAGCATGTTATTCTTTTCCAAATAGTTGTATAAACTTATGTATACTAAATAATTCAAAAAATAATACATAAGTTAAAGTCTATAATAATGTTCATTTTTTGCTGGAATAAAAATAAGGAATGAGAAAAAAATCATTTCTTGAAACAGAGATACGTTTACAAGCCCTAATATTCAAATTTATTTCAGATTAGTAAAGAAGAACACAAGCTCACCCAAGCCGCAACATCAATTTGTTGATTAAATATACAAAATAATATCAATTTAATTAATTTAATTTTCAAAAAATAGACAGCGCACAATTAAAACCACGACCGATCTCTGTGAAACCTAAAACGATTGATGACGCGGTTGTTTTAGTTAAGTTTCTTTAGGCTATCAATAATTCCGGTTGGAAAGTCAACATATGCAATGACTTATAAAATTAGAGTAAACTCTCAAGTGAATAATTAAAACTATTTAAACTTAATAGAAAACTTTTTAACCAATTTAAAAACTTGAGCAAAATGTTGCTTGACCACCACCTATATAAAGGAATGCACCACCAAGGAGCCATTAGATACAATTGGTATTCTGTTGAAAACAGGATGTTCTTTAGACAGATCAAACAAGCGTCGTTGGCGGAGAAGGTGGATTCCAGGGATGGCTTGATCTATCTGTTTCGAGTTATGAAGCTTATTGGTTGGATACCTCCAAAGGAAGGTCTTTTCCGCTATGTGTGTCTCTGTTGGACAGTGATGACTTTTGGGTGCATCACCTTTTACTTGCCACTGGGTTTTCTGGGCAGCTATATAACGCAGATTAAGTTGTTTACGCCGGGCGAGTTTCTTACGTCGTTTCAGGTGTGCGTAAATGCGTACGGTTCCTCGGTGAAGGCACTCATTTTGTACTCCCAGCTTCGACGCTTGATTAAGGCCACGGATTTACTGGACAAGTTGGATGTGCGCTGCACCAGTCTCGAGGAGCGCGAGAAAATTCATCGCGTTGTCGCCCGGTGTAATCGTGTCATTCTCATCTTCATTAGTGTCTACTGCAGCTATACTGTCTACACCTTTCTCAGCTCTGTACTCAGTGGTCATCCTCCCTATCAGCTATATAATCCATTCTTGGATTGGCATGATAGCACACTCAAAATGTGGATTGTGTCGACTTTTGAATATATGCTCGTGATTGGTGCTTCACTGCAGAATGCGTTGTCAGACACGTATGCGTTGATATATTGTTTCATACTGCGCACTCATCTGGAACTACTCAGCGGACGAATTAGCAAGCTGCGTACCAATCCAGAAATGACTGATGACGAGAACTACGAGGAGCTAGTGAAATGCGTCTTGGATCACAAGCTGATTTTGGAGTAAGGCAAATCATAAATAATTACTTGGCAATATTATGTGACTATATTTCTTCTCAGATACTGCGCTCTTATTCGTCCTGTTATATCTGGCACTATTTGTACACAGTTTTTGATCATTGGAATTGTCCTTGGACTCTGTTTTACCAATTTGTTATTTTTCTCAGACGTTTGGACGGGACTCGCTTGCGTCACGTTTATCCTCGCCATTCTCCTGGAGACGTTTCCCTTCTGCTACATCTGCAACCTGATTACCGATGACTGCGAGGCTCTGTCATATACCATCTTTAAAAGTAATTGGATAGAATCCCGCTCCCGATATCAGTCTACGCTACTATATTTTCTGCACAATGTGCAGAAGCCCATCGTTTTTATCGCCGGCGGTATTTTTCCGATATCGGTGAGCACCAACATAACAGTAAGTTATGCAGCCTGATTTACTCTAAAATCTTATTGTTATTATACGTTTAAAATTCTCTATTTTTCTGTTTTAAAGGTAGCTAAGTTTGCGTTTTCGGTTGTTACCATCTTTAAGCAAATGAATATTGCGGATAAATTAAAAAGTGATTGATGGAGTATATTATTAATTCATTTATATTTTATAATAAAAAAAAATAGTAAACTTTTTATGTAGATTAGTGTGCTTGTGTCAAATGTTGAATCTTTAATTGTTCTAATAAATATATTTACGCTTAAAGTAAACAAAGCTAATTGTGTAAATGTTGCTTGGCAAAATATCCTCAACTGAGCACTCCACAACTGCCGCAAGGTACCGTTGCTATCGTCGATCTCTGCGCTATACTTTGGACATGGATTACCTTATAAACATGTAATTGATATGGGGGCAAATCTTGGTTTAGGAGAGTACCAGAAAAACGTATAACGTGGACATAACAATCTGGTGTTCCCCAAAGGCCGGGAGGTAGAATTCCCTAACCCTTACAATAGACAGTTGCTTCAAATCCTGATTCAATTCACTCTTTTTAATACCCAAAGCTAGGTTATGTGATTATAAACTCATCAGTTGGTAACGCTGTGCAAAATTCATGGCTAGCACTTACAAACGCGTTATTTAAAATCAATTAAAGTCAATCAGCCAGTTGTTAAGCTACCTAGACCCCTTTCGATGCACTATATAACTCTAGATACTGTTTTTTGTTGTTATTTTAACGTCTTGTCAAGTAATAGTTGATGAAATATTAACAAAAAATACAACTTAATTGCTACCTTTTTGACTGATTTCAAATATTTAACAAAATGTTGCTGGCCCACCACCTATATAAAAGAATGCACCACCAAGGAGCCATTAGATACAATTGGTATTCTGTCCAAGACAGGATGTTCTACAAACTAATAAAGCAAGCGTCGTTGGCGGAGAAGGTGGCTTCCAGGAATGGCTTGATCTATCTGTTTCGAGTTATGAAGCTTATTGGTTGGATACCTCCAAAGGAAGGTCTTTTCCGCTATGTGTGTCTCTGTTGGACAGTGATGACTTTTGCGTGCAGCACCTTTTACTTGCCACTGGGTTTTCTGGGCAGCTATATAACGCAGATTAAATTGTTTACGCCGGGCGAGTTTCTTACGTCGTTTCAGGTGTGCGTAAATGCGTACGGTTCCTCGGTGAAGACAATCATATTGTACTCGCAGCTTTGGCGCCTGATCAAGGCCAAGGACATACTGGACAAGTTGGATGTGCGCTGCACCAGTCGCGAGGAGCGCGAGAAAATTCATCGCGTTGTCGGACGGTGTAATCTGGTCATTCTCATCTTTATCATTGCCTTTGGCAGCTATGGGGGCTCCACCTTTCTCAGCTCTGTACTCAGTGGTCATCCTCCCTATCAGCTATATAATCCATTCTTGGATTGGCATGATAGCACACTCAAAATGTGGATTGTGTCGACTTTTGAATATATGCTCGTGATTGGTGCTTCACTGCAGAATGCGTTGTCAGACACGTATGCGTTGATATATTGTTTCATACTGCGCACTCATCTGGAACTACTCAGCGGACGAATTAGCAAGCTGCGTACCAATCCAGAAATGACTGATGACGAGAACTACGAGGAGCTAGTGAAATGCGTCTTGGATCACAAGCTGATTTTGGAGTAAGGCAAATCATAAATAATTACTTGGCAATATTATGTGACTATATTTCTTCTCAGATACTGCGCTCTTATTCGTCCTGTTATATCTGGCACTATTTGTACACAGTTTTTGATCATTGGAATTGTCCTTGGACTCAGTTTTACCAATTTGTTATTTTTCTCAGACGTTTGGACGGGACTCGCTTGCGTCACGTTTATCCTCGCCATTCTCCTGGAGACGTTTCCCTTCTGCTACACCTGTAATCTGATTATCGATGACTGCGAGGCTTCTTCATATGCCATCTTTCAGAGCAATTGGATAGGATCCAGCTCCCGATATCAATCGACTCTGGTTTACTTTCTGCACAATGTGCAGAAGCCCATCGAATTTATCGCCGGCGGTATTTTTCCGATATCGATGAACACCAACATAACAGTAAGATATGCATCCTGAAATACTCTAAAATCTAATTGTTATTTTATGTTTAAAATTCTCTATTTTTCTGTTATAAAGGTAGCTAAGTTTGCGTTTTCGGTTGTTACCATCGTTAAGCAAATGAATATTGCGGATAAATTAAAAAGTGATTGATGGAGTATATTATTAATTCATTTATATTTTATAATAAAAAAAATTAGTAAACTTTTTATGTAGATTAGTGTGCTTGTGTCAAATGTTGAATCTTTAATTGTTCTAATAAATATATTTACGCTTAAAGTGAACAAAGCTAATTTTGTAAATGTTGTTTGGCAAAATATCCTCAACTGAGCACTCCACAACTGCCGCAAGGTACCGTTGCTATCTTCGATCTCTGCGCTATACTTTGGACATGGATTGCCTTATAGATATTTCGTTGATATGGTGGCAAATCATGGTTCGAGGGACGAGTGTATACCGGATAGCTGTCGACCTGCAATATTAATATGCCTTACCTGCATAGTGCCTATCTCTGTGCAGATGGATCAGAAAATATATGTAATCAAACCAACAAAAGAGAGATGTTCCCCCCAAAAGCCGAGAGGTAGAGTTCCCTAACCCTTACCATAGACAGTTGCTTCAAAGTCTGACTCTTTGACTGCCCCTTCTTATAACCCAAAGTCTGGTTACGTAATTATAAACTCATCAGTTACTTACACTATGAAAAATTCATGGCTAGCATTTTCAAACGCGTTATTTAAAATCAATTAAAGTCAATCAGCCAGTTGTTAAGCTACCTAGACCCCTTTTTATAAGCCATATCCCCAAATTCTGTACTTTGCTGTTTTTCATGACATGTCAAGTAATACTTGGAGAAGTGCTAAAACTTACACTACCCTCTAAATATTTAAGGAGTTCTCAGCGCTGCTGCTATGTCCTGTCATCCGTCAAATAATACACGTTTTTTATGATGCTGAAATTTGATAATTGAAAAATGCAATTATATAATAGTTAAATACAACATTAAATATTGAAATTCCTACATTAAAGCATGATTAAAGCCACTTCAATCGCTATCAAGCTGCAAGTTAAACAATGGCAATCAATCAAATAAAACATAAAAAATTAAGTGAATATGTAATCATTTAAGAGACAGATAATATGTAATTGTTATCTTAACTCACATGCTCTTAATAGGCGCAATAATGTAATTAAATTTGGTTCGAAATGCTCCGATAATTCTATAAAAATATACTTATAAGCGGATCATATTACTCAAACCACAAATAGCATTCGTTAAATTACTGTGCAGTTATTGAAAATATGGTTATAATTATTAAATGTTTACCAATTACTTTTAGTGACATTACTTTTTTTATGTTTCATGTTTTTACTACTATATCGCTGGCCATACTATTTCACTGGGGTACCAATTATTTTATATGGTTTGGGGGTAAATTCCAAGCATAATTGTTGATACGTGTATTTAATAATAATAATTAACGCATTTCCCGTTTGCGTATATTTCAGTTTAATAACGTTTAAGTGCGAATAATTGAAATTATTTGTACAATGACTGTAGTAAATAATTTGTTAGCATAGTGTTTGTTATTTAACATATGAGGCACATAAACACTTAAAACATGATTGTCGTTTATAAAGGATTATTTCGGTTATATCTGTTAATGTTTCGTTGAATTTACTTTACAAAAAAAAAAACAAGTGCATTTGCAATGGCTCATTACTGATTACTGAATTTTAACGTATCGTTGTATTTACTTTAAGCACTTTAATGGCCATGTGACAGGTGAATTCGCTACTTATTTTGCTCTGGGTCGTCGGCAAAGAGTTCGTAACACGTATTGTCATTGCCGGCAACGTGCGCTCACCTGCAATTTGTTCATTTAATTAACAAACTGTGACAGATTTTGAGCGGGTTCCGAAAAGGTGTCAGACTTAAACGGAAAAGTTTTAATTAAGCACTTGAAATTCGAGATGTTAAATTTAAGTTGAAAACATTGTAAGCAAGCCGTCAGAACAACACGATTTCACTCACTCGATCATTATCAGATGTACCCTTACCTTCAGCCAGAAAACACCAAATGTTCGTTCAAATTTAACAGATTAAACAAAGTTTTGTTACAAAACGTTTTTAAGCATTAATATTGCTGTTCGCTGTGAATTAAAAAAAAAAAAGAAGATATATCCAAGATATAGCATCCAGCTCGAATATCTAGGATATTAAGACACAAAACTATAGATTATCCACGGCATATGGAAGATCTGGGATCTTACGTCGACTTATTCACGCAATTCACAGGAGTTTAACTGGCGACGATAAAACACTGGCAATCAAATTTTTAATATTCATGTATAAACATGTTGTCAGAGCTTAATCATCAGCGTTAATTGAATTGTTAACTGCCAAGCAGTTTGAAGCGGACCATTGCAAGTGCAGGTGGCCAATAAACATGAAAGTTGGGTATTTCCAAAAGCGATTGCCTTGCAGGGTATCATGTTGACAAACACGCACTACCCACAACTCGGATTTGCTTGTTTTTCTCGTTTTCTGGAGGAGCTTGTGCTGGTGGCCGGGTTGGGGGGTGGAATGGTAGGTGGGTCTGAAGCAATCAACATCAAGGTGGCTGACACGCAAATATTTAATTTCTGTTTGCTTTTATCCTAGCTGTAGCTGTTTTATTTGTATTTTTATTTTTGGCACAGCCCAGTGGGTGCAAGTGGGTGTGGAGTAATAGACATTGCAACAGGTGCCACATTTTATGGCCAAAAGTAAACTCATTTGCACTTGAAACCACAGCAACATGTCTGAAGCGGGCCAGAGGACACCAGCACAGCGAAATGTTTATATTAGCCATCCGAGTTGGCTGTAATCAACAGTTGGCTTTTGGGGTCAACTTCAAAACGACAGCTGCTTTCAAAGTAAATAAACATTGAACTACATTTCAGTGCCAGCCACTTACCGCAAAAAAAAAAAACAGGAAACAGCAGACGGTCAGAGCCACAGAGTGGATGTGACATGGCCAAGATGCTGTGCGGCTGTATATCGCCGGGCTTTGTGATTGAGATCAATGTTGTATTGATTGGATTGGGCATTATATTTCTTGTCGATCTTTACAATTACATCTACTCTCTGAGCTTGATATGTTCATAGGCCTGCTGTCTATTCCAATATGATGGTTTACGCAATTTGGATATAGAAACTATGGAGGCGTTATTCGATTACAGTGAGATCCATGGACTTAATGATTATATTCTTGCAAATCGACATATTGAAATGCAAATGAAAATTGAAATGGCAATTGCACGAGCTAAAAATGCATTGTCCTTTATTACAGCTATTGCTGTAATGTACTGATTCTGTGATTTAAGAAGATCCCTGCATACCCGAGTATATGGAGCAGAAGGACGAGCAACAAAGACCGTTACGCTCCAAGGAACAAGTGGGCTTGATACGCGCAATAAAATTTGATCCGGAGCGATATTTAAGCAGCTGTTTTGTATTGCTTATTCTACCATAAGCACTGGCGATTAGTAGCTTTATTAACGACCCTTGGCGTGCTTTGGCCAATTGAACTTTAATCCAATGTTGCCCCCCCCCCCCCCTCGGACTTGGCTGAAAATCGGTGAGTGTGTTTGGCTAGTTGTTGCGCCTCATTAATCGACCTTGTGTCCAATTCCACACACTTCAGGCTTGGTTGGTAAGAGGCTTGGTGCCGCGTCTAATGGCCGCACTTAATTAGCTTTCAAAATAAAATGCCTTCGAAATATATTTTAAACGGCTTCGATTACAGTTGTGCTTATAGACGGGAAATGAAAATGCGATTATGGTCTTACTTTTACGTTTTAGCTAGAGATTTATATACGTATACGTGTGTATTTCTTATAAGTCGAGTTCGCTTGATCGCTTATTCGTCGCAACACAGTGCGTATGATTAATGCACTTTGGTATGGGGTCAGAGCAAAAAGGCGGTAAACGCTTCATTTGACACGGCCATTAGGAGCTTTAATAGACTTGTTATGACATAAACACTCGAAACTTTTAAATACCATCACATCTGAGAGCACTGTCACTGACGCATCCAATGCGGCTGCAACATTAAGTGCTATAAAATTACAAGTACGAGTATTTTCATAAAATGAAATTTTTATGAACTTCAGCACTGACTCGCACTCACTCTCTCTCTCTATCTCTCTCTTTCCTTTGCCTCTGTCTCACTCACTTTAAGAGAAATAGTTTTTGCAACTTGCTTTGTCACTTTGCAGCAAGTGCCGCCTCAGATTGTGGTGGGTGACCGTGTTGGGTGGGTGGATGGTGTTCGGCTGCATCCGTTGTGGTTTGTCTAAGGGAAGCGCCTCCAAAAAATAAACAGCCAAAAAGGATGCGAAATGTAACGGAAGTGCGCGAAATTTTTGCACATTTTTGAAAGCGTCTACTTTTACAGTTGTTGTTGCCGCTATTGTTGTTGTTGTTGTTGTCGTTGTTGTTGTTGTTGTTGCTACATTTGCTGCTGGTTCTGTTTTAGTTGCTGCTTTTTGGTATGTCTGTGCGGGCGGTTAGTGGGCCGCCTGTCCCAACTTTATGACATTTTAATGATGTCGACATTTATGACAGTTGGCTTGAAGATCTCGCAATGCTTTGACAGTTGGCCTTTTTGGTAACTGAGCACACCGAAATACACTCGCTAAACACTGTGCCAGCCACCACAAATTGAAAGCCAAAAATATATCGCATTTTTTTATTTATCTTCTTTTTTTTTTTGGTATTTATCGCCTCTTTCTGGATGACAACTACAGCAATCAAATCTTTAATAACTAAGTTCTACGCGACAATCAAATAAAATGTGAATGGAAAGTTATCAGAGGAATATTCCGTGCTTAAATGCTCTTCCAAACATATTTATTGAGTTTTCCTCTCCGTACCATTTATTGTAGTAAACTTAACAGCCAAAACTTGTTTTTAACAAAATCTGAATTTTAAGTGTGATTACTTCAATACATCCTTTTTTTGCTTATCTGAAGAATATTGAATTGATAGAGTTGCAAGAATTTAAGGCTATTTAATTATCTGAAAAAAGTAACTTAAAACTAAATTCTGAGCACATAAAAAAACATGGTAAAAATCTATTAATTTCTTTGCTATGCATAAAAAATAGTATGTAAAGGTAAGCATATTAAGGTCGGGAAATATCCCCAGCCAGAGCATACAATATGGTTGCTCAGGCGAGTTGTTGAAATTAATTTAGCACTGTTTGTAAATCACACACTCGCTTACACACACCCTCATACACAACTGTGGTGATTTGTTGGTTTCGTTGTGGTTGCTTACCTGCTTGCTGGCAAAGGGTCAGACTCGGTAGACTGTGTGTGCTTCAAAGCAGATTGCGATGGATTTGCGGAAAATATTGTGACATAAATCAATCATTCTCCAAGCAAACAGCATGCAAAACATGACATTTATTAAAATTCGCATGTATTTGTGTGTGTGTTTGTGTTTGTGGGATTTACGTAGAATGGTTTGAATTGCTTGGGGTTTTGTGATTTTATATTCAAACGTTCCCATAAGGAACGACAAGTCAAATGATAGAAAGCTTATAAGCTGAGATTTAATTAAATTCTTTTACAAGTTGACAGTACATAAAAATACAAAAATATATTGCGTTAATTTAGGTAAATAGTTGCCCAGTGCTCGATCTGCACACAGGTTAAATTGGTCGAATGACAGTAGTAATTTTCAAGGTTAGCCAAGGGGATAATGGGCATGGCCTTAATCAATGTGCCAAATGACAAATGCTTGTTGTCCTGCGTACTGCCTTTAATTAAGTTTTGTCACGGAAATTGGAGAACATGCAGCATTGACACAGCAGACGACAAAGTTTCGCTGACATTTCGCATTTGCATTTTTATTATTCTCATTTTCGCTTCTTTTTTTTTTTTTTGCTACGTTTAATTGTATGCCGCACACAGCAATAATTATTACAGTGCCCAACAGCAAGCTGAAATAATTATTTATATTTTGCAGTAAAATATAATTTAATTGTACAACTTTGCACATAAATAAAACAGCTAACAATGTGGTGTGATGAAGGTAAGCAAGAAACAAAATAGAAAAGGTCATCAAAGGAAACTTTACTGTTAGCTGACAAAAAAAAAAGTTGTCATCTCAAAAGTTGAACCTAGAAGGGTAAGACTTATTTATATGCTAATATATTATATTAAGCACACTTTAAATATCTACAAATATCTAACAATTTAAGATACGAAATATATAAAAAAAAAAAAACTCATAGAAAGTCAAATTAAGATAAAATAAATACAGCATATTTTTCAAAACACCGATTAATATTATTTTATATTTACATATTTAATTGCATACAAATTATACTATTTTGAATGTTAACCTTATTTAGGGTATTTAAGCCAAGCTCCAATAAGTGTCAAGCATTTTGGCAGTTAGGTTGGGCGTAATAACAAAGTTTGAAATCGGATTTGGTTTGTGTAACGGTTGGATGGGGCAATGTCGATTAGAGATTAGATTTCCACGGGTGGTATATCAAATATATAAGCAACCTCAATGAAATACACACGCGCACACACAGCTGAATACAAGCAGAATAAATTACATAGCTTACCCAGGGCTCCGTTTTGTATTGGCACCCTGATTGCAAATGTTATGCGACTCTGTAATAGAGGAAATTATGTTGGGTAGATGAAAAGTTAAATTTAAGCTAGGTAAGTATAAATATTATACCTAAGACAGAAGAATTTAAACAGTTAGTCATCATATTTATGAAGAAATAGTTTATTTATAAATAGCTAAAACAGTACTACGAAAATAAACACATTGGCTGGTCAAAAGTATAACTGAATTTAAATTTCAGGCCATGTTGTCGCCGTTTGTTCTACTGCTCGACCTTTTGACTGGCTGTCATACACGGAAAATTCCAATTCGAGCTAGACAGTACATATATAAAGTAAATGCTAAAACTTTTACATGTCGCAGCCGTCAAATGTTGCCAGCCAGTTTTTCACCTGGGGCGTCAAACGTGGCGTATGCGCAATATTTGCATAAACAAATATTTAAGCGTTTGTGCTGCTCTTTTGCATTGGATGTGGCTTATAGCAGCTTATATGTTTGTATATGCCAAGATTTTGGCAAGTTTGACTCGAAGTTTATTTGAACCGAGACCACATAAAGTTAAATTAAGGTTTGCGCTGAGCGAGACAGATAATCGGTAAACGAGCAACGGAAGAGAGGTGTTTTTAGGTACTTGGTTGGGTGAACTTTTTTTTCTTTTCATTGTAACATTTTTTTTTTTGTATTTTTCAATTACCTTTAATGCTTAAATGTTTGGCAATTGTTGTTGTTGTTGTTTATGTGCTTGTTTTTCCAGCTCTTTATAATTTCACTAAACAATATTTTTATCTGCTTGTGGGATTTTTGCCACATGCTTCAAATATTTTATCATGTGCTTGAAAGCTTTTTTCGGTTCCAGCATTTGGGCCGCATTTAAAGTATAGGCTCAATTTTCACATCGTCCGGAACATGGTTGGCATTCAAATGGAATATAACACACTGTGCCCTCAATTTTCTTTTTTATTCTCGCCTGTTGCAAACTTTTGCATTTCTTGTGCCCCTTGTGGGGACGGCTTCATCTGGGGCTTAATTTAGTTGAGCAGTCGAGTTGATACAAGTTCTTGTTGCTGACTGTCTGGCCGAGTAATTTATCAGCAGACGTGATAGTTGAGTATTTTTTTTTTTTTGAGCATTCTAACTACTTTTTAAGTTGCGCAGCATTTGGCCAAGTTCGAAGCCACTTAACTTGTCTGCCAAACCATAGCCATAAGCCATTAGGTGCAAATCAATTTCAACTCACTCACTCCGTCAGCAATACCCACAAATTGTTAGAGACTTTTGCGTTAATTTATGCCTTGTTCATTCCTCAACCCTCTGCAGTATTTGGGCGAGGCACATCAGCAAGTGTGTCAGCTGCGGCTTTGCTCACAAATCTCGCACACAAATCACAAATTGAGCACTTGATTAAACGTTAAGCATTGGAGTTAAATGGCCTCAGCTCTTTATATATGTGTGCGGTTGGCATTAATTATCCAGGCACCACTTTGCATTGATTGATTGATTGATCTGTGTTGTAAGGCACGCACACAGCGCACACATTTGACCGAAATTTCCAATTCAAGTAGGAAACAAAAATAGAAATGCCCCCAAAATGCGCTTTTTTATAATACTACTATGCAAATACTGCCAGGCGGGGCACGTCTCATGCACAGTTGGACACAGTTACCTGGTACTTGGCCCGCCGGTTGTGTTGACAACGAGCGAAATATTAAACTAAAATAACATAACTGCTGTTCCATAAAATGTAATATAAGAGAATTTCTGCATTTCTGCATAACGACCCGCAGCAGTAGGTCTGCTCAAAATAGCCAAAATATGAATTGCAACTGTCATCTATCAAAAAGAAGAAAAAAAAATAACTATAAAACCCATAAAAAAAAATGAAGACAAATAAAAATATATTATTGCATTGCTTGGGGCAGGTATTCAACAATTTAGAACACCAAAATGAAAACACAATGTGCAAAATTGTAATGAAAACAATTCGGTTTGTGTTTTTACAATAAATGGGCTTTGATAAGTCCGCTCGAGTGCACTGCCTCGTCCCCAAATAGAGCTGAATGCATTTTTTAAATTATCAGAAGCTACTCGTTGGGACTTTTAGCTCTTGTTAAAAAATAGTTTAAATCAATATCAATTAACTGCAATCACGGTAGAACTTCGACAACTGAAATGTCGTTAGGAGCACTAAAACCCCTTTCTATACGAACAAAAAAAAAGGAGAAAAACCCAAATGCACACAAAGCTTGCGTCTTAAGCCTGTTGTCCTGTTGACAGGCAATTTGGCTGCGAACAAACAGCAAACAAATTGACAAACAATTTCAAGTGTTCAAATGCTAAACACAAAATGCTTAACTTGACCAATAAAAAGTAAATGGCGTACACGCATACACAAGGATGCTCAGACACACACACACACACACACATATGTACACATGCATACACTAGTACAAGAAACACCACAAGCTGTCCGCAAGTTAAACACACACACAAACACACACATAAACACCCGCCCACATACAAATCGTAGTCTGAATGAATGGCAATGGCTTTTGGTAAAAGCGAGTCGACAAAAGAATAAAAGGACGAAATCAGTCGGAAGCCAGCAGCCGCAGCAGTGGGCCAGGCCAGTCAAGCTATTTGCATAGCACTTAAAATAGAAAGACACATGGAAAAACGAGAAAAGAAAATAGTAGAAATCAAAGAGAAAAAAAAACATGTTAGCCCGAAAAGGTAAAAAGGATGTGCAAATCTGCTGCAATGGCAGATGCAGAGTGATAATTCGACGTGAGGTTCGTGTAGAAGCGCTGGTAATTGACATTGTTGGGCGACAGGCCAGAACAGGAAAGCGCCTGAAAGGACAGAAGAGGCGAATGCTGTTTATCAGGCAGATTGTACCGTTGTAGGTTGACTCGTCATCAGCAATGCAGCACTTGAGTCCTGGGCACATGACGACCTAATAATGTCCATGTCAACGCTGCAGCAGCAGCAGCATATAGGCACAAAAACTGATCAAGATGTGACAATGACATTTGCAGCCGAAAGTGTTTGACAGCCAACCCGACCCCCGCCGCCCACTTAACCGTTTGTCCATTCTTAGGACACATATCTCATTGTGAACGGGTTAGTGCCGCTAGCCAGCTACGGCTAACCTAATTGCCTAAAGAACCAACACAGCACCGGCAGCGTCGCACCTGGCGTATGCGTAATTTATCATCAATTATTGCCCGCCTTTCGGCTACAGCTGTTGACTGTTAAGCAACTAATTAACTTTGAAAACATAACTGAACCATTGACGTAAATCGCACAAAAGTTGTGCAACTCACTTCAGTAACAGATTCGCAACGCATTTCTCATTAAATTTACAAACAACTGTCAAGCACAAAAGTCCTTTTCAATTGTAGACTGCTCGGGCCCTTTGGAGCTCACAGACAGATTCAACGGCTGTCACAGCTGACTTATGACAGATGCAAATGCGCTTTTGTATTATGCACTCAGATGCTAATGATGTTGAATGTTGCCAGCTGCCTTGTCGCCTTGAGACGAGCCTCAATAATTAGCGCTTTGTTGTCGGCCAGCAAAAAGGCCAAACGACAATCACAATCACAATTAACATTTCATTGACCTAGCACAAACAATCACAAAACACCCACATAAAAACTTTCAAAATACATAAACACACGCACACACAAAACTGAGCAGGTTCTCAAGTAAAAACTTCAAACATTAAGTGGCATTTAAAAAATTACTGTTGAAGTTAGGAAAGTTTTATTCATAGAAATAAATTTGAGGCTTGCTTGCCTGTGAAATACTCTTATAAAAAAAAAGTAAAATTAAATTGGTGCACGAGTAGCGTAGTAGTAATGTTCTACATATTAACGTATGAACTGATTAATATGCAATAAAAATTAAGTCATGAATATATAAGATTTATTTAATTAACTTTTCAATAAAATGTAAATATTACATATATTATATATATATATATTAAGAAGTAAAAGGTAAGGTAAATGCGCTATAGTTATTTCATTTGGTCAAATAATATTTATTTGTCTTTTTTTGTTGTGTCTGCAACTGTTTGCATATTTCACTCGCATTTGGCAGTTGTTGCGTCTTGTTGCATACTTTTGAGCGCGTTTATTTGTTTTCACGTAGCGCATACGCCTCGTGCGCGCCCTCACTTGTGTTCACTTGTGTGTGTGCGTATGTGCGTGTGTGAGTTAGCGCTGATGATTCTCGTTTTGTAAACGACTCGTACCGCGCCCGCGTTGCATATCATTTCGTGTACACACACACGCACACAAATTGTACTATTCTTTTGGGTATTTCTTTTTTCTTGAATGTTTTTATTTATTTCATTTTGTGTAAAATACGCTTGCCGCCTTGATGTACGATGTACACGAGGTGGGCCTGCAGTTGGAGTCGGAGTTGGTGGTGGGCAATATCTGCATTTTATACTCGCTGCTGCTGCTGCTGCTTTTGCTATTGTTGCTGGCTTCTTTTTGCTCTTTCGTCAGCTTCCGCTCGTCGGCGGCGGCATCCGCCATCATCATTGCTGCCATTTTGTGCGCACTGACCCGCTTTTTGCGCTTTTCCCATTACATTTGGTTTGCTATTTCGCTTTTATTTTGTTTGTCTTCGTTTTTCGTTTTATTTTTTCGCCCTCTTACTTACTTATTTATAGTATAACTGTTTCATTGTTGGCTCCCGGGCATGAACTATCTCTGTTTATATATGTTAGCATCTATATGTATGTGTGTGTGTGTGTCTCAGTGTGTGTGTGTGGCTAGTGTTTGCACAGGGTGCACGAAATCAGTTGTGCCATGTAGTTTTCATGTTAAACGCGCTCAAAATTAATGGTCACACACATAGACAGACACTCACACACACTCACACACACATAAGGACGCCCAGTGGGGAGTTTAGAAATAGAAGCGAACGTTATCGTTACAAATGTGCTTTCCGCTGCCTGTCAGCATGGCTACAATTCGCGGCCGGGTCCTAACTGCAGTCGCCGCTGGTTTTTCGCCATGTTTTGCGCTGAATTTGATGTTGTCCCGTTGAACGCTGAACGCTGGGCACGAGTGGCACGGTCTATGGCTCGGAGGAGTCCATCTCTCTCATACACTCTCACGCGATATGTCTCTCTCTATCTGTGTCTGTTCACATGCATTTAATATTTGCCTGAAGCTAAATCAAATTGTTTTTCTGCTTCATTTTTGTTTTGCTGTTTTGTTGTTATTTTTTGCCCGACTCACAGTTTATTCGCTGATTTTTATTTCTTTTTTTTTTTGTTTTTGTGTTCTTTCCGTTTTTCGCTTTTGTTTCTCTGTCTGCCCACAGTTGGTCGCATAAAAAATTGAAGATAAATGTCGGTAAATGTAATTTTTAAAAGCTCTAATATCCTGCGTCCATTTGCGTTGCACAAGCTATTTTTTTTTTCCAGCGGGCCTTAGAATTTTGATTGCATGCGCTAAAAATTGTGGTGAGAATAATCTCTTTTTGGCCATCAAGCAATTAAAAACTATAAATGTATCACACGTTCATACTGCAAATTTGGGGAATTATATTCGCACTTGCTGATTGCAGCCAACGCTGATTTTCGCAATCGGTTTTTAAACCTTTCAAATAAATAACACCACCATTTTTTTTAGGTCTTGTGCCAGAACCACATACTTTAATTTTTTCAGCTGTTTCAATTAGATGCATATATTTTGGAAGATATGATAAATTCTGGTGTATTTTTCAATAATAATTATGGTTATCATTGTACTTATCTATAGCGCTAATAATAAGATAAAATCTTTCACATATGATTTAACTTCAAAAAATATGTTCACCCTCCAAAAAGAAATATATGAACTTTGCCAGTGGCAGCAACCGCATTACGAACGTCCGACATGACATTAATATTTAAAAGTCAGTTTTGCAACTTGTTTGACAGGCTGTCAGGATATGTTTACCAGCAAAGGGTAGCAGCAGACTTATCCAACTGACGTTAAATTGAAAGCATCTGCTCGCTACTCATACATGTACAAGCACATATATATGTGTATGAATCCACTATGAATGACAGACAGACAGACAGACAGACAGATATTTCTTGAGAATTTTGATTTAAAAAATAACGAAAATATACAGAAAAGTCAGAATATTTACAATATGGCTAGTTGCAAACTCCCGACAGTGAAATGCGCTGTCAGCCAAATAATTGAACTTACAGAATGAGATAGATTAAGAGCAACTTATTTTTATTTAAAAAAAAAAATATTAGAAAGTAGAAGTGATGCTTTGGCACAAATCCAATATACCTCATTGCCAATTTTATTTTGAAGTGCATCCAAATAGGTAGAAGCTCCGTGTTATGTCGACGTGAAAAACGCTTATAAATAAAAGGTGAATATTAAATATAATCACGTCTCGACTAATTTCTGGGTAATCTGAAAATGTCTAATGGAGCTCACATCTTAAACGGTTGCCTTAGCCAAATTTTTTAAAGACCATTGCACGTGTGAGCCGCTAAAAGCAATGGCCCTCCATCCATAAAGAGAAAAAAACGAGAACAACAAAAATCAAGCATCATATTTTGATATTTTGCATAAATACGAACGAGGCGCTCTCCTTTGTCAGCAATTTTAAATTAATTTTATTTCTCTGTGTGCCACTCCATATATGTAAATAACATATATATATATATATATATATATATATGTGTGTGTTTGTAAAGTTTGGTCGCCCTGGAGTTAGTCATCGAGTCGGGAGTCCCATAAGAAAGAACCGCAATCTCGACATGCTACGTCTTTTGGTATATACACAATGTTTGATGCGACTTGTGATTTTTTTTTTTTTTTTGTATTTTCTTGCCCTCTTTATGCAGATGGATTTGCTTTGGCACACACGACATAACACACGCACGCACACACACACACACACACACAGACTTGCTAAATCACAATCTTTCCTGGAAGCATATGAAAATTGCGTTTTGCGTAATAAAAAGACGAGTTTATCTGCGCTGCGTTCGCTCAGCAAAACTGATTTACTTTGCAATTTTATGACTTTATTAAGAATTATGCGCTGTTTTGTATATATTTACAATACACAACATACACGCACACACACACACACACACACACACAGAGAGAGAGTCTGTGTGCCAGGAAGTTAGAGCAGTAGCAGGAAACTTTCACAAAATGCAAGCCAAGTTGACTGTGTATATACATTATCCATAGTCCTCACTGTATCCTGGTGTATTTGCTGTAGCTGTGTCTGCTGCTCTCGTCTGACTCACTTGACCTCTAGCAAATGACATGAAAATCCTTTGATAGAGCTGAACACATTCATTCATATCATGGTCACAAGTTATGAGTGCATATTTTTATGCAACAAAATCGTACAAGGATTTCACAGGATGCACAGGATACCCACTCGCCACATCTCGTACATCTACCGTATTCATGCTGAATGTCTATTTGCTCGATTTGGATTTAAATGCATGCTATAGCTTGCACTTCCCTAACCAAGCACAAATTTGCTACAAAAATCCAAAGAGTGCTCATTGTGTTACAGCGAGCGGGGCGTGGAGGGGGAGGAGAGAGGTTAGAAACGATAGGGTGTGCTGACAAATGATAATGTTGTGCGATATGTTTGGCATGTAAGTTGCCGGATAATGCTACGTATTTATGTATGTTTTTTTTATGGACATTCATTGCATATATCAACATTAGAATGCTGACGCTGAATCTTGAGTCTTGAGTCTTTCCTATGGATTGCCTTAATTCAAAGGGTTTTCAGCTTGGCGACCTCTTCAGACAACAACCAATGACCTTTCACCTTAGAAATTACACCTGCGTTTGTCAGCAGCCTAATGGACTTTAATCTCTGATGACCCATCTAGCGCTGTGTATTGTGCTATTTAATTAATTTTATTTACCCATTTAAGCAGAGTTTTATCGAGTTTCTATATACCCATACAAGACATCGATCCATCTTAAATAACAACTAAAAATGTATATATTTATGATAAACCTAATATTATGAATTATTCCGCTTGAATTAATAGCATTTTTATATTTTTTCAAATGTAAAGAAAACACCTGTGATAGCAACTGCAATTTATATATATATATATATATATATAAATATATATTTATATATATTTGTATTTTTTTGTTCGCTAAACTGAACATCTTTAAGTCGACTATTCCCACTGGTGTTTTTAAGAATCCACACTTGGGACAAACCAAGTCACATAAATGCGCTGCTTTCTTGTGCTGTTTATTGGATGATAAGTTTTGGGCAAGAAACTTGGGCAAAGGGCTTAGAACTCGATTAAAATTGGGTTAGGACCACTGCAACAGGCATACAAAATGAAAGTCATCTTCCCTTTTTTTTTTGTGCTTCGATATAATCTTAACGACTTTAATCTTATTGTCAACATGTAAGTGTAGGTTAAGTGGAATAAATATATCCTTACAACTTGGCATTAACGTGAATGGCAACAACGCCATCCTCATCGGAGTTGCGAATCGAGATATGGGCACGTCCATCGGAGCCAACGGTGATGGTCTTGCCGGTGCAGCGGGAACCGCTCTTCTGGCCAGAGATGACATCGCAGTAGTTGCCGCTGGGTAGACCAGTTTGCAGTGAGGTATTCAAATCGTAGTTGTCATTATTGAAGGCCACAAAGCCACGATTGCCGCGACTGAAGGATATCTGATTCTTGCCGTTATCCCACCAGTGCTGAATATTGTTATTGCCGACCGCATTTCTGAACAAAACCATATTGTAGATTTGGCGCCAACGATGCTCGCAAACCCAGCCACCGCTGCATGAATTGTCACTGTTGAATCTGGGCGAGGCAATATTATTTCCATCGGTGGTTGGGGGTCCCTGGCTCTCGTCGTCGAAGGCGAAAGAGGACATGACGCGTGGGGTGCCGAATGGATGGGCCAACATGAAAGCGGAGGCCATTTTGTATTTCCTTGGTACCTTGTAGGTGAGCACATCGGCACCACCAGCACCATGACCACGCTGGTTATCATGATTGTCCACAAATACCAGCGAGCGATCGGAGGCTGCAAAGCCCCAGGCGGTGCCCCAGTTGGACAGATAGCGCAGCTGATCCTTGCCGCGGAACACCTTGCCAATGGAGTCGGAGTGACGGAATTCGGTAACGGCTCCCATGCCAGTGTATTCGTACTTCTGGATGGCCTCTTGGCCCAGATCGATAACCTCTTGCACAATGTAGGGACGAGCACCTGAGTTGAAACCATGATTGGTATTCAGATTCTTGATGCGTCCATAAATGACACCCAAGTCTCTGGGCCACATATGCTTGGCGGCATCCACGCGGAAACCGGCAACGCCCAAATCAACCAAATGATTGAGGAAATCAACAATCCTATCACGCGTCCAGGCGTTTGCCTGGTTCAGATCTTTCAGACCGACCAACTCGCAGTTGCGCACATTGGTGGGATCGGCATAGTTGGTAATTGAACAGGTGGGATTAAAGTCCAGCGCGGAGAAGGGAACGGCGGGGAAGCTCTTTGAGTTGGGATCGGCACTGCTGCCGCCAGTACCAGTCCGACCACCATCGGCGGCCATATGATTAAACACCACATCCACATAGGTACGCACGCCGGCATTATTGCAGCGCCTGACCATGTTGGCGAATTGCTGTTCGTTGCCGGAGCGGGTGAGCAGCTTGTAGGAAAGGGGCTGATAACGTTCATACCAAGGACGACCGCCAACTACAGCATTCTCATTGACAGGTGAAACCTAATTGCAGACAAGGGTTAGTTATTATTTAAATAGACAATAAGTTGAAATTCGCGTGGTTTACCTGTACGCCGGCATAGCCGTTGGGGCCCAGGAAGTTCTCGCACTCGGCCGCAATGTCATCCCATTTCCATTCGAATAGGTGAACCATGCCATTGCGTCCACTCTTGTAATTGGTGGCAAACTGGGCATTGGCCAGCGCCACGAAGGCAATAAAAATCAAACTTTTTGTGAGCAACATGCTTCTGCTTAATGTGGAACGCAGTTCCAGACTGATTTTACCAAAGGCGCAAAATAAGCTTTTATAATCGACAACTCTCCAGCAAATGACAATAAAAACAACGCACACTCATCAAATACTCAATGGGCTTTGCTTGGTGTGTAAATGATTTGTGATGCAAATTATACTCTTATCGCAATTCCAATTTCCTGGGGGTAAAGAGACCCACACTTGTTCCACTATGTCGTGCGCATAGATTAGATATGCACGTGGTGGGGCGTCAGTCTCGCCAGCTGTAAATAAACATCATTATCTAAATTAGTAAAAGTTAACAGCCAAGTACTTAACAGTGTTTTCAATAATTTATTATTACATAAAAAAAAATATAAGTGAAGTAAAGATACAGGAATATAATTATAACCATGATGGGAGGCTTTTGGCTTTGGTTGGCATAGCTATTTCATATTTGAACCAGTTAAACTTATGACTAACATTGTAGGATGTTTTGCGCACATTCTCCGAATATTTGAACCCAAGTGGGCCAATAAATTAATACGAATAATAACGGTTAAGAACAATTTGTCATGGGGGGTAAACCATCTAGGCAGACAGTATTATCGATAACATAACGAAATCAAATGCGTTGCTCGTCATAATTCAAATATAAACAAATCCACAAACTTCAATATAGTTCACTTATCAGCGTACTTTTGGACAGAATTTACAGACATATATTTTTATAATTATTTTGATTAAACATTGCAGCTTATCATCACTCTACAGTTCAAGTTTAATATATTTTTAAATTGCTTGATAGCTTTCTCCCAAATTAATTAGCAGAAAGATTAATATTTGATATTTGCATTTGCACTGGTGGTCAGTCATTATCTTTGCGGTAAAGTGATTAACTTTAGTTAAAAGACTGCGTCATACTTTGAAAGATTCTATAGTTAAATAAGATCTGCAAACCACTCTTTAATTTAAATTAAATGCAATTTCCGAAAATAAATTCTGAATAGCGTTCGATTACATTATATTACAAACTTAAATTTATCAACAGTAGCTTTGTTCAAATACATCATTTTTTTTTTACTTACAACTGCTAATAATTGGATGGCCACTTGAGAGAAAATTGAATGAGAAAAATACACGCTGCACTGGACAAATAGAACAGAAATTTGACATAATAATAATTTAATCTCAAAAACGCAAATGAATTGCACTGTGCAGCAGTCGGAGTGGAAAATGTTTGATAAGTTTTCAATTAAAATATACAAAGCACTACAAATTTAATTGTTCTTATTTACAAAATGAAACTATTTCGAGTGCGCTGCCACAAAGATAAGAAATGCGTATTTGTTACGTGGCATGGCATATGTGGCACTCGTCTTTTAATCTATATGGCCAACAGTTTGCAACACAATTTTAAAATGTCAGCAGGCGAACAATGAAGTCAACTGATGCATTTGCAATTGGCAAAATTTCTTGTTAGTTTGCTCGAACATAAAACTTGTAAGAAAATTGTTGTTTATGAAATACCTACACATCAGCTGTGTGTGTGTGTGTGTATCTGTGAATGTGTACACACAATCAAATTGAATAAGCCAGTGCAACAACGGTGAAAAAAGTGACACTTGTGCTGGAGCATATTGATTTGCATGCAAAACAATTTTACATATGCAAGGAGTCGGTCAGGGGAAGAGTGTAGACGGAGAGGATGGGGACAGACAAGCTGTCTAAAAGTCAAGTCAATGTACAAATATTTACTTTAAAGTATGTATACACAGCTGAGAAACTGAATGTGAGCATTTCCGCACATTACACCTGAATTTTAAAACTTTTCTGTTGCGAAAACTTGGGATCAAGATATATGCTATTTTGCTGTCTCTATCTGTCTCTCTCTCTGACTCCACTCCTCTCAATCCATCTCTCTCTGTTTGCGTCCGACTTGCTAGCCAATTTGAATTGTAAGCAAATGCCGGATATGGCAAAGTTCTATAAGCGGAAACGTTTGCTGCACTTTCAATGCCAAAAAGGCAGCAACAAAATGCGTTGCCAACTAACTGACACTGCCCCAAGTTTTTGCGCCCAAACTCAAAAGGTGTGCCCGCACCGTCGTCTCCCTTATGCTTCCCTTCCCTCTCCATCCAACTGGCAATCTATAACTGCAACCACAAGCAGCAGACTTTTGAAATATAGTTAGATAAGTAAGCTGAAAACTTTGCAATATCAAACTCACTAAAAACCTCGACACATTCTCAATTTCTCGCACACAGCTGCTGCATATGTGTGAAAAATGAATTTACATTTAAATTAAATTGTTTGGCATTGAGGAAAAGTTGTTGATTTTGATTGTGACTTTGACTGTGTATCTACTGCTAGTTGATGAAACAAATGCTTATTATTATTATTATTATTATTATTATGTTTATTGCAATGCAATTGAAACAAGAACGAATTTGCAGAATCAACAGCCCGTAGCTAAATGAAAATTAATAATATGAACTGTGTAAATATTATAAAACTGTAAGAACACTATTTGCTTACTTTGGACAGTAAGTACACTCGGAAAAAATTCTAAAGTCAACTAAAAATCGTTTTAAAATATGCTTGAAAAAATTAAATTTAATTCTTGATTTGAATCATTCATAAGATATTTAGCTATAATAAAATAAAAACTAGTGTCAGGCAAAATAATAAATTTCAAAATAATAATAACTGTTTAAAATGAATTTACAATGTAAAAATTTTCAAGTTCCCATGTGAAGTGTTCTTTGTAAGTGTCAATACATAATAAATCTTCCCTTTTTACGTATATCTTATCTGATTCTGCCATCTTGCAGGTGCCCAACGAATTACTGAAAAGTTAAATGAATACAGAATAAAAAAAATTGAAAAGGGAAAAAAATAACAAAGTTGCAGACAATGAAGTGTGTGGGTCATAAACCTGTTTGCATGCAGCACTCAGCTGCAGCCCATCGACATAAATGTGAATGTGTGTGTGTGTGTGAGTGTGTGTGTGTATGCGTGTGTGTCTGAATGATGTCGCCACGTAATGCGTTTTACGTAACTCTGTTACTTATCCCGTTTTGCTTGCAATATGTTTAGCATTCTATGACAACATACACATACACACATGCACACATATACACAATCCGTGTTGCGAAATGTGTTTACCGTTTAACACGTTGCACAATTTTATAGCATACTTTCAGGCTGCGCGCTACTCTTGCCTACTGCGTCTTATAGAATTTGTCATTGCAAAGCCAACGGCAGCCCTTTAATAACATAAATTTGCCAGCACAGCTAATAAAATATAATACACTTCCGTCTACAGTCTAACGTCCGAATGACTACAGCAAATCAGCCACTGCCGTTGCGCTTCTTATACCCTGTAAACTGTTTAAAATAAATGCCTTAATAATTTGGTATAATTAAATATATAACAAGATAAAATATTTAAAAAAAATCATAAATTAAATATTTGGCTTCTAAGATATGCCAAATTATAAATTGAGTCTTCATTTGCAAACCCTGTAAGAGTTTTAGCCTTAAAAAGAATTAAAAAATAATTACCTGAAGTTATATATTATATTATGTAGAGATGAGCACAATAAGCAACAATCTTACGCTAACAGCTGATATAATTATTAATCAATTAGGTGCTGTTTTATTATAGGGTATAATTAAGTTGCAGCGTTTTACTGAAATGCAAGAAGCGAGCTAATAAAACCCAACTTTGACGCTGCTGGAGCGACTTTGACTTTTCGCTTCTCTTTTACTGTCACAGAAAAATAAAAAAACTGAGAATAACGAGCCAACTGAAAGCGACTGGCCACGGCGAGGCCGGTCTGGGCCGAACCACGCCCCCGTAGCCAAACGCCAACGCCTGCACACAGTTGCACAATGAAATGTACTTGAAAATTATGAAAATTATCTGCCACGCCATTTTTATGCCAGAAACTTTGCATCTAAATGTTCATAAAAGCGGAAGCGTCGCGTCGCATCGTGTCGCCAAATGGCAAAAATAAAGAGCGCCGTATAAATAGGGGGGGGGAAAAAAATAATACGGCGATGCCAGCGTCAGCGACAACATTCCTGTGCCCGTATAAATGGCTACGTGTGGGTATTTGGTGGGCGTTAGAGGCGTGGCTGGGCAGCGTATAGAAGCGAGTGCCCTGCAGTCGGCATGTCATCATTATAATAGAAATTAAGTGCAGCTCCAGTTGGAGCCGGAGCCGGAGCCACAGCATCAGGAGGAAGCAGCAGCAGAAGCAGTACTTCAGAGCGTGGCTCTCGTTTCAGCATTTTCTCCTATAATGGGTAATAGAATTAAAATTACTTGGACGCATGCCACTCAGAGGCCAACGGCTACGTCTACGACGATGCCAACGACAATGAAAACGACAACTGCAAGAGCCAAACAATAGCAGCGAGTTATTAAAAACAAAGAACCAAAGCCAGCGCCAACTTCTGCTCCCTGTGTCTGGTCTTTAAGCCGATTGTATTCGCAATCGCATTCTTAAATTCAATTCATGCATAGTGAAAAAAATAATATTCTATAAGAGTGTGTCGTGTTTTTGTTCATGCAACACGATGTTCTCATGGCAAAAATTTAAAAAACAAACCGCAATCTTTGCATTTGTTATGTCAATCATAAAATAAAATCGCACAATGGCGCCTAAAGACTTATTATATTTTTTGTTTTTTTTTTAGAAAATATTAACAAAAGAAACTGATAGATTTAGTATTTCAAAGATTGTAGAGATTAATTAAATAGCTTGCGTGTCGAAGCTTAACTGCACAGTTTATATATCTATATCGTAGAATAAATTCAATATAATCATTTTAAATTATATTTAATTATATCAAATAAAATAAACCACAAAACAAATAAAATATTTTTGTAAAAATCTGGCTTTTGAATTTATAAGCTTGCCTTTTAAAAACAAATTTGACACGCCCCCATCTCCGATATGATTGCAATCTGACCGTGCTTACTGATGCGCAACACGTCACTGTTTCCCACCCAGTCTGTGCCACTTCAGCAAGGAGATGATGAACACCTCCTTTATTACGAGCATCAGGGATTATCAACACAAACACATTGCAATGTTGCAATTTTTGCCTTAACACATATATATATATATATATATATATAAATATATACATATGTGAAACCATTTGACAGATGATTTTCCACATTTCACATTCAGCAGCAATTTTTTTTTTTAATTTTCTTTTCAACCATTTTGTGCAAATAATATACGCAATTAATTTAAAATACATAAAAAACAGACATTTTGTTTGTACGGCATTAAAACGTAAAAGGGACCACAAAACAAATGGCACAGGGTTTTAACACAAATATACAATTAAATTGCGAACATTTCGATATCGGACTATGAATGCAAACGTAATGTTAATGGAATAAAAATCAAAAAAAAAAAACTTATTATAATATTAAAACAGTTGAGCAGGTTTTAATAGCAACTGATCAACTGGAAGATACTTTATAATATGTAATTTAATTTTATGAAATTTTTGTTATTTTACTTTTATCTGGAGTCTACCAAGTCTTAACTGGAAGCCAGGTAAAATTGCATAAACCAAATTTTTGGTCACTTTCGCACACAAACAGTGCCAACAGATGTCTAATACCTTTAGCATTGGAAGAGTATTTAAGGAATGCAGAGCGAAAAAAGAGTAGTTCAACCTGTGACCACAGCAATGAAAGGTGGTTAGCCACACACACACACACACACACGACTACCATTTATAGTGTAGAGTAGAGAAGTAGAAGCTCAGCCAGATGGGAAGGAAATGCAACTTGATTGCACCGATGATGACCATAAAACAAGGATACATTTTGAGCCAGCAAAGGCACTTAAAAACCGAAAATTTGAAAATAACTGCGAAAAATTGTATTCACGTACAGAAAATGGAAAATTGAAATTTGTGGTGAAGAGGTGAAGAGGAATGTGGTAATTGGAGAAATTGAGTGGTATTGTTTGTTTGTAGAGAAGAGAATTGCGTTCTTGGATGTTTTGTTGATGCTGTATTCCTGAATGAAAACAAGAGCTGATTGCAGTTCTCTGGGATTTATGATTGATTTTAAGTATGTTTATAGCCAGATGCATAAGCCCCCCCTCAATGATTTGGAATCAGCACTTTAATGCGCCCGAGGACATTGCCAATTTATAGCGGCAATAGTTATGAGCAATGATAACAGAGCCGTAAGCATTCAATTTGTCTTAATATCGTCACAAATGGCATGTCATAAGTTCAATTGTAGGAATTGAGCAGTAAATTCTAGTGGGCAAAGCAAAATGCAGGCGCAGACGAAACGACAGCAAGCCAGATGGATGGAAAAAAGCTATATAACAACAAAAACAAAAAAAAAAAAAAAAACTAAATAAAACCTATCCAGAAATGACGCAAAACAATAGCAAATGAGGAAATTGTGGAATTGAACGCCCGACATTCGCCACTATGTCGCAGCAGAACAATCAATTTGATGGCAAAGCCAAAACGCAACAGCAGCACGAACAACAGTAAAAACAACGGGAGAAGCGCGTTATGAGCATCAAATAAACATAAAGCCACGCTCGTTGACCGATTTGGGCTTTTGGGGTCACAGTCGCATCAACTAGTTACGAGCAGCCTGGTGTGGCCCATCTCTATTGATGTACTCGTTACTGGCCACTCTTTCTGCAACGGTATTTATTTTTTTTTTCGTTTATTTCTTTTGTGTTTCTGTTTTTTTTTCGTCAGCTTTTTTGCTGTCACGTTGGCCGCCATTTTCAATTTATGGCACACTATTTGGACAGGGATTTAGTTGGCTCGCCCTGTCAATAGAGAGAGATACGTGAATTTCGGGTAAATAAATCAAATCAAATAAAATGAATTTTGATTTATCTGTCGGCGTGTGCGTAGAAAATTGTCACTATAAGTAAGAAGCATAAATGTAATTTAATGCAAGCGCTTTTAATGCAAAACAACAACAACAACAAACTGAGTTTTATTATGCCAGAGAAGCAATCTTATTTTATATTGAATATAAATCATTTTGGGTCTTTGCATTGGACTAGTTTTGTAATGCCAACAGATAAAAGGACAGTAATATATTATAATTATTATTGATAAGAACAAACTACTTTAACTTCAAGTAGATATTTATTTGTTTTGTTTTTTATAATTTTTATTTTAATTAGGCAATGCGTGGAAGTATCCATTAATTTTATGTAAATTTAAGCTACAGTCTTTTTGCAAAAAAAAAATATTTATTCATATACTTAATGGATAAGAGTTTGTGGATAAGCTGGTGGATTAATTTTTGGCATTCCTCTGACAATCAAATGTCCAAATAAATCTCATGCGCAGAGCAATCAGACAAAAACAGATCAAAAAAGACCGTTTTAAGTTCAAATAGCTACAAAATTGCAGTGGATGAACGGCAATCTATAATATTTTAATGGATACTGGTATGAATCGAATTAACGAATGGCGTTTTTGTTGCCTTTAGCGAATAAAAGGCTATCAATATCTGGCAATGTGATGTTATTGGGCTTTAATGCAAGGCATTTTGAGAGAGCTAAAGACTGGAGCAGCTGTATCTATGCAAATCTCCACAAGAACTAAAATCAGTGCAAAACGAATTATCAAAGGGTGGTGCGGGGGTGTTGTTGGCACAATGACTATTAGGGAAAGGGAGGGTGTGTGTGTGTGTGTGCTATACTCGAATGATAACAGGCAATCACTAACCGCCGACTCATTTTGAAACGCAATTGGTCAGCACACACCGGGCAGCCAGACGTGACAGTTGGGCAAAGGCAGCTTCATGAATAAACCATGAGAGTCAACACCAGTTAACAAAAACAGTCAGTGAGGCAGGCTGGCTGGCAGGCAGGCTATAAAAAGTAAGGCAGCTGTATTCCATCCTTTGCAGTGGCAGGCTCTAACCTAGCCCCACATTGGCCAACTGCATATTGACTGCTTTGTTGCCTAGTTACCACTAGCTACTACCACGACACCACCCCCCCCCCCCCCTTCAATTCCCCATACCAACTGGACAAAAGTGCTTAGCATATTTAGCACTGATGTCGCTTGTGGCACGTAATGGCCACAGTTGCAGGCTCTGCGCACTAAAAGTCTTAATTATTTCAAAGGTATGCGCACACGATGCAAAAGTTTTTGGCCTTAAACTGTTTACCCGAGTGGCGCATACGAGTTGAAGATGCATGTGGCAAGATTTGAGGGCACGTTGCTGTTATCATTTTGGTTGCAACAGCATTTAAATTACATGTGCGTACAAAAACTAATATAATGCATATCAAAAGCAGCTGAAAGGATGTGCTTGGGCCATGCATTCTCAGCAAGAGCAGCTTATCAGTTTTGGTCACATTGTAGCTGCTTACCAGCTGCAATGTAAATAGAGCGCACAATTGGGGTGTCAAAAGTGAATTTCGAATGCTGCTTATCGGCTTGCCACAGATGCAAGTAGCAACTGGCAACTGGCAACTGGCAAATTGCAGCATTAAATACTAAGCATTAAGCATTTGATATGATTATATATTTATATATAGCTATATATATATATATATATTTGATATTCTTAAAACATTTACACACAAATTTAAATTAAATGGACAATCGACCGTTGCAGCAACAATACAAAAGCTGCATAGCCTTGTTGTTGCCACAAGTTTTACCAAACCGTTTTAAGTGAAATGGCTGAACACTCACACGCCGTGTGGGTGCAGAATCGCAGTCTGATGCCAGCAAATACACAAATGCGGCCAATTTTCAAGTCTCCGGCCCTATTCAGTTTTGCCACGTGCTGCTTTGGCAGCAAAAAAAAAATAACGAATAAGAAGAAAACTTGATCGTTAGCAGAAAATTTCTGCTAAAAAACTTTGCTGCTGCCAACTTTGCACAGTCTTTTTATGCGCCGTTATAGTTTATCGTTAAAAAGTTGAGGTAGCGCCATGCTAAAAAAAAAAAAAAAACAGAACAGGATTTGTAGCAATTCCTTGACGTACTTTAAATACCCTTCCAGATTAATAATAATTATATATATATAAATCTAAATATAAGTTAGATTTATATCTAAATACCAAATTGAATACATATCTTTAAAGGGCTGTAAAAATATTATACCAGAAATAGTAAAAAAAAGACTGACAGCAAAATTTAAATATTATATTTAAATTATCAGTTCGTAATTAAAAGAAAATAATGTTAATATTTTATTTTTATTTATTTATTTTTAAAGAGATTCCAAAAAATACTATTCTTACTATGAAAAGGCAACAAGTCAATTTAAATATTATCTTTCAATTGAATAACAGATAAAAAAATGTTTGATTTAATTTGAAATACTAAATTATATAGATAATTTTTATCATTTTAAATTATTTTTTAAATCATTTTTTTCTTAATGTGTTACATAGTTTGGTATAAAATACTTATGCCCAAGGCAAGCGCATAACTCGAATTATAAAAGTTGCATTGAGATTTACGGAATCGCAGCTCCACGCTCCACTTTTGGGCTTGCATCGAAGGTGAGTAGCCAATACTTGTAGTTCTCAAAAGTTGATGATGACGTTGCTGGGCGTCCATTCTATATTTATGGAATGGTTTGCTTTTGGTTTGGTTTGGTTTAGCAGCCAAAACGTGTATACAATATTCTTTCATTGCGCTGTGCTGAAGTGTTAATAATGCACTTTTGCACAAGAGATGAAAGTTTGTGGCACATTTTGCGAAGTAGCTGTAGACTATAGCTAAATGGGGCTACTACAGCCAGCAAGGGATTCGAGCGGCACGCACTGCTTTAGTTTTATAAGCCCACTTAGTGGGCCAGAGTCACTTGGACTCTCAGGCTGGATTCAGTCTGAACGACGACCCGGAGTCGACCTTGGGGTGCTGTGTCGTGCATTAATTTCAAATAGATTGAAGATTCAAGCACCTTCTAACTGTGTTCGTGTGCAATTTATAAGAACGTGCTTCACTCACAACAAACACACACTCACAAATACACACACACACACACACACACACAGTGACACACTCACATTTGCTATCATTCACTCTAACGATTCCATTGCCACTGTCTGAGCCAGCTTTCAACTAGTCTGCGTCTGGCGCAGGTGTAAGCTTTCAAAGATTTCCCTACACACACTCACTTACGCACACACACACAGACACACACAGACACACACACGCATATCCGCACATTCCTTGACATTTATCTGTGCCAGGAAAACGTTTAATTAAGTCACTTGAATGCGCAGCCCGTTGCTCTGGCATTTATTCTCAATGATGTTGCTAATGTTGATGACGATGTTGATGCCACCCGCCTTAAAGGATAACGTAGTCTGAGGTGGGGCACACACCACACAAACCCCATGAATGTGTGTCATCTGTGTTGTGTTGCTCCGTTTTGTTTGTTTGCATTACCTGGTGACCTTATCAAGCATGTCAACGTCTAACATTTGTTCACCCAGCTATTTCAAAGTGCGCATTGTGATTTTTATGTGTACTCATTTATAAAAGTATATAGTCACGTTCATAGAATATTTATTCCCCTATATATGCATATATATATACATATATATGCATTAAGGTATGTCTATATATATATACATATATATGCATTAAGGTATGTCTGACTGCTTGTTTACTCATTTAGATTGAGCATGAAATCGGTTTAGTGGTGAAAATAATTCCGATGTAGTGTGCATTTAGGCAGTTTCAAAAACGGAGCTACAAAAATTAATTAATTGATCTAACAGGAAGCTATGATTTGATAGGCCACATTTATATTAAAGAGGATTGAAATGGAATGTAACAGAAATCAATAACAAAGAAGTGGAAAAAATGTTAGAATTTATGTATGAATTATCGTTGAATTCAATTTAAGCAATCGAAGATTACTTTTTGGTCTCTAAACTATAAGTGCATAATTCTAAATGCTTTGTAAATAGTATTATGAAGTTAGCCGCATATACAAAATTAATAAAACTAATAAATATTTAATTTATTTATATTTATTTATTTGTGCATGGCTATGATGTTTAAACATGTAAGATACCAAATTCTTTTGGCTTGATCCAAAGATTTGGTACACTTGTTGGCTTATCTCCCTTACAAATTTCCACATGTTTTTAGGATGCTCTCTTAAGAAATTTATGATGTTTATGGATATGCATAAGCCACAAATGCAGGTGTTTGTTTTTAGTAGACTTGCAGTTGTTCTTTTATCTAAATACATAAGTGCTATTCAATGCTCCTTAAATAATAACATGTATATATATATATATATAGGAATAGAAGATATTATTTAATGGGCAGTGTTGACCTGGTTTCCAAAAGCAACCACAAAAAGACAAGGCAACCGCAAAAACACATAAGTAAAATGCTTTTTGTGGTCAATGCCTATCTAACATGGAGTTGCAGCAGTTGAAGTCATTTGTTGTTTACTGGGGTTTTTAGCATTATTTATACTGGGACGCATAATTCCTATGATAAATGCGCAACTTGCAGTTGGCGCTGTTTGTAATTAGTGTTAGCAAATGTTTGGATAGGCAAACTACTGCAACTGAGTGTTTGGCTTTGTGTGGCTTATTTATTTTTTGTCATGCGCCATTTATTTACTGTGACTGCTTGAATTCAACGGACACTCAAATATGCCTAAGCCAACTGAACTGAACTGAAGTGGCAGGCGGGGCAAGGGGAAAATGCAAATACAAACACATTATGCTTAGGTACTGCTGCATAATTAAACAACAACTGACATTTGAGTAAATACAAACAAAACAACGAAAAATAAGTAGAAAAATACAGTACTTGCATATACATCAGCACAGCTAACAAAGTTGTTTTAGACCAACGAACATTTTGTACCATTTTGCCAGTTGGCTAATTGGAAAGCAGATAAAATATATATTTGCTTGCTCTTATTTTACCTGTTTTGGTGGAGTGTGTCAATCTGTGGTCCTAATATAACTCCGCTGCTGTGCTAATTGAATTTAATGATTAGCGCTGACCACTGTTAATTATATATGCTCAAAAGCATGGCTACCATTCAATTAAAGTGAACTACTATAATAGTTTGAAACCACAGCCACTAATAAATGTTTGACGCCAGATCCCGGTTAAAGCAATTAGATTTACATTTTCACAACTACTAAATTCGCCCCAAAAATCCGTGTGGATCAAGGGCGTGCTGTGTTTTAAAGTGTTTAATGAATTCACTTTTCACGGCGCGGCGAAAAAAAACGTTGTACCGAAAATAGCAACGGGGGCGTGCCAGAGCCAACAAGTCAATTTGTCAATTTTAAAACAAACTACAGCAAACACAAGAACAAAACACAAAAAACACACACACATACACACACACACACACTTGAAAAACCTATCGACGTCGAGCAACTGTGAGACAACAAAAATGTGAGGTGTAAAAAGAAATGTGTTTGTGTGGAAAATGATGGCTCTCACCCGCTGAGCTTATGTGTGTGTGTGTTGGATCACAATGTGCAATATTCACTGTGCCAGAAGCCGCACACACACAGCAATCCGGCGGCGCGGCGCGGCACTCAGCCAGTCAGTCAGTCAGTCAGCCATGACAGAGTCGCTGGTGACGGAGTTGAGTTCAAGTGGCGCCTCCGTCGAAAACAAAATCAAAGTTAAGCACTCAATTTTCAATTAAGCTTACAAAATGCACACGAACGCACCACACACAAGCAGGCAGCACAAAGCTAAGTTCCAACATCGTCGTCATTCACCCATCGCTGAGCGTGTGCACAAAATAAATATATATATGTATGTAAAAGAAAAAAAAAAAAAAATTTAAAATAAAAATGCCTTGGTGTAAATGAAACAACCAGCAGCAGCAATCGCAACACCCCCCCCCCCCCCCCCTGCATCAGTAGATATGCCGCTGAGGCATGCCCTATCGAACGAGGATATATGAAGTCTGATGTCATTAGAGAACACTCGAAGTGCTGAGAGTTCAGCAGACGAGTACAAATAAGTAGGCAATACATGTTATGATAAATCAGTCTATCCACACCGACTAAAAGATGCCCTGTATTAAAATGATTTTTATTTTATTAGCAACAAAATATCTGCCTGATTTTTTATGTGCTTTGCTTTGCTTAGTTTATTTATTATTAGTCTCATAATTATTTTCCTTGCTAAAAAGAAATTTTACATGCTATATAAATGATAATTATCTTTCATCTAATCAGCAAAAATATGAACATTCAAGTTTATATATTATTTCATAAATATTTTCGCCTAATTAATGTGAACTGGAAACCATTAAAAATGAATATGCAAGCCCAATATAAAATTACAACTGAATATTAAATTACACCTAATGGAAACATTAATACAAAAACCAAAAGAAAAAAAAATTCAACGACTCAAAAAAATAGCATACAAAAAAATCAATAATAAAATACCTATATTTGTGAGTTAATATTTACCACACTTTGTTACTTTTGTAGTACATTAACGAAGAGCAACCAAGGTTGATGCTGTTCACTATGGCCCCAGGACTGGTATCCCTTATTTCCTGGAAGGCGAAAGTCAACGGAGAAGCACGCATACAGCCAAAGACGCAGTCATTGAAATGCTCAAGGCACTTTGTATTAAATTCACTTTGCTGTCACCTACCAGTGCCACCACTTCCAACAACCTACCCACCACTCAACCCACTCACCCCTCTCTCCTGTCTGGTGTCTAGCAGAGTTACCTGGCTAGACCAACAACAACACATGCCACAGTGTTGCACAACGGACACAACGAATACCCCTAACGATATTTTTATCAGTTTTTCGCATTGAAGTAGCTTCTTGATTCGGTTCGTTATGCGGCTCGATGATGGTTCCCGTTTGTGTTTCTCATTCCCATACACTGTGTGCTTAAACTCGAGTCTCTCTGTGTGTGTGTGTGTGTGTGTGTGTGTTTGCGAAAGTGAGCTTGGTTTTCAATTCGCACTCGGCTTTAGGCTGCAGAAAGTGGGACAGAAAGACTGCTTCTGACTGGGTAAGTGACAGTCATGCCATCAATCTAATTTGTTTGACTTTCTAATTACGCTCAGAAATACGTGATCATGTGTGTGTGTGTGCGTGTGTGTGTAGGTGATAGCAACTGCCATATAGCTGTGCGATTAGGTTCAGACGTAAAATGTTTCATGTTTAATCTGTGCTTTATGTTTGTCAGTTATCGTTAACCGGCTGTATACCCGCAAATTGTTGCTTAGCAATCAGCGAAAAACGACCCACCTCTCAGGCATACACACACACACACACACACACACACACACACAGCAGCAAAGCAGCAAAATGTTGAAGACAGCCCCCGAAAGCAAACGTAATCAACATCATCATCAATAGCAACAGCGACATCAATAGTTCAGTGGCAAACTTCAGTTGACATGTCTACGAATATTCAAAATGGGTGGCAACGCTTTTGTAAACATATATATACTATATGTATTCGCCGATTCATACACCTAAGCATTGAATATTCGACTTGGCTACATGCAGACAGGACAGACAGAGAAGTATCTTAGAATTGGGGGCGTGTACACAAGGGCAAATTTGGGAGGCGGTTGGCAACAGTCTTGGGCGTGACAGAAATGGAGAAGAAAATAGAAAAAAGCCAAATTCCAAGAAAATTTAATTTTTACTTGTTTTTTATTTGTTTGTTTTTGCCTTCAAAAATTGCGGTCTGAGGGCGGCACGCAGCGAAACAAGTAACGCAAAGATATATATATATATGTGTGGCATGTGGCAAGTAAAGTGAGGCAGCTTCACTTGAAATGTACTTTTCATGCCGGCAACAATTTCAGGACACCTGTCCTGCCAATAAATAGCTACTTCAAGACTTGCGATTGCCTGTCTGTAACTTAATATATACTTTCCTATTACGACGTCTGAGTAAAGGAAAAAGATGGAGCGAGAGAGGGAGCGGATGGGAGGGTACAAATCGCTTAGATATTAATTGAAATCTTATCGTTTTGGGGCATATTGGACATAAACATAATCGATGCATTTGGGGTTTAAAGTGATTCTGACTTAAGGTAAATCGATTGCCAAAGTGGCTAAAAATAACAGTTTAAAGTAAAGAAATAAATGCGATTTGTATGATAATAATATTAATATGTACAATTGAATATAATACCACAGTTTGTTGTGGCAAGCGATTTTTGAGCAGCTTAATTAATTTTAAAGTATTTAAAGATACAAGTACAAAAGATACAGCAAAAGAGTAAAGTAGAGCGATCAATAGCGATGTGAATATATATTTATATGTCTTCTGTCTTCTGTCTTAACATACACAATAAACTTACGTCTCTGAATTCCATATTTTAATTCAATACAGAATATATATATAGACCGCTGCATGCCCCATATTCATTAAATTGATCTTTTTGTACCCAATTGTACATTCATTCTGTATATGCATTCTGTATATGATTATATATATTTATGACTGTAGTCGAGGTTTAGTATAGTGAATACACACAAAGCCAGAAATATCACATTATTACATAGAAATGTTTATTTGCTGCGACATTTTTTTTGGGTACAGGCTAAAAACTTGTTAGTGACAGGACTTGTTTGACGGGTATGTCGCTAATTGGATCGAGATTAGCTTCAGCATGAGCAACAAGTTTCTAGTGTAAAAGAGCATCTTTAAGAAAGTTGATATTATACACCAGTTTGTGGTACAGCTTGAAAATCTTGCTTAATTCCTGCTCAAGTTCTGCAGAATAAGATTTTTTGCGACATCTTTGCTGTTTTTATACGGATATTATGACTTCGACTTATCGACATAAATCGAACGGGATTCTAGACATACAAATTGCTACAGTTCCTGATTCCAGCTCATAATCTTAACTTATCTTACTATCTTTATGCTCATTTATGTTAATATATTGGGAATATTAAGTATGGTATTTTCCTCAGGTAATTTAATTTTGGATATACCCAATTTTATTGTTTGAGAAATATTCATTATATGGATATAAAATCGAGCATGCCTTAAATTTGCAGCTGTTCATTGTCTTGAACATTTTACTGTATTCATTATAAAGCGATCGAAATAGGCTAAAGCCAATTTGTTTTGGCAATACGCAAATTGTCTGAATTCAGATATAGATATATAGATACATATATATATCAAAATCTATATTAATTTCTTCAATAAAAGTAAGTAGTTAAATATTTTTGCATTAAATGGAACTTAGAATTAAACTTTAACAATAAATAATTGCTGTATATTTACCAATTTCCAACTGAATATATGTCAACTGTAAGAGCAAGGAACTAGCTTTTTAGCACAGGTCTAACGCATCTAAGAATCGAAAGAAGACTGACCGATCATCATCAGAGGAGGACCACTTGCAATTGAGTCAAGTGAAATTCACTCAAATGGCAGAAACACTCACTTTGTGGTGAGCTATATTCGTTTGGGTGCTCGCTGATTATCACTTGCCGGAGGGAGGAGCGGAGTAGAGCACTTAATCAGCACAGCGATGACGTATCCAACTAAATACTTACTTACATAGGTATTTGTATCAACCGGCGCTCCCAGTCGCGTGAGCGAGCGAGAGTAAGTCTCTTGCTGACGCTCTCCCTTCCTCTGTTACACGCTCTGCTCACTTGCTGTAGTTCTGTGGTTGTGGCGTAGCCGCCGTCAGTTGAACTTCATGCGTCGCTGGCAACGAGCGCGTCTGTAACAGTGACAAAAACGCTAAGCGAAAATAAAAAAAAATCAGCGGCGTGCCAATGATATTGCCAATGCACAAATACGAAAATTAAATCACAAATTATTGCTAAAAGTAGATAATAAAAAATTACGAATAATCCGGACAATGACACAAAACACAAATGTGCCTATGGAAGTGAAGTGTGATATTTAAAATAGATTTTATATAAAATTTAAAATGTTTTAAAACAATAGGATTACGTATATTTAAATGCTGAATACAAATAATGTAATTCCCTACCGTGACAAATTTAGCTGAGTGAATAGATGGCGTGTGTAATTGCATGTCTCTGTGTATAACAAATTTTAAAAACAGCAATAATAATAATAGTAAGATCAGCAACGATCAAGCAACACGGAATTAACGGTGCTAGTAAACAGACTGTGCGATTGCGGGAAGTACAGAAGAGTATAATATAAACAAAAATAATGTAAATGTGTGAAGCAATTTGCAATCACGAGAAAGGTGCGATCACAAAAATTCAAACAACTCAATTTACATTTTAATCTACTCATGTTTGCTGCTGATAACGGCCTCTCTCTCAATGCGTTCGCAAAAGCTGAGTTAAAAGCTCTTGTTTGTATGTTAATCTTACTATTTACCTCTCTCTCTCTCTCTCTCTCGAACTATCTCTCTGAAAAAGCGGCTCTCGTTCGACCGGCTTCACGTGCTTATGCAGCTGCCGGTTGAAGCGCAGCTTCTGAACATAAAAAAAATGGCAACAAAAAAAACCTGATGAGAAGGTCAATGTACAGAGCAAACTCGCAAATGCAACGAGAGTCGCTGATGCAGTTTTTTTTTGCTTTTGTTAATTAACTCGAACCACCTTAAGTAAAAAAAAATCATACATATTTGAATGATTAAATTTGTTGTATGAGAAATTAAACGTTTCGCTCGCAATGCCTAAATTTAGCTGAGATTCTAAAACAAAAGACGTCACAGACACGAATACGAAAGAAATATAAAGCCCCTTCGCAGTGCAGGCGGCCATAAATAAACTGACATAAATGGAAATCTCATAAAATGCGATCGAAAAGGAAATAACAAAAAGAGAACATCTTAGCAACACGAACAACAACAAATAATAATAATAAATATATTTTAAATCAGTTTAGTATACCTCTCAAAACCCCTGAGAGCGTAGAGACTCCCAAGCGAAAAGTGTGCCAAGCGCACGTACTTTTTATTAAAACTCAGCGGGTATTAGAAGCTCAAAGAATCTATCTAAACATAGAATACAAAATATATATTGGCTATTGTGCTGGCAGCATATTCAAGACTAAATCGACAGCATTTCTTAAAAAAATATAGTTTTTATCTAATCTGTACAAAAGTTGTGTTTTATCACACTAATTAAGACAAGAAAAAGCAACGAATTGAAATGCTTCAAGCAACTCAGAACAAGTGCCAGTTGTTTTTTTAGTCTGTGTCAAACTGCGTTCTTAATCAGTTGAATTTTATCAAATAATTGTTTATATATGTATATATGTGTATGTGTGCGTATGTTTGTATGTGTCACAAATTAATCATTGCTTATGGAACCGCAAAAAATTCAGAACTACGAAAATTGTAACGCTTATCACAACTTCGACAAATCCCTAAGGCAATTGCGAGCAAACCAATGAGTGTTGAAACGAAAAGCAAATGAAATGATAAAAATATAAATAAGAAGTGGCTTTTAATGCATGCATTATTTATTGTTCTGGTTGATAGCACAAAAAAGGGTAATAAACACCAGCAAATAATCTGACAAAGTCATCAAAATGCGTTAATGTGTGAAATAAGAACACTTCAAATGAGTCTTGGCCTATGACTTGCGGGCTAATTAATAGTTTGTCTAAAAACCAAGTGAATGTCAGAATTATAAAACATTGCTTTTTAATAAAAATATATATTAAGGTAGTGGAGCATAGATAGCAGTAGATACCCGTCAAAAGCAAGTTGTTTAGAGAAAACAATTGCGAAACGTAGCAGCACACATATTTAAACAAATTGTACCCCATTTTTGAGCTCATAAGCAGAGTAAACTTTAAACAAACAAACAACACACATACACACGTGGAAACACACCATTAAGATAAAATAGAATATGCTTAATTTATTTTTCATTTATACTCTTTGTACATAGGAAAAGAAAGACGCAAAAGTACCCCTAATGATTCGACAATAATGACGGTAATTTAGTTGAGGCTGACAACACTTGAATGGAGAGTGACACACTTGCACTAATTATGATAAATGCAATGTTGATAAGCGTTCCAGGAAAAGCTGAAATCATATATAAAAACACTTACAGCCCAAAAACAACTCGTCAAAGACGCGCACAAACCAATTAAATATCCGAAAACCACAGCTTGGGTCAACAAAGAAAGCAAAAAGAATGTCAAAATATCAACAACTTGCAGCCGCAGCGCATGACGATGATGATGACGATGAGATTGTTTCACTTTATACGAAAGATAATCAACAACAGATGCAGCAGCAGCAACAGCAGCAGCAGCACCAGAAGCTCAACACCAACAGCAATAAAACAAGACTGAATATCAGCACTCGCATAGCAAATGGTAATCCTAAATACCACTACACGGACAACAATAACAGCAATAACAACAGCAACAACAACAGTAAAACTAGCAACAGGAATGCGATAGCACGCATAAGAGACCCAACAGCTCGTGATGCCATGGAGCTGGAGGAGCATACCTACGAGGTTCCACTGTTGCGTAAGAGTAGCAGCAACAATAGTGGCACAAATTTGGCAAGTTTTACACATTTTCATTATTTATACATATACATATGTAGATATGTGTTTATGTCTCTAACATCTTATATGCAAGCAACAGGAGACAGCATGGCTTACAGTGTATGCCGTTTAAATAAACATATTTATATCTTTACGAATTTAACTATTAAATTGTTTTCTTAGTAAGACTTACTTGTCCAGTACATATTTCTCCCGATTCTTTTGTCCTAAAATTTATGAACTGTAGCATTTTTCATTCAGCCACTGATCAAATGAAAGTGCTCTTTTATTATCATTATTTTAAATGTAAGCATAAAGTAGTTCGCAGAAATAAAATGTGAAAAAATGCTAAGCATCGCATTCTTAATTTAAATACTTATTTTACTTAATATTACCACAAAATGGTTAAATATATGTGCTTACTACGAACGTTGAATTTTGTATGCTATGAAAATTGCATGCCCTGCCGCCAGCAACCATTTATATATATTTATATACACTTACACACACACACACACAAGCGCACTTTATGTATATGTAGGCTGTCATATTTATAAGGCAATTATTACCGTTATGTTTGCAGAACTTGGAACCGGGCACCGAGGCTTTCGATGGCTGTCACAGCTTCCAGCCAGGCTTTGGCGCGAACCTCAAAAGCAAATCGGAGCAGGAGGCGAAATTTAAAATTCTGCTCGCAATTTCGCTCTGTTGCATATTCATGGTAAGCGCACACGCACACATATAGACACAGACAGGCACACACACACACACACACACACGCACACTCTGCCTGAATGCTTGATTTAATTATGATAAATTTCAACTTATACAACTACAACAATAACTTACGAATCGCGTCTATAATTCGCGCAACCGCTAGATCATTGAATTCCTTGGCGGCTATATGGCCGGAAGTCTGGCAATTATGACTGATGCGGCGCATTTGGCATCTGATTGCATTAGTTTCGTCATCAGCCTTGTGGCCATTTGGTTGGGTGGCCGACCGCCGGACGCACGCATGTCCTTTGGTTACAAACGCTTCGGTAAGTACCCAATTATGGCCGACACTATGCTAATGAGTGTACGACTAGTTGACAGACGAACCACTCACATACTCAAACTCACACTGATACCCCCACCCACACACACACACACTCACGCACATCCACTTGCACAGTAATTGCATTTGTGCCGAGCACAGAGTGAACATGTTAGTTATCATTCAGTCTATTATTAGAGCATGTCCTGCACAACACGTGCATTTAGTCAGCCATTAGACTTAAAGCTTTCCACTTTGCGCTTTTTATTATTTGAATTTTATATTTTTTTTGCAGAGGTCCTGGGCGCCTTGGTCTCCATCCTCGCCATTTGGCTGCTTACGGCAATGCTCGTTGTCGTTGCCATCGAGCGAATCTACTCGAAGGACTTTGAACTCGACGGTAACATCATGATGTGCATTTCGGCCATTGGCATTGCCATTAACATTATGTAAGTAAACAATCTAAAGATTAATTTATTAGCCTTAACAAAATTACAGCAAAAAGCCAAACAAGTGTAAATAAACTGGCTTACTTTAATTTATCATTCCATCCTGAGGTTTGGATGCCCAAATGATTTATCTCATTAAAATGCTCAAATATTTTCAATAATTCTCTTGGCATATTCAACTTTGCTGAATTATTGATATATATGCATACACAGAAAAAAAAACAATATATTTAAACGGCAAACTTTGGGTTAAGATTAATTTGATAAATATTTAATTTTAAAAGGGCAAAAGTAATTTTAATTTTCCATTATAGTTCACATGTTATATAAACTTTATGCAATATTATTTGAACTTAGTTTTGATCTCTGTAATATGACAATTTGTCACAGTCGAAATGATTTTCTTGCCATTTTAATTAAATATAAATATGAAATGTTTTTTGTTTGCAACAGCATGATGTTCGTGCTGCATGGCTCGTGGTTCATGAAATCAAATGGACATGGACACAGCCACGGCTTCGGCCACGGGCACAGCCACAGTCACAGTCATGGGCACAGTCACGACGGACATGAGAATGGAAATGGAAATGGGCATGACCACGCCCACGCCCAGGCATTGCCTGGCAGCGCCAGCGATGAGCTTCATAATGTTGTTATAGCAAATGGCTTAAAGCCAATCCAGCAAAACAGGTAGGTGTATGCCAAGTGCCAGGTTTTATTTTATGTGTTGGCTTATACTCTTTATGTACACCCATGTAAAGATATTGGTATATTTATGTGTAGTATATTGAATTGAATGGCCAGTTGCAATTTTATAGCCTGCGGTTGAAGCTCTTCTGAATTTGTAGTAAAACAGCAGCATAAATACGTCAATTGGCTCAATTGCAACTACAGCACACCCTGTATATTTTGTATCTCTTATGTTTAATATGCAACCAATGAGACCTTTTTTAATCTTAATTACTTTAAATGCAAATTCAATTAAAAATGAAAACAAATTTAAATATAAAATTTGTTTATTAAAATTTAAATATAAAATTTGTTGTCATTTTTAATTGAATTTGCAAGTAAAAAAAGATTATAAAAATTATTTGCACACAATGCTTAAATGTTGCCAAATATATTTTGTGCCTACCACAAAATTTCCTATCAGCTAGCCTATTGGACATTGTTAACAAGTATAGTGTATAGAGTATAGTATATATATATATATATATATAGATATATGTATTTATATATATAGTACAACAATAACAACAAGTTTAAACGCACGGCAGTTGCTGACTAGAGGCAATTGTTTGTTTGATTACATGTAATTGAAATTTAATTTAGTTGCATTTGCGACAGAGAGTGAAGGCCGAATTAGTTATGCCTGATTTGCAGTTATTAATTTGTGCTTAGTTATGCTTGAAGTTAATATTTGTTTAATATGTTTTATGTTTTAAATTCCGTCCCACGTGCACCTGTGCAGCAAAACCGTGGAGGTCAATATGAATCTGCGTGCAGCGATGATACATGTTATTGGGGATCTTGTGCAGAGCATTGGCGTCTTTCTGGCCGCCGTCCTTATTAAGTTCTATGTGAGTATATGTGGAAGGAGCAATGTCTAGAGTTCTAGACAATTCAATTAATATGCTGGTATCTGATGACTGACATTGCTAATTCAATTTGCAGCCCGGTGCCAAGTATGCGGATCCATTGTGCACGCTGCTCTTCTCTGTAATTGTGATTATGACCACGGTGCAGCTGTCCCGAGAGTCAATATCCATATTGCTGGATGCGGTGCCCCGCAATGTGTGTATGTCATCGCTGCGGCGCGACCTGGATACCATTGAGGGTGTCAAGTAAGTCATTGAACCCAGCTCGGACAAAAAGTTTTTAATTTATTTTTATCTTTATTTACCTCCCGAGCAGATCGGTGCATCATCTGAATGTCTGGCAACATACCAACGAGCACAATGTGCTCATGGCTCATTTGGTTGTGGGTAAGACTCATAAATAACCCATTACTCTCCCAGTATTATAATGATGTGATTATATATACCTTATCTGTTGTAGATTTCCTAAGCGACTCGAATACGGTTCTGAAGATGGCGACGCAATTGGCCTGCGGCAGCAAGTACAACATCAAACATGCGACCATCCAAATCGAACGTTTGACTGAGTAATTCAATTATGAAATTAGCAATAGATTAATTAAGTTTTATAATGCCCCTAGACACATAAGTGTCAACAACAACAACAACACCAATTATATATATATATACTGAACGACCAAAGTCTGTGTGCCCCAGCATTGTCAACCCGGCACCATTTTATGTGATTGTATTTGTATTTAGAGACCCTAATTTGTGTAAATTGATTTTATGACATTTAGATAAACGTAATTGTTATGATTTTAACACTTATTTCTCAATTACCTCAAGATAACACAACTAAAATTAAAATATAGCCAAATACATTTTGAAACTATATTCCCCGAATTTTTGAAAAGCCAAATTACCTCAAGAGTCTAGTTAATAAAGTGTTGAAAATAAAATCCGTTAAGAAACTATAGTCAATAAATATAATAAATAAATGTATAGTAAAACAATTTCTCTTCGATTTTTTGGTAATTACCAAATATTGCTTTTCTGCGACGCAATCTTAATTAATTATCTTGCCTTGCAGCTGCTCCACCCTCAGCTTAAGCAACTTCATGTAAAATAATTAGAATTTCAATTAGCTGAAGACAATGTAAACATTTTAGTTGTAAAATTTTCCACAAAATTGTAGAGATACGCAAAAGCCAAGTGTGCATGTTTGTTTAAATATGTATGTGTGTGTGTGCTGTGCTGTGCTGTAGTGTGCAAGTCGTATGACGATGTATAATTAATTAGAATTTGCATCATCAGCGAGAGATTCGAATTCGCGAGCGACGAATAAGCTCTGTAAGCAAAAACCTTGCGCAATGTGGTAATTGATGTCTTTATCTTTGGTTCCCATTTAATTAGAAATTCACTTCGAAGCAGTCAGCGCCCCACACCGCCTCTCTCTCTCTCTCTCTATTGCCCTGTTACAGGTGCAGTGGTAATAAAAAGCAATTTGCAAATTAATACGTGAAATGAATTAACATCAAAGCTTGCAAAAAACTCCTTAGTATGCTAATACTCAATACGAAAGTGGAACAAAAAATTTACAATTCGTTTTATCCACATAAAATTATAAATGTTTAAAATAATTTTATAAAATAATATTTTTATATCTGATTATATTAAAGCTGCCTTCCTAAAAACAATTTAATCGAGTAATTCAACAACATACTAATAAGTCAATGGCACTATTAATAGTACAAATTATCGCTGCCAAATAGCAACATTTAATGTACTTTTCATATTGCCAAAATTATTAAATTTACATAATCTTTCTGGCGAGCTGTTCATATTTATGAATGCAAAGCAGACTTTAAATGAAAAATTGCATTTTAATATATTTCGGCAGAAAGTGTGCAATGAATATTTATTTATGCATTGGTATTAATGAGCAAGCAATCATGTTTTATATGTATATAAATATTATGCTTAAACATAATTATTTTAGCGTTTGTAATTGTTGTTTTAATAATTCATTTGGCACGCACACAAACACACACACACACACACACAACAGTTGTCATAAAAGCTGGGCAGAAAATTCATATATTGGACAAACACACAAATCCGATTAGAATATCGCATCTCAACACATTCGGACACTCACACGCAGCAAACGGAATTCAATGAACCGGAAATGAGCAAATCAAGCATGGCGCACCCTCGTACATACGCACACCCTCACACACACACGCAACACACATCTGCAAATTGCGCTGTATAATGTTAACACATGAATGAAGTCAACTCTAAGCATCTTAATCAGTAAACACACACACAAGCAAACACACACACACACATCCACACACAAACACACACTTATTTTGAATGATGCCTGTGCATTTGTCAGCCGTTAAGCCGCATCAAATTGAACAAACTTCTTCTCGATCCTTGAGCCCTTTTTACTCCTGGGCCGCACAGTTCAATACGCTCGGACACGATTAAGTTATTTATAATTTATGAAGCTCAGCAAAAGAAACAAGGGAAATATGTGTATATTTTGTATATGCATTTAATATAAATATCAACAACAAAAATGTCAGAATGAAATAGAAATTTCCATTTCACTGCCATGGAAATTGCGTTAGAATGATGAAGTTGTGTGTTAACGCAAAAGAGCCTAAAACCTAACACACACACACACACATATGAGCCTTATCGGCACATATGTTAAATTACCTTCAACTGACTGAGCGTCCCAACTTAAAGTTTAATAAATCAATTCAAAACGGAGCTGCCCTAAAAAGCCATGTGCTCATTAACAATATAGACACGAGCCGAACAGGAGCTTAACTAATTTAATTGCTGACCTAATTGCCTGTTGTAGAAGCGCTTGGTTTATAAAAAACTAATTAATAACGGAAAACAACAAAGGAAAATATCGAGTGCTTTAGAAATGGGGTTCCAAGTACCAAGTACTTGGCCATTTTTTGTTTTACGTGGGCGTGGCACGGCTCACTTGAAATGTGCAAATGTAAAATTAATGGCATACTTGACTTGATGCTTTTCTAATTAGAAATGCATATAACAAAAAAAAAAACGTAGCATACATTTCAGCTGCAGCTCAGCTCTAAAATACGCTCAAACCTGAGTCCTCGAGAGCTCAGCTTGCACTTAACACTTTGTCTGTTCACACACATACACACCCACACCCACACACATACACACACATTCAGACAAAATAATTAAAGTGGGTATACACGTGCGCTTCAGTCATTTACTCAGGAGCTTAGTAAGTGCAAATCCTTCGTGGACAGCTGAATTGAGCAGGTTTCTAGGGCAGCTCCTGGAGGTTGGCACGTGTTGGCGCTTCAAAATTGGAGAGCCGCATTCAAATAAAATTGCTTTCGCACAAACGATACTTACTATACTGAGTACTTTTTCCGCTTCGCAACTCTGAAATGATTTTAAATATAAAGCCACGTCCCAGAATCGATAATTAGACCTGCTGTTCTTCAATATATTCCGGCTCCTTGCCTACTAAACGTAGAAGTAAGCAATGAATAAAAAATACATTTTATTAATATGAGTGCATAATGATATAATTTTCATCAGAACATTCTTCAGCAAGGCATGCAAAAAAATGTATTCTTTATATTTTATTTTCTTTTATTTTTTGCAAAACTGTGCCCCATTTGCAAATATAATATTTAACAACATTAGATAATTTCCATTAGCTTACGCCTAGTTTTAATAAATAAATTGTTTATAAATGTTAAATTAATTACACTTGCAAAATTAACTTCTACCTTAATTACTTTATGTCTGATAGATGCAGAAGTTACATTTGACCCTCATGAACAACCTTACCAAATGCATTCTGTATGTATTAAATATTAATTCCCTAAAGTTTCATTAAGTCTACCCTACAGAATTAAGATTTTAATTGGTATTGATAATGTATCGGTCCACTTTTAAAACTAAACACAGAAGCAACGTTTCAAAGAAAAGTCATTAGTTCTCCAATTCCATTTACGATACACTTTGGCAGTACGTGTCTTTAAGTTTAACCTGAGTTAATAGCTTTTCTTAAGTTAGATTTGCATTCAGGCAGCCACATTAGGACATCAGAGCGGCTGCATACAGAATTCAGTCAAAACTAATTGAAGGGACGCACATTGTGACGTCTATTGGGACTGCTCATCTGGGGATAGCCATAGATAAAGGATTCATCCCGTATTGGCGAAGGCTGCCCGCTGCGATTTAATGTAACTGTAACGTAATTAAATATTATTATAATGATTTTTAAAAGTAGATGCCCGCTAAACTTACTATTAATTGAGCCATCTTGTGATCTATTAAGGGATTTGTTGGTAGCTGAATTCTTCTGATAAGCTGCACAGTAAAAAGTAAAATATATTAGCAACATATAATTAAGAAATTGTATAAATTAATATAGAAATGTGAGTTGTAATAAAAAAGATAGGGTTTAATAAAATAGCTACTACAATTAAAATATTTCAATTTGTATTTAGTTTACTTAAAATAAACAATTTTGTAACAAAATATACTCAGGTTAAATTGTTGTCATTGCGGCCACTAAAGCCAAGAAGGCTTGAGCACTCCACTTCACTTCACTAAATAGTGCTCATTATAGCATTCTTGCAGGTAATTAGTAAAACGATCCTAAGGAATGAGAAATGAGCAGAGGAGAGCCAATAAAAACGGCAAACAGCAAAGCATTTTGGCAACACAAAACTCACACAACAAATAATTTAGCTATTAAAATTAGTGTAAAAATTACGTGCGGATGGGCGAGTAAGAAGCAAATAAATGAAAGGTTCCGCTCTTTGGACATTGGACAATTTGGTGACTTAGCAAAGTACTTTTTGGATGGGAACGGGGGCGATGTGGAATGGGGAATGGCGCGTGTGGTGTACCACACATTTTAAGTAATTAGACTAATTTTGTAATTAAGGTAATTTGACTGCTAGCAAGTTGTGGCCCATTGCTGATAAAATGCTAAAGAAGCCAACGCTTATCGGAACAGCAACAACAACAAATCTTAAAAGCCGTTAACTGAAAACGCTGAAAATGTAAACGCTAGTTGCAAAGACTTGAAGCTTACGTCAAGCTTATGTAATTTATTTGGCACTCCAAATGCATTTCGTGGCAACAGACGAGACAATTTAAATGACTTGATGCCCAGCTTAGGTCCTTTGCAGCTTATTGCGATTGCATTTCAAATTGAATTGATTTGTAATGGCATGCGAGCTGTTCTCCTTGCAAGCCAAAAGGCTGATTAACATTTAAGATTTGGCAATGGGACAACTATTTCACTGGAGACCATCTTATATTTATAACGCCCGTTCTTAGTAAAAATTGTAGTCAAATCACGCCTGAGCGAGATTCCCAAGAGCAAAAACTAAAGCCGATAGACGAGTACGCAAGAAAAAATTAAGTATACACAAAAAAAAAAAATATAAGATGGAGAAGAAAAAATGAAAAATCAAAGTTTAAGTCATAAATAAGAAATTTTTGTTGAACAGTGCTTCAACTGATGATGATAGTGCAAAGACTGCGGCCTGTTATCGCTGCCCCAAAACTTTTTGGTATTCATGCACGAAATGACTAAAAACTTAAAACTAATAGAGAGAAGTGTAGCAAAAGTTGTGCGTAGAAGCTGCCACACAGCCTGCGGGGATGCTGCTGCTGCTGATGTGCACTCAAAATTATTAATTAAACTTACCCTCTGAGTTGACTTGCATGACGCCCTGCGTCTGGAAGAACGTTATATATACTGCAAGATTGAATGTAGAAAAAGAATAATTAGAAATAATAAAAAAAAAATACTGCAAGGAAGACCAAAGTGTGTACAACTTATATAGATGATACTCATGCATGTAGCGTAGATACCAATTAATCAACTTGCAAGCTGCAAGCTGCAAGTTGCAAGGCGCTAGTCGCAAGTTGCAAGTTGCAAGGCGCAAGTCGCAAGTCGCTCAGCTCTTGTTGTTGTTTATATTTAAGTTTTGTTTTATCTGTTTGCCTACGCAGAGTGTCAGCAGGGTTAGAAAGTGGGTGTGGATGTGGTTGTGTGTGTGTATGTGTGTGTGTGTGTGTGTGTGTAGGGTGTGCGCGTAGCACAACAACCAAGCGAAAAGTTGCTGCTTATCAGTTTTGCGGTTGGCAAACGAACAAGGTAAACCCTAGTTAAGTTTTGTTAGCTACAGTTTTTTTTTTGTGTTGTGTTTTTTGTAGTCTCTTTTTTTATTGGGTGTAAAGTGTTTTCGTACCGATAACACCCACCGACCATCCGACCAAAGCGAATAGACAACATTGAAAAATGGCAAACACGAGCGGCGTCGGCGCCGAAAAAGCAAAAACTTTCGCCACCCAACTAGGAGTAACTCGGATTGGAGTCGTCCCGACTTGACTTGACTTCACTCAGTTTTGCAGCAGCGTGCAAAAATGCAAGAAAATGGTAAAGTTTAACGAAGCGTTCTCCTAAAACGCAGGTCGCATGAAGCGTCACTAAAAAGGTCTGCATCAAAGGATAACGCCCAAGGATACCAGCCACTGCCTGGACTTTGGCTGCAGATTGGTTACAATAAAAAAAATTGCTGCTTCGCGTTGGTTTTGATTAAAGATTCATGGAATTTGCGATTAACTGCAAACAGCAACACTGCCACAGGGTCAAAGCGTTTATGATTTATGTGTCTCTTGCTCTAACAATGTCCACACCCTCATTTTACCTTGTTGCGCTTTTGCATGATTAATGGCGCAATTGAATATATTAAATTTTGAATATACTTAGTGTACGATTATATTGGACAGATAGAAAGTGTACTTACCCCATATCGAACCGATGACAATGACAGTTGTTGTTAATATAAAGCCCAGGTTATCGATTAGGGGACGGACAAGAGGTCCTCCCGGACGGCTCGAGCACTTTCCCGCAAACGTTGTTTCGCCAATAATGGGCACCTGCAATGAAACGGGCAATCATAAGGGTTAAGAGCTGTACAAACTTTGTGCCACAAATGGCTTTTATATTTTGGGCTTGCGTCTGCCGCAAGCGAATGAGAAAGATCCTTGGGAATTCGCTATGTGTTCGCACACACAAAATGAATAAATAAAACAGCAACCAGGGAGTTGAATAAAAGTTGCTAAAGACAAAACAAAAAAAAAAAAACAACCAAAAGCGTAGAGAAATCAATTACAAGAAATTTCCAAAAGTTTTTGACATGTGACCAACTAGAAGGGCAACTGCAACTGTACATTCAATTGGCATTCAAAGTATTCACTTGCCATTTCGAATATTTGGTTAAGCAAATTACGTCCTAAGGCCCAGAGCCACTTTGCAAAGAAGACCAAAGAATATTAAATCACACTACAAAAAATATATTACTCGACTGTCAAATACTCTAAATACTCATTTTATCGATTTTAAAGTAAAACCTTATTTCCAATTTCTGCCTTTTTAAATAACCTATATTTTATCAAATTTTGTTTCCAATAAAAAGCTCTTTAACAGGAAAATAATTTGTTTTATTCATTGCTTCCAAAAATCATAATTTGATGTTTGAACAGATAACGAAAAGTGAATGATTGCATTCAATAAAAAAAAACAACAAGCGACACTACAATTTATATTTTGAAAGTGTATTCAAATGGGTTTTTGCTATTAAAAATGAATTTAAATTTGGTCAATGTTTTTATGGCAATTCGCAAATTTGCATTTTAGTAAATAAAGTTGGTTTTCATATTAGAATATACTTTTAGTTTTATTATTCACAAATTTAAGTCTGTTACCAAATGAAATATTTAAAATAAATCACCAATTTCAATGTGTTTCAAATTTAAATTTTGTTAAATATTTTATTTATAGTATGGCAATATTTAAATAATTCTGTTACGTGTTTTTTTTTTGGGATCTTTCCACGTCGAGCAATATTGAAGCAAATTGCATAACTGAAAGTTGCCACGAATGGGGAATTGAGCAATTAATACATGCCACAATTAAGCGGTTTGTTGCCAAACTCAAACTCAAACTCAATATTTTAAGTGTGGTGCGAGACAATTACAACGCCTTTGAGTTTTCCATGATGGCTTTTGGGGCTAATAAATGAGCATTCGGTGCTTGTGAGACGACCAAGGCGAACAAGCGATCGACTTATGGAAGCGAATTTATTGACATGATGTGTGCGTCCCCAAGCGTTGGATGAGCACACCACCGATGACACAATGGCCATAAGAGAGGCGTAGGGAAGACATTGTGGCCGGGGTGGAGGGAGGAAAGTACACATACTTAACGACTTTTCCTTTGTTTATGTGCAACTGAATGCGAGATAGCGCTTATAGATGAACCCTGGCCATAGGGAATGCGTCTCCTCTGCCTCTGCCTCCCAATCGCTACAGAAATTTATGCAATTTGGCTGTGGGTACATGGCAGGGGAGCAGGGACAGGGGTAATGGACATGGAATGGTGCTGCCTGAGCAAGATATACGCCATTTTGTTGTTACCGATGCTGCTGCTGCTTCTGCTGCTGCTGCAACTACTGCTACTGTTGCAAGTGTGCCGGACAACTGACCATTCGTTTTGGGGTATATAAACGAATCTTATTTATGCAATTCCGCTTTGCTTTATATGTGTGCAGCACAATTTTTGTTGCAGTTGCATTGTTTTTCGGCTACTTGCTTGCTTGCCCTTTTGACTGCCCAGCGATTGGCGACTACGGCAACGGCCACTGGCCGGCCACAACGTTGGCAACGTGCACAGGAAGTTAAACTGCAGGAAATGGCCAAAACTTTACCAACAAATTGATACGCGCCTTCGTCTCCGCTGGTCTACTGGTTCCAACTGCGGTTGCGGGCTGTCAGTCTGTTTGCACTATCTAATGGCATCAGGTAACCAATGAAAAATGCCAATGGCAGCGTATTTACATTTGTGCTTATTGCTTTGCTTTTTTGTTGCTACAGTCGCTGCTCCTGCCAAGTAAAAATAAACACAATTTGGCGAAATTGAAACACCAGTCAAATATTGCATAAGAAATATTGTGGAGCAAACATTGCAGTTCGCAGAAAAACAAAATCAGCAGCAGCAGAAACTACAGGCAAATTCGTACAAAAACAGCAGCGGTGCTCGACTGGAACACCAGTAGAAATCCTCTACATGTAATCTAAAAAAAATAAGCTTTTAAATACAGAACTCTATTTATTTCAGATCAGACCGAAACTTAAGAATTGTGTCAAAGTCGACCTGCATCTGTTGTATAGGTTTACAAATTATCAGCATTGTTATTTTACCCATTTTAACTTCCAGGTTATTTCTTGATTTCAAGGTCAATAATCAATCATGTCAAATTCAAACAAACTTAATGCTTTTTTTTAGCTAATTTTATGCAATCATTCAACGTATTTGCATAAAATGCTCGAACAAGCGCGAAACCTTGAAACATTGATTGTGCACTTACCTGAATACTCTGATTCGTTTCCGGCGAGTTCACCAGTACATATAGATGCTCTTCCAGTGGGAATTCCTTAAGAAAACGCACCCGATATTTGCTTATGCCATGCGCATGCTCAATTAATTCAACGGCAAAGTAGTTGGTGTCCGATGCTTTGACCTGCACCAGGAGAGAAATAAAACAAAGTTTAATTAAATTGTCAGAAGTTCAAATCAAATAATTGTAAGTTTGCATATGTTAATCTGTAAACCAATTGAACGATTCAATATATTTATTTGCATATTTATATTGTTATTTTGACAAAGTCAAACATGTCATATATATTATAGCCACTCATTAGCAACAGTTGAGAACAGGCAATACGCTTGATAAATGTGGTAATGGTAATGGCAATAACAATATGTATTAAACAATAACAACAAACATTTAGTTCGTTGTGGGTGTGTGTGTGTGTGTGTGGCAAAATCTCAGTTAGCTGCGTTTCTAGTTTTATTTAATCAAAACGTTTAAAGCATTCAGCAAACACATAATCAAATATATCAGTATTTGAAAGCATTTGTTAAGTGTTTTGAACTTTACATTTTTGAAGCAGTAGCTGCACATATTCAAAATTTTCAGACCAACAAATATGTGTGATATTTATTTTCGAATTAATTAACAAATAAAAGGCTATCAAATTATTAAGTCAACGTTCAATTTATTAGATGCTACAATGTTATTTTGTAAATTTACTCAAATAATTGGCATTACAATAATACAAATTAAAAATTCATCAAAAAATATAAAAGATTCCACAAAAACAATCAACAATATTACAAATTTGCAGCGTATACGAATACGTGATGTACAAAAGAGGCGTGTCCAGAGCGGAGAAGGGGTCTCTTTTCATACGGACCACATCTCATCTGAGAGTTTTCTAATATTTGCATACAAATGGATAAATTAACAAATCAAAAAATCACATTTCATACATTACAAGCAACTAATAAACAATATTTTAAAGCTTTATCGAAATACTATTTGTGGTTAAATTTAATAATTCCCATTTTTTGTGGATCTGGTTGCAGCTGCTATATTTAATAAATTATTCTAGCTTATTGAAGCTAAATATATTTAACATAGTCGAGCATTTTCTGTAGTCGAGCATATCACACGAATGAGTTGTTAATTATATTATTTCGTTTTCCATTTTTGTTTGCAAAATTAATGCGAACAAATGAAAAAATAAACAAAGACGTACATTATGGAAACGGATGTGCACGGAGAGCAACTGCTGACACATCCGATCCATACTTAAACATAAAAAACAAATATACATACATATAATTCAAAAGGGAGGCTACAGATAAAAGTGTTGGACTGGAAGATAGCCTATAAATTGTTCTACATTATTATTATAATTAGTTATTTTGTTGTAGCTGGAAATGCTAGACTGATATCCTTTTTTTTAAGGTGCAAGACTCTTAAATATGACAAAGAAAAACCAAATTTAAATAATTGCATCTGAGTTTAATGAGTACGAATTATAATTTATAGAGAAGAAAAGACAGCGCAATGTGGAGCCATGCCTTATAGGGTAGGATAAGCATGCATAAACATACAATATCCAATAATTAATATGTTATAATAAATACTTGAAAAAATATCAGCATTGTTAATAAACGGAAGCGCAAGCATATCAGCAACTGAGGCAACAGTGGCAAAAACAATTCTTATTAGCCCATTGATAATACACGAAGAATATTTAATAATTAATTGAAAATTATGCAGACCAGTGCGCAAAAAGGTCGCACATGTGAATCGCATGAGCTATATGTATGTATATATATATATATATTATATATAATTATGAATGATCTGCTGTGTGGTCGCTGTTGCTGTCTGCAGAATAATGTGAATTTTAATAAAAGTGCCGAGTGCACTGAAATTGACAGTCGCACAATTTGCCTCTTTGTGGTCTGCAACAACTTTAAATGATTAATTTACGATAATCAACCGACAAATAATGATAACTGACTTTTAATTCCACTTATAGTAAGCAGAAAAATAAAATACATAACTAGTAATCTTATCTTAATAAACATTTTATGAAAGTTTGTAAGCGCACTTATTTTCATGAAAATACTTTTTGTTTCAATGGCAGCAGTTCGATAAAAGTATTGAAAACATACTTAATACAACGCAAATATTGCGAAGGGACAATTCCGCTCAGATCAACTTGAAAAACAAGCAATCAAAAAGTTTTTATGCCAAAACTGAATTTACTAGCGTTTTATATTTGATTGTTGACAGCTAGCCATTGAAAACATAATAAAACTGAAGGGTTAAAGTACTTTAATAGTGATAACTTAAATAGGGACTAATCCGTAAAGGGACAAACAAATAATGAAAACATGAATATATATTGATATATATAAAGCCTCACTTCGAGAGCTAAATACAAAAACTAAAAAAATAGTATTTATGACTGTTCTCGAGCCTAGAGCCCTTTAATCTTGATGGCAAAAAAACATTGAAAATGCCAAGAAATAACAATAAAAAACAACTATGCCAATAATGACAATGGGCCATATTGAATGTCCACTTCACACACTTGACACTTTTGAAGTTGCAACGAGCGATTTGTGATGCACTCAAGTGCGTTCTGTATGCGCCATTGAACTAAGTGTGGCATGTTTCGTGCGTGTTCGGACGGCTGGCGTTTTGCTCGAAATGCCGTTTGGCACAGTAGGCAGTTTGTTGCTGTTACTGTTGCTGTTGCTGTTGTACTTGCAACAGTAGCATTAATGCAGTGCCATTGTTGACCAAACTGCAAATTTGCAGCTAATGCAAAATTATGCGGCATATTTCAAATGTGCCACTTAACTGTAATTAGAGATGCTGAAATGCAGCCAATATTTTAGAGTGCGAAGGGAAGGGCAGAAGCAAATAATAATGCCCGCAGCTAGCCGGAAACGGAAGTCAAGCAAAATGCTGTCATTTTGCATTTTGCAAGCATGCAACCCTGGGGGTGGACATTGACATTGCAAAGCAACTGCTGCTGCTGCTGCTGCTGCTACTGCTACTACTGCTGCCGCCGCCATTGCTTCTGTGGCACAAGAAGCCGCAACTACTTGCGGCGCTACAATAGAAGCAATAGCACTGGCAACAATCATCCTGACTGGCTGGCTGGCTGGCTGGCTGGTTGGTTGGTGGGTTGGTTAGCAAGGACAGTCCATAAGCAAGCAAGAACTTTCAAATTCATGGAATACTCTCAGTATCTCAGTCGCTGTTCTTCAGTATCTAAGTCGGACGGACGCGCTCTCAACACTTGTCATACATAATATTGTACTTTAAGAGCTGCTGCCAGTGGCGATGGCAATGGCGCTGGCGATGGCGATGCCTGGAACCGGGAGCGTACATTGTAAAGCAATTTCCTGTATTTTATTACCACATAAAATGTGCGTCCTTATGTTCTATCCAGTGTTAGAGCGGCTGCTGCTACTCATGATTGTTTCTCAAGACAGCCGAATAAAATAGGTACAAGTACAGCTCAAGAATTCAACTGCAAGCGGCGGAAATCCTGAGCACCACATATATATATATATATATATATATATATATATACTTAAGTGAACTGCCATATAGGCAGAAAATATGAAACTTCAATGTGACTTTGCTGCAAATCTGTTAAAAACAATACAGCTACGTACTTGAAATTAATTTATAATATAATAAAAAAACTAAACTAAAACTTCTTTTTTGCCGACACATAAAATTTCCTACGAAATAAATGTATATTGTAATTTTATATAATTATTATTATAAAAGTGATATATAAATCTACTGTGTTCTTGGAAAAATTAAAGTTTAATGGTTAAATTTTTAGCCGTAGCAATTTTAATTGCATATTTAGAAACTCTTCTTGAAATGTGTTTTACCAACTCTGTTAAGAACGCGGTTAAAAGCGTAGACTGGTCATCAATCAACGATACATTCATCTAGTTTTTGTGCCAACTCACCTCCAGCTTTTGCAGCGCCTTGTCCAAGCCACTTATATTCAGCTCCTGCGATTTTAAGTCGTGCACCTGCAACGACTCCAGAGACACTTTAATGCCCGGCACCAGTTTCAGCGACATGGTATCGAAAATACCATTCGGCATAGCAGCCTGCAATTAATACCAGAGCAAATAATAATTAAGCAAATTGCATTCGCTGAGTGCACACTTGTTGTGCCACAGTCCACAATTCACAAAACGTACCTCGAGCTCAAGGCGCACGTTGTTTGTCTTCAAAATGGACAACAGTTCAGTGAAGCTGGACGTTAGCAAGAGCTTGCACGCATACTGGTTGCTGGTTATATCAAAAATGGCTTCGACCTGATAGAGTTTCAGCAACTTCTGGCCCAACTCTTCCTTGGCGACCAGGCGACAGGTAAATGCATCCACAGTGACTTTGTGCAACTGATTTATGCAGTTCGATACATTCTGGGCAATCTGCAATAATAATATATACACATTAGCCATGCACTTTACTGTTGCATATTTATACTTTATATCTCTGCGTGCAACTCACCAGATTGCTAAACTTGTCCGTTTGCATGTGATTGCGCAGCACCAGCTGCGCGCTGTACTCTGAACCGCTGAATATGTCCAGCGATTTGGCAAACACAATCTAAAATAATTACAAAAGACGTCACAGTTATGAGTTATGACTTTGAATTTGGCCAAAAATATGCAGAATATACCAAGTCCGATTCGCGCAATTCCAGATCGTATTTGAGGAAGCCACCGCGACGCGATTTATCACCACATGTCACCACCACCTTCTCGACCAGCCTTTGCTGATGACTCATCACTCGGGCAATGCCTAAAATCAATAAAGTTTCAATTAATAATATTCAAATCGATAAATAATAAGCGTTGCCAATGTACACTTTCAATTATAAGAGCTAATAACAAGGTTTGTTTTGGTAATTGCCTTTTGAGGAACGAAATTTATGAAAGAAATAATACAAACTATTTAACCATAGTCAATCAGTCAGTTAGACATTCCTGTTTAATTACCAATATCGTAAAATAAAACAGACTGGTAAATAAAAATTCTTTTCGGAATTAAGTAAAGTCGGTATTTTCCTGAAATTTCAAGCCGCAAATACAATTTTCGTTGAACAGCAATTATGGCTCTTTGCCGCTAGAATTGTTAAAATAAATGTTGTGTTCGAAAATTGCATTAAATTCTTGAGCTATGATTTTATTCAAAATATCTACGCAATGACCTTAAATATGCAAACAGTGTCGTTGAAATTGTGCGCGAGCAAGAAGTTGCCAAACAAACAATGATATTAATATTTGATGGCATTAAATATGCTTCAATGATTTTTTACCTGTAATTCCCCCTGGCCACTCCTAATCACCATACTTTGCAAATGGAGCGCTGCATTGAATAGTAAATGACATCGCTCAGAGACGCATAAATACCGGTCACATTGGCTCGTCTAGAGTCGACTGGTCTTCAAAGAGACACAAACAGCTTTATCCGAAGATGTTGTCTCTGTTGGCATCTAGTAAAATGGGTCATCTGGCTACACGAATGTCGCATAAATGATAAGCGCTCCGGGTGATAAGTGGGGAAGGGGGAGGGGGGTTGTGGGTATAGGCTCGTCCAGTTGATATCGCTCGCATTTCAATGCAATCGATGGGACAGCTTAAGCATTTATGTTGAACAGGAAAGTTGTTACATTGGGCTCTTAACGCTGTTGTGCACTTTTAATTAATTTATGCGACAACATGACATGGCACTCCTGACATTTGTGCACCACAAGGGCCAAAGAACAGACAGTTATCGTTACAGTGAACACAGAATACACCAATATGACTACAAAGACGCATTCGCATACAGAGACAATGTTTTGAGTGTCATTGTTAAATTACTAAACATATATATATATATATATATATATATATATATAAATATATGTATATATGTAATTAATTTAATTTTGAAGCACTGCAGGCGACATCAGACTAATTGTTTTGGGAGTTCTGTTTTTCCTTTTACAGCCATGACAAAAAACAGCTTTGATTTTCCACTTTTCCTTTTGCAGTCAACAACAGTACCAGCAGCCGGAGCAGGAGCAGCAGGAGCAGCAGCAGCAGGAAAGGCAAAGGCAACAGCTGAAACTAATCTGCAGCTGTGTGTAATATTGGTTGTATAAATTGTTTGGGGATTTCTTGTCGGTTGTCACACAATGAACGCAATGCCAATCGAAAAATAAGTAATCACGTACGATATATATATATATAAATATATATATATATATATATATACATATATTAAAGGGAAAACAATTTCATAAATTTAAATGTGTGTGAGTTTTTGACCATTTTCATAAACATTGATCATTAATATAATAAATATAGTCAACTCTTCAGCAACAATATTTATAAAATGATTTGTACAGAGATGTATAATATGATTTGTAGCATTTAAGGTGTGAAGTAGTATTAACCGTAAATGTGCATGTTGCATGTTCTGTGTGTGGATCTAATCAGATTGCGGCTGCCAGAGCTTTGGGTTACCCTTACGAGGGCAACTGAAATATCATTTCCAAACCCAAATTAACATTCATCGATTTTTGCATAAGAATCAGGCAACTTCGTGTGTGTTTTAACATGAGCCTTGTATATGGACTCCTGAGCACATTTTTCGAATAATTCGTGCAAGTTGTCAATTCGAACTGAAAATTGCAATGGGTAGCAATATTATTGGAATGCAGTTAGACGGAGTTTCGAAGAGTTTATCAAGATTAGTATTCGGTCTGGCTTTGTCAATCTCTGCTCAGTTGTGCACTTGCACTTCTTTTTCCATCAGCATTATCGAAACTGACAGCCCAAAGTTTTGCGGGCCTGAAACAGAAATAGATTCACACACACACACACACACACGCACACTTCCACATAAGCAAACACTTATACACACAAATGTGCATATTCAAGTCATGCTTGAGTCGTTTTAAATTCCTAGTGAAGCATGCACAGTTATGCCAAGTTGTTGTACCTATTTTTCGGTCACAGACAGATACTACACGCAACACATATTGATATTTTGGAAATACAAAGATACTTTATCTTTATGCTCAGTTGCAGTTAGGAACAACAAACACTCACACACAGACAAACACACACACACACACACACACTCACGCACACACACACTCACGCACACACAAGTTGCATAATCGCGATTGCTGTTTGCCGCTTGTGTCTCCCGCCTTTTTTTGGTTTATCCTTTTGCCAAAGGAGACGCAGTTTCGCGTCGCCGCGCAACGTGTAAAGTGTGAAAAATTGTTTTTCTCAATTTTTTTGTTGTTGTATTTTGTATTTCCGGAGATTGGGTTTTGTGGCAAGCAGCAGAAGGTGGGCGCCACTTTATGAATAATGTATAACGCTTAACTGAGTTCTGCTGTGAATTACGCAAGAAGTTTACTTTTACAATAGCTCAACTTGGAGTGTTGATAACTATTGCAAACTAGATACTTGATATTACTACAAGCAATAACTCTCAACAAATGTTAAGAACAGAAGATAACCTCAACTGAAAATTCGATACAGATGAAGTGAAAAAATGTATTTACCTTGAATTGCATTTATAAAAACGTTAAGTAAAAAGAAACCTTTTTCATTACTTCGTTACAACACTTAAATTCAATTATTGTTTATTCATTATATATTTATATATATATATATATTATTTATATATTTTATTTTCGTTTTTCATGACCTATTATACACTACAGGGTATAGGAGTCCCCCAATAATAGAACAATTTCAAAAGCAATAGTGTTGAACTTAGTACTTATTTACTGTAGAGAAAGCGAGACAATGTTTTCTCAACACTTTACGCGCCACTCAAAGGCTCAGGGGACACTCACACACGCTAACACCTCCTTTCCGCACAACAGAATATTCTGTAAATATTTTTTAGCATTGCATTCGAAAAAAAAAAAACAACAAGAAATGAAAAACGGAATAAAAAAAATTTCAACTGCTGCAATTTGAAAATCCGTAGCACAGAGCTGAAATCTATGGCGTACCCCAAACGATAGTTAAAGGTAATTAATTCGCAAAATATACCATCAAAATAGATGCTGTTATTCTGAACCAGTTTTCTGGTTTTTGCTCCCTTTTTTGGTTTGTTTACATAACAGCTGAAAAATAGGCTTAATTGGGTTATCAATAAATCGTTTGCAAAATATAGTGCAATTCACAGGATTTTTACATCAACAAACGGTGTGTAAACGAATGTGTGTACTGGGTGTGCGGTAGGTGTGTGCTTGGTGTGTGATTGCTGTGTGGTGTATGTGGGGATGCGAATGTTATGCTGCGCTTTTGTTACAGCACCAACAAACAAAGCATCCAAACGAGTGGTATTGAATTTATAAATTGCATATATTAGTTTTCAAATAAATACAAACTGTGAATTGTTTGCATAGAGGATTAGCACCCAACTATGCACGATTCGCAAATTATAGCTAAATCAAATTAAAATAATCGATTAAAATATGCAAACAACAATAAGGAATAGAAGATATTTAGTAAATGTGCCTAACTACATCAATAATGCTCTTCCAAGGGGAATTAATTTGAGCTAATCAAATATTTGTAAAAGAGCGAAGCAAATGCAGTTTTCTATTCAAATATTTGTTAAGCTGGGAAGAACCACATTTACCTAATTCATCAGAGCTGTGATTCAGAAGGGGGCAGAACAGATCTAACTAGGTCGCGCCCCCAAATAATAGCTCGAAATTTGTGTCATTTCTAAATCTATAACTTCAATTAAAGTTTACAATTTACTTTACAAAGGCAACGACTGTAAATATATAGCTAAAATTATATAGCTATGTGTAAACCTAGGGGGAAAATGCGCTGCAACCTTGGTGCAAGCAACTCACCGGTGTTTTTATTAATCGCCACCATCTGCTCATTGGAGCTGCTCCAAATCGATGACAATGTTAGCGGTGAATCGAAGCAAATGATGTCACCCACAGAGAAAATTGTCTGTTGGCGTTTTGTCGTCGTTGCATCCATCGATTGGGGATTTCAAATTTTGGTTTCGGCATCGTTCGGACATTTGCGGTTTTTACAAACGGTGTGTTGACAAATCCCGATAAAAAGAAAAAATGTGACACAGTTTTAGTTATTTGATTGCGACATGTGAAAAACGGAAAAAAAAATTCAAATGCAAATTGGTTTATTAGCAACAATAAGTTAACAAATTAAATATATACAGTATGCCCCAAAATTACATAAATCATTTTCCTACAAGATGCAATGATTGAGTAATTCAGGTTGTACGCGCAAATTTAGATGTGCAATTTTAAAGTTGCCACAGCTCCAAACAATATGCAGAAAGCTGACGCGACTTACATTTATTTATATACATATAGATATTTATATATAGAACTCACCTTGGTGGGGTAAATGAGCTGGGACTCGGCAACAGACAGTTTGATGTAGTCCTCGGCATGTTTAACTCCAGTTGTGTCTTTTAAACTGATGGCAATCATGTTGCTCGTCTCCCGTTGCAAATTCAACTGTGTGCGAAATGGAATAATTTTGAAATGCATGTAGTTTGGGATTGTTGAGGTTGCCTGGGTAAGTTTTATCTTTAGTTTTGTGCAGCGGGCTTTATTTGAGCATTTTGAAGTTAATGCTTGTTTTGTGGCTGCAGCTTGTAGGGTTTCAAGAGTTTTGTGTTTGCGGTCGGCGGTCACTCGACAGCCGCAATTTTTAAGAGCCAAAAGCTGCAGCATGTGCGACAACGCATCGTTGCATTTTTATGTGGTGACATCAACGTGCCACAGCCCAGTAAAATAAAGAACACAAATAGAAAAAAAGAACAATTCTCAACGGCATGCCGACAATCGCATACACTTGCAAACAACAAGTTGTTGAGTTGTGGTCCGATTTGGGAAATACAAAATAAAAATCTTAAACTCTTTACATAAATATAAGTAGATGTTAACGCTGCAAATCAAACTTTAAAGCGATTATTCCCAGGATACATTTATAAATTGTGATTCGATTCGGACGACTCAAACTTTCATAGTTCTCAAAAGACTCGACTCCTTTTGTAACATTTATTCCAGCTGAGAGATAAATTGAATGTGTTACATATATTGTAAGAAAATTGGAAAACTCGCTGCAAGCGTAGAATAAAACGAAAATAGTCCTGGGGCAAGCCAAGCGACGTGCCATGCGGCCGGACACTGAGATTTCTTTTTTCTTTTTTTTTTTTTTTGTTATTTTCCGAGACGGACACGAACGAACCAACGAGGAGAGCTCAGGTGGCAAGACAGGTCTTTTTGAGTGCATTAAAATGCAGCGGTTTCGTTGTTAGCAGCAACACAAAAATGAAATTGAAATAACTTTCCCAAAAGTTTAAAGATCACATTTACATATAAACGAGCCAAGTCAGCAGGCCAGCCTGCCAGTCCTAACTATAAAGTATCTATATAGAATAGTGACTCCGCCCAAAAATATAACAGCCGTAAAAAGTTACAGGTATGTATGGTACTCACCGAAATGGTTAGATTATTTCCAATCTGTGCATCGACCACATCCTTGGTGGCCAACTCATAGCGCAATCCATTCACATCCTCAATGTTGTGGGAGAACTCGTTGCCGAGATTATCATGCAGGGACACTTTAAATACGAAATTCATACCGCGTGGTATTTTATGCTCGACCTGCTTCAATTTGATGTCCGGCTGCAGAGTAACCAAAATATACTGCACATTCTTCACTTCAATGCCAATGGGCAGCGTCTGGTCAACCGTTTTAGCCTGTATACCCGGAACAAACGAAAAAAGTATATATATATATATATATATATATACATATATATAACAATACGTATCAAATCAAATGCAATTGCCAATAGGTAAGCCGATTTAAGGACAATCCAAAATAGATTCACACCAACACACACACATTGATAGATGGGCGCACACTTACTATTATCAGATCCCGACCGAGAGTATCCTTTGTGTGGACAACGCCATCTGGCGTCACAGAAACAATTCCGCTGCTCTGCCCATCCAGCTTATAGACCGCATCATCCATATTACATTTCAGCTGAAGCGTACTGCGCGGTGCCGCCAAAATCCAGTCCATTGTTATGGGCTTTGGTGCGAGGAGCTCCAGTGTTTTGAAAACTGTGCGATAACAATTTCAATTTGCGACTTTTTTTAATGCGCCACCAAAAAACCAGCCTAAGACCGGAAGTGAGCCCCCATTGCTCAATTGAACTACATACCAATTAGTTCCACGCTCGATGCTGGCAGTTGGACGCCATCTGCCAATTGCACGGAGGCTGTAATGGTGACCTTGCCGGGATTGAGTGCACGTATCCGCACGGAAATTAAGTCGCTGCTTTGATACTCGATGCCTACAGCGGCGAGGGAAACGGATGAAGAAAGAGAGTGTGTGTGTGTGAGATAAAGATAATTGTAAGGATGAAGGCTCTAGCTAAATACAGTTATTTAAAAAAGCATCTGTAAACTGTGCAAATAATTACTGTGCCTAGATAAAACTGGTTAATAATTATTTATAGCAAATATTAATAATATTTAGTACTTAAATATAACAGATATTAAAAAAAAAAATAAATATTAATTGGTAATTTATATGTTCCGTATCTGTTCCTGCACTGGAACTCAACCATGCAAGCTCATCGATGAACACTTTGATATGCGTGCACTGGGTGGGCATTGAGCTGAAGTCTTTGCGCAACAATGCGGTATCTGGGCACGCTTCCAACTACATGAAAGTATGTTGGGACCATCGACTTACCCGCTGTTGTAAACACATTGAAAATCTCAATCACTTCCGCCTGATTGACCGTCCAGCTGATACGCATATTCTGCAGTGTGCCCAACACCATTGGCGACAGATCCGGCTGACCCCACAGCGTGGCGGGCATAACAGCGCCAGCCCGAATCCGTAGAAGTGGCGTGCGCACTTGGACCGCAGTCAGGGCAACAACACGCACCTCCACCGTATCCTCCGAGACGATCTCGTCCTTGCCACTAATGGGATTCTTTAGCAAACACTTTCCGGTTATTCTCGTTGCGCCCAGCTTATGTGCTGTGAGAATGGCTGAGGTCATTGCTGTGGAAATGGCCATGCGGTTAATATGATCTTCAATTGGTCAAACAATTCAACTTACTGGCCACATTGCGTTGCAGCACGCTGTAAACGATGTTGGTGTTGGGTTGCGGTCCGCCCTGGTAGTAGATTTGTATGCTGGAGCCCACGACGAGCGTCGAATTGCGCGGATAGAGACGCAAGGGTGCAAATACCTGCACATTGTGCGGCGCACTGGATATCTGACCAGACTGGAATACGATCTTGGTCTCGCCAATGTTGTTGCCCGTTATCCTGAAGCGTATCTCTCCAACTCTTAAGCCGTGCTGCTCATCTAGCTTGACGCTCAGTATGGCTGGATCGAAGACCTGCTCGGTGACCTGATAGACGCTCAGCATATTGGAATCAATATGCAGCAGATTTTCATTGGTATCGAAGAGCCGCACAATCGCCTCAATAGAATTGGTACGTTCGATACGATCCAGCGCTAGCACACTGATGGCGCCTATGCCCACCACAGAGATGGACAAATGCGCCGGCTCGTTCATCAGGCAACGATCGGTTAGCTCCAGTCGGACATGGCCCAAACGCAACGGTGTCAACACTAGCTGCATTTGCTTCTCGTCATGGGTTACCTGCACGATGCCCTGCTCCGAGAGTTCCAGCTGAAAGAAGCCGCTGCCCTGGGCTATATTTATCCGCTGGCTGTGCGACGGTGCCAGAAACACGCTCACATGATCCTGTGGCAGCAATGTGCTATTCACCGTGTGGAAGCGTATCTCGTTCTCAATCACAGGCTTGGTTACTTCTCCCGTTTTCAACTGCAAAATAGAGTACATTATCATTAAAAGGATTACTGCTCCTGCAATTTGGTTTGCTCACGTTTTTAACACCAAATGGAGGACGCTCCGCAGAGATGCCCAGCTGGGCTAGCAACTTGTCATTGTAGTGGGCAACTGTGCCCTTGATGCGAAAGTTGGGCGCCACTTCATTCAGTGTTAGGACGAGGACATCTCGCCCGGGCAGACGAACGCTATGATAGAGCTCCGGTTCATCCAGCTGCTGGTGTGGAATGCTGTCGGTTTGATAGCGCTCATCGCCAGCAGCAAACTCCCATTCAAGCCAAAGAGAGCTGATGTTCATCAGCTTTCGATTTTTCACATCCTGCACCTCGATTTCAATATCAAACTTGTTGACGTCATCCTTGAGATACAGCAGCGAGGATCGCAGTTCCACCGGGCAGGACTGACGCAGCTGCTGACGGGCATACAGCTTGAGGAAGCGTGGTCGGACGCAGTGCACCTTTGTCGTGATCTCGGCTGTGTACGCGGCAAATTTGGGCGTGGCCAATGTGTTGTGCACGCGATACTTGAACTGTGTTTCGCCCAGCTCAAGGCAAAGCACCGTAAAGGCTGTGAGAGCATTTTGTGTGTCGAACTCTATTTCGGAGACTTGAATAACTTGGCTATCGAACTTGGTATTCTTGCTGAGATCGGCTTCGAGCGTAAAGATGCGTTGCGGCCCATGCGCATAGATGACATTACGCGATGCGCCAATCGGCAGCACCAGCTCATTCTCCAAGGGATTCAGCGAAGATAGCGGCTCATAGACATGAAGATCCACGGAATCCTGCAGCACCTTGTCCTGGAAAATGTATGAAATGCGCAGCAAAGTGCTGCCAACGGCAGTGCTGCGTAGACGCAACACATGACAAGCCTCGACAGCCAGGACATCCTGCGTCTCAGCACCATTTTCCAGCTGAAAGATTTGATGCGAAAAGTCCAGTTGAAAGTGCAGATTGTCGCATTTGGTGTAGGGCACATAGCTGCCATTCACATGAGCATAGACGGCCACGTGGAGGCGCACATAATCCTTGAGGGCTGTCTCAAAGTTATACTGTTTAATCTCGAGCCGTTGCGGTGGCAGAAAGTAGATTTGGGCCGTGCGAGCCACCTTCTGGTTCTTGGTCAGGGCCACCCGAACGGTGGTGTGTGCAGCCAACTCCACTCCGGCATCGACCAGCTCCTTGGAACCGCCAGGCATGCGCACATCACGAATCTCTGTTGTAGCCAAGCCCTGTCCATCGATTTGCAGGACCTGCGGATTACCCGAGAACCACACATAGCTGTTATCGCCGCCAGTTGCATCAAATTGAAATTTCTGTGGCTTAATGGTATTCGGATCATATGGCAGAATCACTTTCATGGGCTGCAACTCCAACCGCGCAAATATGTGCATCTCGGCCTGCACCGACAACTACAAAAAATAATTATTAATCTATAATTATAATGTTATGAATTCAATAACTTACATCCTTGTAGGAGCCATAGACTTGGGTGACGCCCTGTTTGAGTGCCTCGCCGTACAGGCGGCTGCCGTTCTGCGTCTTCTTCAGGATTGTAAACAGTGATTTGTCCAGCTCGGAGTTGATGGCATAACGCGAGCCCAGCGTTATCTTCTGTCCAGCTTCAGCGTACAGATCCAGGGCGACCTCATGACGCTCGCCTTGCACTGTGACCCAGTTATTGTATGGCAACAGGCTAATTCCCAGTTTCGTGGGTTCGGCAACGGTCAGCAGGGCGCTGGGCCCTTTGGGCTTGTCCGCCGCGTTGTCGCTGTCCTGCGGCATGTTGTGATCCCGGAGAAAGACTTGTGTGCGACCGTTACGTGAGCCCGTTGCACTGCTGCCCTTCAGGTAGGCAATATTGGTGTCCTCCACCTCCAGATAGTACTGCCGATTTGCCGTTATATCGTGCAGTTTGTCCATTTTCAGCTGCAGAATGCGGAAGTTGATCACGTCACCAGCCATGATGGTCACCTCGGATGGCTCAATAATAATGTTTGCTAGCACGCTGATATACACCTCCATTACGGGCACGTGTCTGTACTCGGGCTGAGGCATGCTAACGGCCACCTTGGAAGTGCCCGTATTGATGCCCTCCAGCAATATCATGTAGCCCTTAACGTCGGCGGCTTCAAATTTCTCCAGTGCTGGCGGCACCACATGAAATGGACTGTCCGAGAAGGTGAGAAAACGCAACGCCGGCGGCATCTTATTGCTAGAGGACGAAATATCCCAGTTGAACTCAATGCCCTCCAGCGTGAAGAACTCGTTGCCCTGCGAGTCGAAGGCGTGCAGCTCGAATGTGGCCGGTGCCTCCTCCAGGTACAGTTGGCGCGTCGCTGTGCGCACATTTAGCCGATCTATCGTATCCACAATCACGTCGCAGCGAAGTGTGGCGCCTGTGGCCAGTTCCTCGGCGAATACAATCGCCGTGTTGCGGCGTCTTTCGCGAGTTTGAACTGTGACGACCGCCTGGCTGGCACACTCACTGAATCCGTGGTACACAGGCGTCACAGTTATTAAGTCCTGACGCGATGAAGTCCTGCAAAGTGAAAATTGAGCGACAACAATGATTATATTTATTTTAGGTTATACTGCCGGCAGACGCACCACTTGTAGCAGTTGGGATCGACCACTTCCAGCGTGAAGTTGATGGACTTGTCCTGAAATATGGGCAGCAGTACGCGCGGGTGATTCAACTTGGCCGATTCAGCGACATTTTGTGATACGAAAATCAGCAAAAACAAATAAAATTCGCCTCTCATTTTGCACATGCAAGCGTCTACAATAAAGATGCGTTGTTCACTTTTTGATCTGGCTCAATTGATTTTTGCCTTCGATAATTCTCAAATTATTTGGCGCCAAATTCAGTTATCGAAAATGCGTTATAGATATAAGGCCAACTTTTAGCGCTTGATTTAAATGTTCATGAATATATTTAAAGAGAAACAAAAAACATTTGGCAAATCAACGACTCCAATTTGGCAAATGGGCTCTCATCATCCAAAACGACATTCATATGCAATTTGTCCATATGGTCCGGAAAATACGCTTACTTGCTGAAATCATTGACACCAAAACCCGCTGAAACAAATAAAATTTCATTTTGGGACATGCAAGCGTCTGTTCAATAGACGAACTGGCTCAATTGAGTTTTGTCTTTGATAATTCTTCAATTATTTCGCGCGACATACAGTAATCGAAAATTCAACTGCGATATAAAGCTTTCTTTCAGCACTTGATTTAAATGTGAACGGATTTATTTAGAAGCGAACAATATTATAGAAATGAACGACTACAATTTGGCAAATGGACCCTCATCGTCCAAAAATATATCCAATTCCAAATTGTGCATATTTTCCGGAGCGCACGCATACTTGCTGAAATCCTTAACACCCACATCCAGCAAAACTTCGTCGTCCACGAAGAAGTTGCCAGTGTATTCCTTGGCATCGCGACAGATTATTGCGTACGCCGCATCTGCCATTATCTCCGGCTTGCGGGCATATAAAGCACCCACCTCGCCATACAGCATTTCCACCGCCGATGTATTCACAGTGGTCCGAGGCCAAAGGGCATTGACTGCTACTCCCTGGTCCCGGAACTCCTCAGCCATACCCAGCACACACATTGACATGCCGTATTTGGCAATGGTATAGGCCGTGTGATTAGAAAACCAATGAGGCTTCATATTCAGAGGGGGCGATAGGTTCAAGATGTGCGGGTTATGGCTCCTCAGCAGATACGGCAAACAAGTTTTTGAACTATGGAATTTGTATAGTCATGAATAAATAATAATAATAAATTCTAGATAAGATTACACCTACACCAGAAATGTACCCCTTGTGTTGATATTCTGCATCAAATCGTATCGCTTCATATCGGTATCCAGCGTTGAAGTTATTGAAATGGCGCTCGCATTATTTATGACGATATCAATGCCTCCGAATTTGGCTACTGCAGCCTCAACGGCCTGTTGCACCTGCCTCTCATCGCGAACATCAACAATGCAGGCCAAAGCCTTACCACCTGCCCTCTCGACTATAAATCAAAAAAAAACTTGCAAAGTTCAAATTCCAATTCGAGTACAACCTTAAATTACTCACTTTCCTCTGCTGCTGTGTAAATAGTTCCAGGCAATTTTGGATGTGGTTCACTTGTTTTGGCAGCTATGACAATGTTGGCTCCATCTCGCGCCGCTTTCAATGCAATCGCCTTTCCAATTCCACGAGACGCACCCGTTATAAAAAGGGTTTTTCCCTGCAATTTCCTGTTTATCCGTTTATTATTATTTGCTTAACTCGTGTTGTTTCGGTCTTCTTACCCCGAGTTCCTCATTGTAATTGATGGAATATAATATCTGCTGGAGTCTAGTGTGACCAAGTCGGCTTACCAAATATATACACTTTTCTGCTAACAAATCAAAAGACAATTGTTAACAGTTTGAAAGCCACTATTTGATATAATTTATTATCGGCGAAATGATTTAATGAATGCGGGATTATGTTTAACTATCTAATGATAATGTTAAATTTAAATGTTGATTGATAATTAATTTAAGCAAATGTTTCCGAAATTTTGAGACAGCTCTAAAAACAGATGCCGAAGCATTGTCCAGCACTGTAAATGAAAAAACATCTGTTACCGGTGAGAAGTTTAATGCTGAATTGTTAGAAAGGACGCCGTAAAGTGAATAACAATATTAATAAGAGGCGAGAGTTATGAACAATGACAGAATTATTAAAGTCCTCAGTAAGTCATCGTAATAACCATTAAAAAATGTCGACGACAGAGCCTGATGCCGGACAGGTATCTAAAGAGGCGGATTCCACACATGATTACATCGACTTGAAGTCAATGGACGAAGTGGAGGCGCTAGAGAAGAAGCAGCTTCACAGTTACATTGAAAAGTTGCACGGTATCATCAGAAAATACGACACAAAGATTGCGTCATATAAACATAAACTAAAGCACTTTGTGAGCAACAACAACAATTCGCGCTCCTTCAATTAAATAGCAACTAATGTAAACCAATTTTTGCACTTGTAGCTGAACAAGGAGCCGCAACGTGAAAAGTGCACTCAGGAGGCAACTGGCGATTTGCAGTCAAACAATGAGAGGGCGAACGGGCAGGGAGAGGAGACCAGCAAGGAACGTGAGTGTAAAACGAGATCGATAAACTATTTAACAATTATGCTTAGGTTTTATTAAGTTCTACTGAAACAAAAATGTTTGACGGCTATTGGAGTGTTCGATGTTTACTTCATTTTGCTGGCAACGGCGGCGACTAGCGCTGCGCCACGCCCAGATCCGTCCTCTGACAACATGATGTCAAACTCCTTGTCCGACTTGACCAGCTTGTGCATCATTTCCCGTATGTAGGCGTCGAACTTTGGATGATAGCGGTACACAGAGCCATCGATACCGACGACCACTTTGCGATCATTGATTCTGTTGATCAGTCCACTGATGCCAATGGCCACCAAGGTGGCGGCCCGCTTGGACACACACTCGCATATGTATTTGAGCTTCTGGCAGTCTTCGATGGTGGCCTTCTCAAGCCCGAATAGCTGCTTGATAATACGTCTTGTGTTTGAGAATTCCGGAAAGGAGTCGGCTTCCACCTCAGAAATATGCTTCGTCTCAAATACATTTGTTTTTGCACGCAAAACAACGGCGAATTCTGCTCGCTTAGCGCTCAGCTTAAATATGATGTTCCGCTCGAGGGCTCGGAGCAGCACCAGACGCACAAGTTCACCCAAGTACATGCCCGATGTCATTTTTTCGAATAGCTGCTGGGAGCAGTTGATCGATTTACTGTCCACCTCGCGATCGTGTTCGGTGCGCACGAAATCCAGCTGCCCATTGTCTCCAAAGGCACCCCACTCCACATTGATAATGACCTGCTTTTGAACGCGCTTAAATTCCGTTTCGAGCAACTCTACATTATCCACATGCTCAACATAGCATGCATTGCAGCCGGTGCCAACAATGACGCCCACACGACAATCGGGATTCCGATGAGCGCAAGACATAAGCGTGCCGGTTGTATCGTTGAGTATGGCTACAACCGCAATTTCGGCATCGCCGCGCCGCTGAATGGCATCGTGCAGCATGAGGCCCACATCCTCACCCTCTACACCCGGGCAGCTGAAGCCCTTGGTCCAGCGTGTCAACATGGCTTCCTTAAGGCCCGCTTGGACGCACGGAAATGAGAAGGTGAACCCCAGCGGCAAATAAGCATTTCGCATGTCGTGCTTCTCCACAAACTTTGCCAGACACTCAGCAATGTGATCGAAGAGTTCTACGCCCGGTCCAACCATTAGGTCCTTAGGCACTGCATAGATTTGTGACTCGACCGTCGCCTCGTGATGACCCTTAAGCGTGACGAGCAGCACACGGAAGTTGGTGCCGCCCAGATCCAGTGCCAGATACTTGCCAATTTCATCGCCCGTTGGCAAATCCTGCACATACGTTGGATAGCATTTTGTGACTGCCTGTGTGTTTGTGCTGCGTCTCAGGCCCTTGGCGATTTCAGAACAGAATCGTGTGTAGACCTCTTGCACCTGATAGTCGCTCAGCACAAAGGGTTGCATAAGTTCTCGCAGCTCCACATCGGCCATTTTTCTGATTTTTATAAATGTTGCTTCAGCTTCAACCGCCTGCCTCGAATAATGAGTAACGACTAACTAAAGCCACCTGCTGCTGCTGCTGTGGCGACGCTGTCGACTTCGCTGCTCCTGATAAGAACAGCTCGAAATTCGCACTGCAATTTTCCAGTCGCAGAAACAACTGTGCAATCGAGGCAAATTACAAAAAACAAATGCAGCCTTATAGCTAAATCTAAAACTAAATAAAAATACGCAACCTGTGCTAAACGTCAGCCTCTTTTGATAGTGTCGAAGTGAGACGATTATACTGAAAATGTCTTACCTGCCACCGTTTATAGGTATTTTTTATATTTGTTTACCTTAAGAACATTTACTCTGCTTTTTTGCTTAAAACTTTAGAAAATAATCAAAATTTCTAATCTACAGTATTATTTGTATCTTCTTAAATGTGAATTAATTATTTTAAATTAATTAAAATTATTTATTATTTTGAAAACTGACATTTAGGATTCTTTTTAAATTAGACAGAACTATTTCTTATTTTACCAAGAACTTACCTGAAACACAACCCATAGGAAAAATTTATATGAAATTTATATTTCCTGATATGATATCTTCTTAGAGAACTACCATATAAGATTTATAACTTTTTACACTTTGGCTGTAAAAAAAAAATTGCATTTTCGCTAATCAAAAAGTTTATTTAGCACATCGATAAGAAAGTATTGGAACACAATGTTTTGAATTACCTGTTCAAAATGTTTACAAGAATTCGCATTATTATTAAGCTTCACTTCCGTTGCCTAATCTTAATGATTTTATTATTTATACTATTTGAAAAAGAGTGTGACAGAAAAATACTCTGGTTAATACGAGCGATTAGCGAAAGTTTCCGGTTTTCGATTGGGAAGGCAATGCAGGCTGAAATTTACTCAAGTTTATTAAATGTACAAATTATGTATTTTTTATTGCAGTTTCAGCTACAGATGCTTTCAGTTTTGTGGACGAGATGCGTCAGGCGGCCAAACACGCAGAGAACCTGAACAATTTTGTCTATGAGCCGACATCGGGCATGTACTACGATCCCAAGACTGGCTACTACTATAATGCGGTAAGTAATTTACAACAACGTAATCTTTATGACGTCCCATGTCATGCAATGCTTAGCGCAGTGCTTAGTGACTTTTGTAGGTTATCACTAACGATGATCTGCATCAACGCACATGCACCTATTACATTTTCTTAATCTCTCACTCTTACAATCTGGCAGGAATACGGGCTTTATTACGATGGCAATACGGGCTGTTATTATAGCTACGATCAGGCAAAAGATTCGTACGAGTTTCACTCACAGGTACAGGTGCAGGTGAGTCAGAATTTGGTATCCACCGATGATGAAAAGACACAAAATGAATTAACCATGACTCTTTTCCTCCTTCCTCGAATCTGCAAGTGTGCGTTAAGCGAGCCTCTTGATCAAGGCGTTAATTCTTGTAGACTGTTAGAACGTTTTCGCAAACTAAACATAGACCAAATGCGTTGCAATGCATTAGGTAAGCGCTGAGGATTCGAATGTGCGATAAAAACGCGGATTTCTTTTCTTCTCATTGGTTCCAGGCGACGGACAAGGGCGGAACAGACAGCAAGCAGCAGGCTGACGATGATGGCCAGGACGACGATGTGGAATTCGATGAATATGGCGGCGTCATAACGGATAAAGACACTTTAAAGCAAATCAAAACGGAGAAACAATTGCTTAAAGAGCGCGCTGAGAAGAGCAAACGCAAGGCCAAAAAGAAGCTTAAGAAAAAGAAGAAAAACAAGAGTCGTTATAAGTCCAAAAAACATCACAGAAATCGTGATAGCGATGACAGTGATAGTGAGAATGGGCGCAAGCGAACGCGCAAATCTTATGATGTGGAGGATGGCGAACTATCGCAGTCGTCAAGCAGCTCCAGCTCAAAGTCCAGCAACGAGTATGGCAGCAACAGCGACAGTAGTGTGCTTCACTTCAAGGTCTCCAGCCGTTTTCAAGGTGTTTAAGAAATACGCGTTTTTATGCTGCACACAGAAAAAAACTTTTAATTTCTCTAATGAATGAATTTTATATTTTATCATTGCAGACATTGCCAAGAAATATCCACCTTCGCTGCGCATCATTGTGCAAGAGACCAATGTGCAGGAGCTGACTGTGGGCAGCCTGCACCTGATCACCTACAAGGGCGGATCGCTAGGCCGCGAAGGTGCTCACGATGTCATCATACCGGATGTGAATGTTAGCAAAAGCCATCTGAATTTCCACTATGACACAAAGCAGGGCGTTTACAAATGTCGTGATTTGGGTTCCCGCAACGGTACCGTGCTTAACGGTGTGCGCATGTCCGAATCGAAGGATCCCAGTAAGACACAGGATCTGGTGCACGGCAGTGTCATTACCATTGGCCAGACCAAGTTGTTATGTCACGTGCACGAGGGCAACAGCACGTGCGGACTATGTGAGCCCGGTCTGCTAATTGAGACGCAAACTCCAGCAGCAGCTGCATCAACTGCTAATGTTAATGTGCTCACACACAAGGAGCAGCTGAAGAAACTCCAAAAGAAATACGGCTTGGAGAATGAAAGTAAGTAATTATTTAAATGAGCTATGCGTAATTAGTTTTACTTATCGTTTCTCATATTCAATTAGAATTTGTGGAGGCTAGCGGCAATGCGAATCCCAACTACAATGATCGTAGTGCACAGAGGCGGATCAAAGTGGGCAGCAGCACGGACAAGGAGAAAACAGAGGTGGCCTGCGTGAACACGTAAGTTAGAGTCACCACGAAAAAAAACAGATATAATGTGTTTTTACTAATCTTTCCTATGCAGCGAGATTTCTAGCTCAAACAAAGGCTTTAAAATGCTCAGCAAACTGGGCTGGCAAAAGGGCGACACTTTGGGCAAAGCCAATCAGGGACTGTTAACACCCGTAAGCTATGATATACTAAATGTTTTTATTTGATTTTATAATTATTTCTCGTTACAAGATTAATGTGGTGGCCAATGAAGGCACCACCGGCCTTGGCAGCACTGAGCCGCTGGCGTCGACTGCCTCGCGGCCTGCTGATAAACGTAAATTGGCCAATTTGAAGATAACGCAGGCGCGTTATGAACGTGCCAAAGATATATTTCAATCATCTGACGAAAGCGATTGAAATGTATGTGTGGATGTGTGTAGATATGTTTAAGTTTGAAACACATTTATTTAACAATTACTCAAACATTATGCGGTCATAAGTATACATACATATATTATATATATAGATATGGGTATACAAACGTATACATATTATTTAATTCGAAAATCCTGCTATATAAGGTTAAGCTATCAGTCAATTAATTAATTTAGCTTCGCTCAAAACATAAAATTAGAAAAAAAAATTAAAAAAAAACATATATATATATACATATATATATATATATTTAAAAATCTAAAATAGAAAATATATTGGTTAAGCAAAAGTGAACGAAATGCTCGTACCAACCAATTTTGTATATAAATAAATTATGAATTAGTTTATGTTTATATGTTAAATACAAAAGCCTCTTAAGATATGTGGTTTTCTTTCTGCCATGGATGTATTACATAAGAACTGTTTTTATATATAAGAAAACGTTTTTACTTTTTTTGTTCTTCTTGTTGTTTCGAATAGTGTTGATAACAAAATGCGCCAATACTTTGCCATGTGTATACATAAATTAATTTATAAAATAATTAAATATATATATATTTGGATATATATAAGTAGTGGAAAGTTGGCAACAGCTTAAGGCCCTTGCACTGTTTACAACTGAAACAAAACGCACAACGAGAATCTTTGGATGTTGGAACTACACAGATATGCGCTCTATATACGCTCTATATTTATGTATATATATATTTATATATATATAAGTATATATGTGCTAATGTGATTTTTATATATTTCGCTAATTTGATCTAACACACGCCAGTGGATCGCACACTAATATAATAGCCAGTGGCGCACGAGTCCTTGCGCATCTCACACCACGAATTGTATGTGTGATTGTTGTTGCCACAGATTTTATCCACTCCGAACTGCTAAAGAAAATATGTTAAAGGCTTTCTTCAGTTTATGGTAAAATGCTGTCACTCACCGTTCGCTGCTGCTTGCGGGCGCATTTGTAGCGACAGGAGACGCAGCGCGGCATGTGCGTCTGCAGGTCCACCAAGCAAATATCCTTTGGGCCACACTTGATGTCCGCACAGGTGACGCGGTCCGCTGCAAAAAACCAAAAAAAAATACAACTCAAATAAATTTTACGAGTCATACATTTGATGCAGCTCTTCCACTTAAAATGTTTTTTTTTTGCGTTCTCTTATATTTTATGTGTAGCTTTTCAGGTGCGGACGAAAATCATGTGAATCTTAGCAGGTGCTGTTCAAGATTTCTTTTTGACTGCGACAGGCAGCTGGAATAGCCACACAAATTTCGTGTGTATTTTTCATCTTTTATACCCGGACAGGAAACATACACAGAAGATAAAGTGCAGGATAAATGTATATGATATATATATGCACATAAATCTATATACACACACACAAATATGTGTGTAGTCAATATTCATATATTAGACGTCATGTTTTCTTAACATGAAAGATAAGATGACTTTTAACTTAATACGTACTTCCTTGTTCAACATTTTTGACGGTTTCATAACTTTGATTCTGGCCATTTCCTCAAACTCTTATAGCTGTTTTGCCTTTTTAAATTGGGTGTTGCTTGTGCTTGTATCCCAAGCCACACATTGAAATTTTTAAAGCTGATACATTATTCACACCACAGGCATGGGAATGTGCACACATACAATGTATGAGGGGTCCGCCCCATTGTTCATATGCGCAAGACGGTAGCCAAGTCAACGGCAGCCAAGCCAACTCAACTCAACTCAACTTAACTTAAGGCAGCCAAGCGGCGCAGCCGCATGTGCACACAAGCACACACACACACACACACAAATATATTTACATATATATATACATATATATTTAAATATATACATATCCATGCATTTATCTTACTCATGATCTTGGTACTTGGCAACTATGTTGCTGAATTCCCAGCGGCAAATGTTGTGCGTAATTGCTTAGCGGGGTCGGCGACGGGTCTTTTGTGGCAGATGTCGATGCAAATACAGTGAACACTCGGAATTTTGAAAGCTCCTTCAATTGGAAATTGTAACTTCTGCTTTTGAGCACTGTGAGTCTATGTAAATTTATTATTAGCTTATTACCTGCAGCTATTCAAATTGGGGAAAGACTTAAAATGAACTCGTGCTAAGAAGCAAAAGGAATCATGTTCCTGTAAAGTTAATATATAATTGATCAGTATAAGCCGACCCATAGATTTAGACATGTCCGTTTCATTATTTAACGTATTTTCATACTGAACAAACTAAGATAGGCAATATAAAAACTGGATTCAGGGTGTATCCTGAAAAAAGTAGCCAAGTGAAATAAGTCAATAAAATAATACTTAAAGACATAAAATTAAAGAATTTATTATTTGTATAGAAGTGAAGGATTTCAATTTGAGAAAATATTTTTGTAAATGGCAAATCAAATGGGCAAAACGTATCGTTCATCATAGCGAGATTTTATCGTATTTGCAGAACTGCTGCCGGCTGCAGCGACATTGATTGAAAGTTTGACCGTCTGGCAATTCGTAACAGATCAAGTTTATTAATTTCCACTGTCAATATTCGCTGTAGGCTTGAAAGTCCTTTGCAAGGCAGTATCAGACCGCTCCGCCCCGTACCGTTCCGCCCAGCCCAACACCGACCCGACCCGACGCACTTGTAGTTGTTGCTTGCGATGAATATGTCGAGGCGCGGCGGCGTGGCTGCATGGCTGCATGGCTGCATCGCCTGATAATACCGTCACAATGCATGCCAACTGTAATTTGTTATGTCGACGTGGTTTAATCAACGCCAGGGGCAGCTAGCCGCCAGTTCATTGCGTCTAAGTCGCTGCTGACGGCTGGCTGGCGGAACTTATTGCAACATTGTATGGCATGGCCAGAGACACAGAGAAAGAGAGAGAGCGAGAGAGAGAGAGAGAGAGAGAGAGAAAAGAGATTCTTTGCGGTAGCAGGTCATACATATGAGTGTGTGTGTGTGTGTGTGTGTGTGTGTTTCCTTAGCTGGACTGGGTTGTCTGGCCATTTTGGCATTGCGTGTTGCTTAAGGTGATTTTAATACGATCGTAAACTTCAGCCGGCCCAGACGCAGCAGACGCTGAGCCAGACAAAAGTGTTGGATTGGGGGACTGAAGTACTGAAACAGACTCAACCGGACCGGACAGTTGCAATCACTAAACCTGCGTCGCCGTCTCTCCCATCGCCAACAATCACCATCCCCATCGTCATCGTCGTCGCGAAAATGGCGTTTTTAATGGCTTGTACGTGTAGTCATATTTCTTGGGGCTAACTTACCGTCCCTAGTCTTTTTTTTTTGGGTCTTATTGGCTTGATCGCGACTCAGCAAATATTTATGTGAAAGCACACAAACTCACGAAAACCATAAACTTACTAACCATAAAGATAAAATGCTTGAAAACAAACAGACTAAGAGGAATACTGCAGTTATTTGTGTGTGGCTGTGTGGAGGCATTATTTTATCGGCTGACGATCAACAGAGTCACAGTAAAAAAGAGAGAGAGCGAGGAGAGAGCAGTAACAGAAGCTAACTGAAAGAAGAATGCGAAAGGTACCACAAACAGGAACAGCAACAGGAGCAGGAGCAGGAGCAGGAGCAGGAGGAACACAGGCAGCAGTCTTTGCATGCCAAGATCATCAGTAAGATCCAAAAACAAACAAACTGTACGCACACACGCACACACAACCATGTGCAGAAGACGCACACATTTGTGCTAAAAGCAAAAGTGAATAATTGTTAATGATGTTAATTTATTTTAGTATACGGCTACCGTGCAACAACTTGGCCAGGCCCAAAGAGCGGGACGTGCAGCAACAGGGAGGGAGGGAGGACAGCAAAAAAAAAATGTGCAAAATTTATGAGTTTTGCAGTGCAGGCAGCAAAACTAATGATGAAGTTGGGGCAACAGCCTTGAGGAGTCGGCAGCTGTATGAATGAATGAATGCATTCATGAATATACATCAGCTGTGTAATGTGAATGAATGAATGAAAAGTTTTTTATGAACAATACTGTTCTATTTTTAAAAGTATTTAAAAAACACGTAAGATCTGAGTTTTTGATAATATGTTTGGAGCCTAGCCAACTTGTGAGTTTGAACAGAAGTAAATATATATATTATAGATATCAAGAAATAAATCAAGAAATACTTTGATGCCATATTACTCAGCAAAATATAAAACTCATTAGGCATTGGTTACCTGTCAATTAAATACACAGACTATACCCACACGCGTCTAGCAAATCGAGAAATGCAAATCGAAGACAATGGACACAAGCGAAGTGTTTTGAATATTTATAGTTGTCAGTGGCTGGCAAAAAACGGAATTATTATTTTTTAAATGCAGCAGCTGTTGATGAGACTTGGCTTTTAGTTGGTCTGTTTTTGTTTTAGTTATTTTGTTTCAACATTAATTACAGGCTGTTATTTGCAACAAAACACTGCAATTAACACGCAATTGCAACCGACAGCCGCCTCTGACACACTAAACCAGTTTGGGCAGTCGTCTGTCAGTTAGTCTGTCCCTCTGCCCCTCTGCCAGTCTGTCCCTCTGTCTCTTTGTCTCTCTGTCTGACTGTCGCCCAACTACAGATATGGCGCGCGAGAATGCAACACCCGCCACGCCTTTAATTGGTGCGGCGACTGACACCAAGGCGGAGACGATTGCCGCTGCCGCTGCTGTTGCTGCTGTTACTGCTGTTACTGTTGCTGCTGCTGCTGCTGCATCTCAACAGCAACATTGTAGGTGGGCAGCTGCAGCTGTTTGCATGTAATTAATTGGAAATCGGAGCCGATCAATCGCATTTTAAACCACAAACTTAATAAGCATGAATTAAACCGAGACTCCAACAATGTCGTTGTGGATGCGCAGCTAAAGTAGAGCAATGCTGACAGTGGCTACAACAACAATAACAACAACAATAGCTGCGGCAGCCACAACGCTAGCAACGGCAACAGCAACAGCAACAGTAACATCAACAGCAACAGCGGCTGGCTAATCAAATTGCTGGCAATCATGGAGCACTATAAGCAACTGTAGCAATTTCAGCCAACAAACGTCGAGTGTAACTTGATATGGCTCAGCAGTTGCAGACGACAGCGCGACAACAACGACAACGCGACAGCAACAACCAACAATTACAACAACAACAATTACACCAACAACAATTACTTGTGGTTGTGACTCGACTCGAAACCTCAGCCAAGTCAAGTCAAGTCAATCAAATGCAAAATTGCGGTTCTGCGTTGATTGTTGTTAAGTTTGCACAGCTACAGCATCCGAGACAGCGAATAACTACAACAATAACAACAACAACAACAGCAACAACAACAGCAGCAACTAAAACTGCAGTTGCTGGTAATAACTTGCAATTCCAGCGGGAAAAGTGCCTTAATTTGATAGAGATTTTAAGCTTATCATTCATCATTCATATACAAATTATACACAGCAGCTTGCAGCATATGTATGTACTTACCTCGACACGGTCCCGGATATGCCACTGCAATTGATCGACCAATTTTGCATATCATACGATTTATATCACAAGTACTCCTGTAAGTCTTGCCATCGACACCACAAACCGCATGCTCATCAACAATTACCGACTCGTCGTCGAGCCTCCCATCGCCATTCAGATCGTATGCTATGTCATCCCAGGGACACTGAATGTTGCACGTTATGCAGTGCGGCATCATATACTGATCCTCTACACAGCTCAGGCCATTCATACACTGGACCCCATTGCAGCTGGCTGTGGAATTGAGGAAATCAATTCAATACTCATTAAATGCAAATAAAAAAAAAACAACTACATTTTATAGCTAAAAGCAGATTATTTTCATAATGTGTTTAATAATTATTTCTACATTTTCCATTATCATAAATTTGTCTAAAGTGAACCACTTAGTTAGCATTTAAATTGTATTATTTATATTGTATTCTATTACTTAAAAAATTAAATATTAATATTTATTTTAAATTTTAGAAAGTAGCTTAAAAATTAGATGCTGGTTCTAAAAGATTCTTATCAAAGATAGGACAAAAATCACGCCGAAAATGTGAAAAAACTCTTGCTAGAATTTGCAGCCATAGTTTATCCTATTGACCCTCTGAGAAATCGAACATACACGGCTAATAAGTAAATGTATTGAATGATTTATGTAACTTTTGCCAACAACTAGTACATATGTGTTATAAATCCGCCAAACTTTTCACATATATGTCGGATTTATGTATATATGCTCTGACTGAAATAGTTATATAGGAAGATATTTAGAAATTACCTTGCCTATGCAGCTTTGTAACATATGTTCCTATATACACGACATTATATATGCTGATTATCCTATAAATAAACTGTTTGCAAATTTCTATGATTAGCGCCAAAACCGCATACTGTATATTGCATACTGTATGTGCAAGAGTGTGTGTGTGTGTGTGTGTGTGTGTGTGTGTGTGTGTGTGTGTGCAGTGCTTGTGTTTAAGAATACTGTATATGGATAGCTATAAACTGTCAAATTTATCATTGCACATGGGTCGTTGAAACGCCTTGGCGCCAACTGTGACACTGACAAAAAATTGCATTCATTTTTTCTGAACAAAATTACGATTGAGCGTTATTGGAGGCGAGTTGTAGCCGAGATATTTGCATTGCATTGCATATGGCCATTGCCAGATCTCCAGATTGCCGATTGCACATTCCACAAAAGCCAGAGCTAAAGTTGCAGTTGGAGTTGGAACTAAAGCTGAAGCTAAAATTGCTGCCAGATCGGCACGCGCCAACGTTAGAACGTTGTTGTAGCTGTTGCCAGACATAAAACGGCAGTGGCAGCCAGCAACACATACTGCAACAGCAACAACAACAGCAACAACAACAGCAACAACAACAGCAGCAACAACAACAACAACAGCAACAACAACAACAACAACAAGCGACAGGCCGCTTGCAACTTGCTGCTTGCGGCTAATCCAACAAGTTCTGCGTGGCCTCGCAATACAGTGTGCTCCTCCTCATCTTGTACGTTTTTATTGATCATTTGAGCATGTTTGCGAGTGCTTCCTGTATCATTAAATTATTACACAATATTTCGCAAAAGGGGGGCAGGTCCGAGGCATCGATCGATTGGCATGTTCTCAGTGGTCTGTCCGTCCAGTGGCCAGTGCAGCTCTTGGCTCACTTGATTTTACCACTGGCGACAAGTTGTTGGCCGTAATTGAAATGTGCAATAATTTGTCATCTAATCTAATTGAGACGGTGCTGCATTTTGGCACGCGAGTACACTCCAAATGATTCAACACACACTCCTACAGTGGTCGCTGGCAAAGTAGCGCTAATTTGGTATTAGTTCCAAGTTTAACATCGCAAATACTGAGTTATTGGTAATTGCTATAGTATTTTATATTGCTTTTTGTTCACAACAACGCTTCGTATTAAAGAGATAAAAGATATTACAAATCTACAGCACTTCAAGGATTGAAAAAGAAAATAAATTTATATATTTAATTTAGCGCGTTAAATTTGTTTTTAAATATGTTTTGAATACTTGTACAAAAGATTATAATTGTTGCAATGTTTATTTCTTGAGGAAGCTCGACGAGAAACTGGCCAACAGAAAGCCACTTTAAAAGCCACATCTTTAAATTTAGCTGGCAATAGATTCTCATTTATATATCGGATAAGTCGTAATAAATCGAAATCGAATTAAAATAAGCTTGGCACGTGGAATATTTCGAAATATTTATAGTTCTTAGAGTCATACTCAATGTGACTGATACTCACTCTTGCAGTGGCCGCGATAGGCAACCTCCAGTTGGGCGTTGTTGGTGCGGCAGGCGCGTTTGCGCAGCTGGCATTCAGTATTGTAGGTGCGACCATCGCTGCCACAAACCGGATTCGTGTGTTGCTGTTGGTGCTGCTGGTGCTGTTGCTGCTGCAATGAGTAGAAGAAGCATTTGCAAAATGTGCGCTGGCCCCAAAGAGTATGCAACGGAAATGTGTGACTTACCACTGGCGTCGGCTCATAAATTCCAGCCATAAATGCTAAATCATCGGCATTATCCAAGTGGCTGCGGCTGCTGGATGACGCAGCCGTTTCACTTCCGTGTTCAGGCAGATAGAGACGACGACGTCCGCCAGACTGAGACCCAGACCCAAGCCCAGACATTGTGGTATTCGCTGCCATTCTTTGCTGATCCTTGTGGCTGTGCTTGTGCTTACGCCTGCGCTGCTCCTTCTTTCCGTTGTCGTATTGTTGTTCGTGATTTGGACCATGTTGCTGTTGTTGATGTTGGTGTCTGACTCGAGCTGGTGCATTGTCTTGCTGCTGCTGCTGCTGCTGCTGTTGCTGTTCCGACTGTCTATTAATGTCGTTGGCGGGTTCATTAGCATTTGCCAACTTGTGTCTAGACTGAGCCGTCTGCGCAGGCGTAGCGGACGAGTCATTGGCTCCTGTTGCCGTCGTCATTGATCTTGTTAAGTGTTTGCCATTGTTGTTGCTGTCGCGATTGCTGTTGCTGTTGCTGTTGCTGCTGCTGTTATTTTGTCTATGTCTGCGCCGCTCGCTGGTCCGCATTGCCACGGCCGATGGTGGCGTCATTCTCTCCATTTCTACCTTCATCTGCATTTTCACTTTGCCGCCGCTGCTGCCGCTGTTGCCGCTGCTGCCGCTGTTGCTGGTTTGCCCCATGTGCAGTCGTCTGGTTGTGGGCTGTTCTTGCAAATTGCTGCTGTCTATAATCAAAAGTCTTCTGTGTTTCGTTTCGCCCTGTGCGCCCCTTCGCTGACTTGCTCGCTTTGGCATACGTTGTAGTTGCTGTTGTTGTTGTTGTTGTTCTTGTTTTCTTTGGTTATCAGCGCCGTTGCTCTGGCTCTGGCTGTGGCTGTTGCTGTTGTTGTTGTCGCTTTGTTTATGCTGGCGTTTGGCGCCATCTAAACCTAAATTGCTGTTTGTAATTTCGCTACTTAGACTACGTGAACCGCGCGTCGGCATTGACGACGACGACGACGACAACAACATTGACGACGCCCACTGATGTTGTGACTGTTGTTGCTGCTGCTCTGTTGCTCTGTGATGTTGCTGCAGTTGCTGTTGCTGTTGCTGCTTCCGGCGTAGTGTAGCTCCACACTCGGGCGCACACACACACTTTGGCCTGCCCTTGCGCTTCACGCATTTCTTGTTTGGCCCACATTTGAAACCCTTGCAGCTCTCTGCAAGAAATGTTTGCCCAGAAATCGAATTAATTTTTTTTTTTTTTGAATACCTGCCGCTGTCTCCAGACATATATAGGTAGCATATCTAAACCTAAAGTCTGGCCGCAGACTCACCTATGCACGGTGCACACTCGACGCCGCCTCCAATGGCCGTCGCAAAGAAGTACTCGACGCTGCTCAGTTCGCGATCCGTGTAGGAGAAGGTCTGACTGGCGCCGCAGCAATCCGATTTTGTGATGTTCGTTGAAAATATTTGATTGCATTTCCCGCTGCCCAGATGCGTCTGCCAGCAGGTGCCAGCTGCCACAATAAAATCAAGAATATCAATAGTTTGCCAATTTTAACACATTCGAATCTGCTAGACGAGTATTCATATTATATATGCATTAAATATTTATATATGCATATAAAACATTATAAATATTACCATCAGTTAACTATTTATTAATTTATTAATGAAATGCATTTGAAAAAAAAAATGTATATATATTTTTTATAAATATATATATTAAAAAATAAATACTGGGCTCATTTGATAGCACGAAATACCCAACACTGAAACAAAATACAATTTTAAATGCCTTTCAAATATGTGCATCGATGTAGACTGTATTTTAATTGCATTTTGTTAAAACATACTAAAAATGATAAGCTTTACTTAAGCTTTTTAAATAAATATATATAAGTATATATATATATATATATATATAATATACGAATAAATTCCCAATAAAATGGGAAGACATTAAAAATATTATCAACTTCTTAATCAAGCGCTCTCATTCTTAGAATATAAAAACATTAATTTGCACTTAATGTTTAACGATATTTCTGGAAAGTAGCGTTTAATTTTTGCAAAACAACTATTTCGCACAATTTCCTAAACACTAACAGAAGACAAACATAGCATATGACATGAGGTGCAGATCAAAACCGAAAACAAAAATATCAAAATATAAATTAAAAAAAAATATATATATATATATATAGTTGCTTAATAAGAAGCTCGCAATAATAATTACAATAAGACTCGCAAGCTTCAAAATTGAACTCTTGAAACTGTTCTCATTTCGCACTTTTTTACGAGTCTCTCATAATATTTTTGTTTGCTTTGCTTTCGATTGATTTGGCATGTGGAATAAAAAAAGAAGAATCTTGTGAGAAATTGCGTCATATTTGGTGCAATGTTTCTCATTTATCGTTCAATCACTTTGATGTGAATGAACGCTGATAAACAGAAACAAAAATAGATACCAAAATGTATGCTAAAAAGATACTTAAAACGCTCGATTGACAAACTGGCGCCACTTTCATAAAATTGTATGCGAGTTTGTGTGTGCGTGTGTGTTTGTTTATGTGGCACTTATGGCAATAATTTTGATTTTGGGTCAGACCGGATGAGTCAAGAGTGTGAAACGTATGTGGCCAGCTACTTACCCGATGCATGGCGCATGCTCAGCAGCAATGCAATTAACAGAGTCATCAATGGAAGTCCAGACTTGCCTGCTGCCGGCAACATGGCTCTTGTTCTTGTTGTAGTTGTTCTTGTTGTTATTGCTGCTGCTACTGCTGCTACTGCTGCTGCTGCTACTGCTACTGCAGATGTTGCAGTTGTCGTGCAGCAGCTGCTCTTTTGTGGACTAGAACTAGATAAATGTTGCTGCTGCTGCTGCTGCTGGTGTTGTCTTTGCTGTTGCTGCAGTTGTTGCCGTTGTTGTTGCTCACGTGCCGATGACACCTCGTCATTAGCGTCAACGTTGTCGTTCTCGTTGCCGGCGTGCGTAGTGCGTGAATATGAATGCGAATGCGAGTGTGAATGTGAAGCTGAGTGTGGTTGTATCTGGGATTGTCTCACTGCGGCCACATTGACGTCATGGTCATGGGCAGCATTCACATACGCATTCCCATCATCATCATTATCATCATCAACGTTGGCATTGGCAATTATGCGGCCAGCAAAACGCAGGCAATTGGCCATTGCTTGCAAAGCTTTCCATATGATTACTATAAATAAACTTAGAATTGTGCTACATTTGCGGCGAGTTGTTGCCGCCGCTGTTGCTGGCGTTGCTACTGCTGATGCTGCTGTTGCTGCTGCTGCTGTTGCTGACGTCTTCGTCATTGACAAAGTTGTCGCTAATTGGTTTGGCTTACGCGCTTCGAGCGGAAGTGCGCGCATTGCCGGCATGTTTCTGCGTTTGTATTTGTAGTTTGATTTTAGAAATGTCAAATTGTTCTGACTGTTTGCTTGAGGCAGCTGCATGACAGGGCGATCGGCGAGCACAACGTTTGATGAATGCTGTAAGCAAGAAACAAAACTATTTATAAATCAACATACGTAGGAAGTTTCAATTAAATAATGCAGAAATAACTCAGCAAAGTATTTTAGAAGTAATGTTAGGCAGCACTACATGTATTCGCATACAACTTAAGTCTTACGACATACGTACTGCAGCAGCCGCTTGAATGAAGCACATGCTTCAAGTCGCATAATGCAACCACAACAGCAACAGCAGCAGCAGCACAACAGCAACAAAAACGACAACTACAACACCCAGTCAAGCACAAAGAATGTTTTGTATAAAAACAAATAATCGGGGAAGAAGCGGTTTCTTGTTGCTGCAGAATAGTAAATACCCTCTTTGTAAAAGCCTTTTGAATTTGTCGACACAAACAAAAAAAAAAATGATGTGTGGCTAAAAAAACATTTTTTTTAGGGGTAAATTTAAGTTGTCAACTCAATCAATATTGAATAGACTGATCAAGACCTTCCATAAGAACATTGTCCAATCTCACCTTTTAGCGCTTTGCATTATTTTGTATTTATATTTACAAAAGTTAAATGTCTAAAATTGAAATACTCCTTTCTAAAGAGTATAAAGATGAGAGTAAAGAGGCAACAATTAAGTCTCAAACGTTGAGTTGACATTGAGCAGGCGGTTTTCAAAATGCGACTACTAAAAATAAAGAACCTGTTGCCGTTGCTGTTGCTGTTGCTGTCATCGCTGCTGTCGTTGTCTGCAATGTTGCCTTGGCGCAGCAGACGCAGACAGCGGCTGTGACAGCGACTGAGGCAGATGCAGATGCAGTAACTGAGGCAGAGACAGAGACAGAGGCAGAGACAGAGGCAGAGGCAGGTGCGCGAGCTTTGGTAGGTTTGGCGCATAATGCAGTCGCGTTTGTCTTCAGCCAAAGTCTTCGTCTCCAGTTCCAGCCTTTGACTCCAGCTCCAGCTCCAGCTCCATCTCCAGCATTTTCTGTCTCCTTGTCTGTTTGTCTGTCTGTGGCTTGTGTTTGTGTGTTTGTGTTTGCGTTTGTGTGACTTGCAGTTTGTTTGACGCGCTAGTTTGGCATTTGTTTTATTTTTTTGGCTGCTGCCGTCATCGTCATGACATTAAGGACGTGCTCAAGCCAACATATGCAGACGGCTCAGACAGGGGGGACAGACGGCGGCACTGGCGACACTGGCCAAGACAGACATGCAACAATTGCATCGAGTAGGCAAAACGAAACAAAACGAAACGAAACGTGACTGGAGTGTGACTTGTGCATGCTGCTGTTAGTTAACTCAAGCATCCTAATTTGGCCAACTTGGCGACGTCCTTGAGAGCTCCCTCAAAACAGCAATTGTCAATGTCTATTCAACCAAATGAGTGGATCTGCTGCCCCCAGGCGGGCCACCCTTCTTGCTGCCACACATCCAAAATTAGCCCCATCAGGCTGCAAACTCAAGTTATTTTTCTTTAGCCATTGCGTTTACCTGTGCCGCGCCAGACACATTGCACATTTCCTCGTAAACAATTAATGACCTACTGCGTCATGGTTCATGTTCATGGAAAGAAAAAAAAAATAAATAAATAAAAAAAAATTATTGCGTTAACATGCGTTGCGACATTTTATATGACGGTCGTTCGCTCGGTTGCCGCCTGGTGGCTTTCCAGGTTAGCCCCGGCCTGCCAGACGCTGTCTGCATCCACACACACTAACCGCACGCACACACACACACACACACACACACACACATACACGCTCATGCTCGGACCACGTCCAAGTGCAGCACACGCACTTGCATTGGAGCTGCATTCCTGTCGTGTCTCGTGCAAGACGCTTGGCTATTTTTAGACCTGGCGCAGTCAGTGGGTTTTTCGAAATATATATTTACTTTTTGTTCTAGTGGAGACTGCTTTCTATGATTGTTTCGTCTGTTATTATTGATTTAGTTTATGCATGTCATAACTTGCACAAATTTCGAGTGTTTACTGTACTTGATGGTTTTTTTTTTACAATTTATTTTTTCGCTCAAATGCTTGAAATTCCGCAGTGTTTACGAGACAACAACAAAAGCAGCAGTAGCAGCAAAAATTGGGTTTTAAAGGAGCACAGCAAATGACAGAAGCAGCAGCAACAGCAACGAAAAATGCAAGGAGCAGTAGCAGTAACAACAACAACAACAACAACAACAACAACAAAAACAGCAACAGCAACAACAACAACAACGGCATAAAATGCATTCACCACAGCAGGCAAAAGCTTAGCAACTGCATTGCCAAACCCCAATAACAACATACACACACATACACATATATATTTTTAGTATATATTTCTACTTACATGTACCTATATAAACGTATGTATATAAGAGCATAGTTATGTATGTATCTGTTCTTATATAGCCTGCCTTTAGCTTGATGCAGTTTGACCGTTGGCCGACGCGACGTCGACTTTAAAGACCTGTTTTCATGTTTTTTGGGCATTTATTCTGGATTTTCGCAAAACATTTTTTTTTCTACTACTTTTTTTTTTTTGTATTGAATTGCATCCTCTGGTTTCTGTTGTTGTTGTTGTTGTTTGCTGTTGCTGTGGCTGCTGCACTTCAGCAACAAGTGCATTATATTCTACAACCGAAACAAGAAAATGCTAAAAGAAGCGCACTCAAAACAAAAATTTCAAAATCATGCGCCTAAAAACTGAAGAGCAGAAGAAGCTCTGCAGTTGAAAATTTGTTGCTTAATTTCATTACTGGCAACGTGCAAGCAAAGATACAAATTGTATCGCATTAAGTTGCATTGTAGAAAAATCGATATGATATTGTGGCCAAATAATTGCTCGTTAGCACATCATAAATGCTTGCCCAAAGTGAACTATTCAATTAGAAAAGCTTTGCGAAAATTAATATTGTTAAATATATACAAACAAATGGCATACAAAAAATATACAAAAACCAACTCACTAATTAAAAACACACGAATTATAATTGTATATTTGCGGCTAATAAATATGCATGATTTGCATTGAACTCAATTATTATTTTTATTGAGAACATATTGTGTATACTCTTCTATTTCCTATGCTTAGACATATACTTTACAAATTCAAAAATTCGAATTTTCACCATATTCAAAACGATTGCTTTATAAGTTTCTAACAAAACCAAATTAACTCTTTTAACTACGTCAAGTATTAAAATTTATTGTTGTCAAGAATTGTTATTCAAAAATGTTAAATATTTGTATATTGGTAGTCGATTTACACAATGGTACACAATGTCAAATTTTATTTGGCATTCCCATGCTTTACAAAGACGTTGACGGGTCGTAACCCCGAGTCTGAAAGCATTTGAGTTGCTTCCTGCTTCTGGTGTGGCAACAAAGTTGCCGCCGCGATTGCGCAATAGCTGAGGACGCGAAAGCGGTCGGGGCCGACAACAGTCGCCAAGTCTCCGATTACCGACCTGAGTTATTTTTAGCGCACGTCGCACTTTTTTGCGGCTCCCAGTCTGGGTCTGAGTCTGGCTTTTTGCTTGTATCTGGGTCTGTTTCTGGGTCTCTTGCATCAGTATCTATATCTGTATCTGTATCTGTATCTATGTATCTCACCCGCTGTGTAACTGTGTTGCGGATCACAATGTGTTGCGCTGATAGGTTTAAATCGAAAAACAAAATCCGAAAAAGGGTCAATCGACATTTTTGGTTTTATAAATCGCAGTCGGCGGACGGACGCTTCTTGGGAAATATTTGTTTGTCTGGGACAACAGGAAATTCCTATCAGCAAACTCATCAGGCCAAAGTAAACGACGCGTCAAAAGCGTAAAGTCCCAAAGTTTTTTTGGCGCGAGATTAATGACATTTGGACAGTGCGGGTCGCCGCACTCTCCACATTCTACCCGTCTTAGGGAATTGCCAAACGTATGTCAACCAATGCCGCCCACTTACGCATACGCAATTTGCATATTCCAACAATAACAACAGCAACAACAACAGCAACAACAACAACAACAACTGCAGCAGCAGCAGCATCGTCGTTGTTTGTTATGCAAGCAGTAAATTTTCAATAAATATACATAAACCAACAAACAAATCAAATCAAATCGACGACCGCCGAGACACACGACGACGGCGACGGAGACGGAGACGACGATGGTCAATCGAGTAGCCAAACTGACGCTGCTGCTGTGCTGCTGCTGCTGCCGACTGCCGGGTACGCTCGTATCCGTGTGTATTGTGTGTGTGTGCTTTTGTTTTTGTTTGTGTTTGTGAGTCGAGCCTCCCACAGGCCAGTCAGTTATAGAGAGAGAGACAGAGATAGAGAGAGAGACACATAGCCGCATCATGTGATGTGATCCATTGGGGTGTTTGCTTGTTTGTTTTCTTAGCGCTCGAACGTCACACGTTCGTTTGCATTGCACATACGCAGCGTTGGCCGAAAAACAGTCGACACTCCAAAGTGCTGGGCACATATTTGTTGTTATTGGTGCTGCCGCAGCTGCTGTAGCTGCTGTATCTGGAACGCTGTGATCTAATCACACACAGACGACAGCACCGTTGAAAACAACGCCTCATTAACACCAGCAGCAGCAGCAGCCCAGTCCCAGTCTCAGTCAACGCTTAAGTAAACAGGAAATTGGCAGGATTGCAATTGCCGCTGTCAAAGTTTAGAAAAAGCGCGCGCGCTCCTTTTTTTTCCAACTTTTCAGATTGTTTTTTGTTGTTGTTTATTTGCCATTTTAGTGGCGTGAAATTGTTGTTTACTTTTTACTCCACCTCCCTCTCTCTCTCTCTCTAGCTCACTCTGTGTGTCTCTCTCTCTCTCTGTCTCATTTGCTGTGTGTTTTGCTATTGCTGTTTTCGCAGTTGGGTTTGTTCTTCTATTTGAAAGTTTTGACTGTCTGCAGCCGGAGAGCGCACAATATATAAAGGAAACAAACCATTAAGTTGACTTCGTCGCAGCAAAATGAAAATAAATATTGTCGCACATGAAATTGGATCTGTTATTGAGTCTTTCGATTATTCGGTTGACAACTATGCAAGAATTTTGTTATTGTCTGAGTCTCGCAAATATACGTGGAAAAATTTGTTTTTTTTTTTGTATTATTTGTGTGATCTTTTCAACATTTCAGCATTGCATTTGCAATAGGGTAAATGGAAATTAAGTGTAAATTGTTAACGTCTGTTGCAGCTGCAAATCACGAAACTGTTGGCAGACAATTTTCTAAATAAAAACAAAACAGGAAATCTTCACACCTTTTTGGTAAACCATAAAGGTGTTAATTCTGCTATATTTAGTTTTTGTATATGTCTTGGAAATTGGTTTATTTAATAGCAAAGCAAAGATATAGATTGTTTTTATTTTAAGCTTGAAAATATATTTATTTTCGTACATGCTTAGACAGATTGATATTTAATTTGAGACAGTAAATACAAACATTTCTTTTTTTCTTACCTGTCTTAGCTAAAATTTTCAAAACAACTTTATTTGATTTTTTTTATATATTTAAGGCTCAGATTAGCCTAAAAAATTACATGACATACGCAAATTATTAATACCGTTTTCCTTTTATTTCAATTAATTAATAATTAAATTACGTTGTTTTATGAGATTTTCTCCACATATTTTTCGGTTATACAAACTTCGTCACATATTATGCTGTATGATTTTTTAAATCTTCGACATTGATTATGATTAATTACAATTTTAAATTGCATATGTACTTAAGTCAAAATAAACAAATAAATTACTGCTACGCCAAACAATAATTGACGTATTTTGATGTGTCTTTTTAGCGCGTTTAATGCTTACACTTCACATAATTTTGCAAATACGATGAACAAGTTTATTACAAATTATGCATAAATTAATATAAATCAAATTAATTTTGCAATTATTTTTGGAACACAAAATTTAAGTTTCTTATCTATTGATATTGACCAATTTTCGCGAAACAAATCATTGGAAACTTTGTGTTTCCGTTCGACTTCGGACGAAGTGAAAAACGTGCGCCTCAACTGATGGTCGAATGCCGACTGAATTTTGAAAACTAAAGTTCTCGTTTAGGTAGCAAACACAGACAGCGGTGAGAGAGACAGACGGCGGAAGAGAGAGACAGATAGAGAGAGTGAGAGAGAGAGAGAGAGAGAGAGAGGGAGATAGAGAGGGAGATAGAGAGTGAGATAGAGAGAAACTTGCAACGCTTTTTTTTTCTTTTTTAGATTTGAGAATCGGTGGGTTTTGTTGTTGTTTACTTGTTGCTTCGTGCTCAAGGACTACAAAGCTTTTGGCCAATTGCATTGCCTTCAATTGAAGTGTGCCGTTCAAAAATTGCAATTCAATTTAAATATGCTAACTGCTTAGCGTTGCAGTGGCCAAGAGCACGAGCCACTGAACGAGTTGCACACACACAGAGAGAGAGAGAGAGAGAGAGAGAGAGCGAGAAAGAGAGAGAGAGAGAGAGTAATTGGTGGAACCTGCTGCTGCTGCTGCAGTTGCAGTTTTTGTTGTTGTTGTTGAGACACGCAAAACAGCTGATGTTGCCCATGCTTTTTAAGTTTCTTAAATAATTTTGTTGCATTTTTTTTATGACCCGTGGCCTATAAAAAAATGTCTGAAAAGCGCATATTAAAATTATGCAGGTAGTTTCGACTTTATTAACTGGTTCAAATCTTCGACAGCTGCGATCGCAATATGTGTTTTTGCATAATGAAGAAATATTTACTATGTAGAATATATATATATATATATATAGCTTGTGTTCTAAAATGCATTTATCACAGTTATAAGTTTATTCAATATTTTTTTGGACAAATTTATTTTTGAATTTGGGATTTTGTCACAACCAATACTATTACACATATCTGATTACAGGGTATATGCTATTCAAGATGCCTCAACTAACTGCTTGCGTTTAATATTTTTGCATCGCTTTGTGAGTTTCCGGCTGTGCTTGTGTGTGTGTGTGAGTTGCAATTCTGCGTGGCTCATTTAATGCAGCAAGTGCCATGCTGCGGCCATATAGTAAACATCAGCATAAACATAAACATAAAGATATCTGCTTGGCCTTAACTGTCTATTGTTTGCCAGCAGCAGCAGCAGCGGCAGCTGGACAACTGCTAACTGGCAAGCGAGAAAAGCTATTTCTTTATGGCGCAAACAGTATCATAATTTAGATCTAATTGCCAGATATTTGTAAAAACAAACTGCACGTCGTACGCTGCACGCTTGCTGTTTGCCGCTTGCCGCCTGCCGCTTGCCGCTTGCCGCTTGCTACTTGCCGCCTGTTAGTAGTTACCTGTTAGCTGCTGTTGCAAAAATTAAGAAATTTTGATGTGCAATGCCACAGAGACGACGACTGCTCGCTGTAGGCCCTTGCAGCGCTGGAGTGTTGTTGAGCGTTTTATTGGACAATGGCGTGTCGCGTGTGCATTAAGATTCAGCTGCAATGCTCGAACGCTTATTTCCTCTCTCTCTCTCTCTCTTGCCCTCTCTCTGTCTTCCAATTTGCCCCTCCGTCTGCTGCCCTTTATCATTGGTCTGTGTTGAACATCAATACAATGCATGTGTCTGCCACATTTAGAATCAACAGCATTGCATGTGCTCTGACATAAACTTCGTCGAGATTTGGATAAGAAAACCAAAAAAAAATACAAGTAAATAATGAAAGCTCGTACCACATGACGTATACGCAATCAGCTGGGCCAGCCGAATTGTAACACATTCGTTTGCATTTTTAATTGAAATAAATTGTGTATGCATTTGGATATGCCGCCCACTTTTGTTTACACCTACAATTGCATATCATTTGCATGGAAATTGCCATAAAATTGCCAAAATTTGTATATTAAATGCCGTTTTCTTTGATTTCCACATAATTATACCCCATTATAGTTTATTCAAAAAATATATATACAATTTACATAAATCCACAAAATGAGGTAATTTTTTAATTATCTAGAGATATTTTAAATGATGAAATTAAACTTAATTTCTTCTTAGTTATTTTTCTATGTAGAAATAAAAATGAACATTTAAATATTACAGCTGCACTGTAGCCATGCAATCTTTGATGTTCTTGTTATTTCTACTCAAATGAAATATTTCTAATTTATGAATGAGTTTCGCACTGCACCACCCCCCCCTCCTCACACTATTCACGATTTTCCATTTCATATAATTGAAAATGCATATTTTTGTGTTTGTTTTGATTTCCGGCCGTCGAAATAAATCAAAATTCGAATGCAACGCTACATCAAAGTGCAATCTCTGACATTTGAGCGGTCGCAGGAAATGAATCAGTTGCTGATCAATGATTATTAATAAGTTTATGGCAAGCACATATCGAAATGCAACTAAAATATCTTTCTCAATGGGTCAGGCGGTTCGTATGCGTGATATTTATCCCTTTTTCCCTTAAAGGGCCAAAGACAAAGTGAAATGCAATCTGAGTGCACAGTTTGTCTTTGGTTCGTTGGGGGTGCACAGAGTGGGTGGGGGGGGGGGGAATCCTGCGCATATCGTATATCAAATGAAATGGATGACCAAACAAAACCGATTATTGGTAAACATCAAAGTGACCTGCGCTACAGTCAAGCCTGCCTTTGAGCGATTTCCCAGAGTGCCGTTCAAATGCAGCGCCTATCAAATTTGAATTCGTTTCTCACGCTAATTAGTGCGCTGCACTGTAGGGTGGTGGGGTGTAATGGGGGTGCTTGTGGGCGTGGTTGAGGGCAGCTTAAGTGGCGGCAATTTGCGGTGCCTCAAGGATATTCGATGACAAAAAGAAATTGCTTTGCGTTAAGCTGTCTGCCTGTTGTCTCGTCTAGACTGATTTCCCTATGTTTGTGTGTATGTGTGTGTGTGTGTGTGTTTGCGTGTATGTGTGTGTGTGTATTAGTCCGCTTAGGCTTGTTCTGCTGTCGGCACTTTACATCAAAGCAAAAGCCATTGCAATTGGCTAGACAGCGTCATTATAATCCTCGTTAGTCGGTTTGCAGTTGGACAGCATATGTGTGTGTGTGTGTCAGTGTGTGTGTGTGTGTGCAACATTATTGCATGTGTGAGACATGCTCGTGCACATATGCATAAATTAATAGATGTGACTATTTCAATCTTAAATTGTGCAGGTAAATCTCTTGTGTGCATTTGAATCTTGCTAAATATGCCATGTGTTTTGTAGTAGAAAGATTTATCATATTTTAAATTAGAGCAAAATCAGTCAAGTATGATTTAAATATTACATTTTTGTATAATAAGATTTAAAAGAAAATAAATGAACAATTAATAAATAGAAAAACTGTATTTTCAGTTTGAACCAGATGCGAATATTAGAAAATTAATAATAAATACAAAAGTGGTTTATTCAGATTGTTCCAGCTTTAATTAGTTTTAATTGATGGCAGCCCATTTCCTTTGATACATACGATGTGTAAGATCTTGAACTATATGATTTAAATAGTCAATTTACTGTTAGATCTTATATATCCAATATCTGTTTACAAATGATGCCACAAATTGTTGAATTCTTAGTAACTGCTCAATTCTGTCTGAGAAATTCAATTGCCAATTTTATATCAGTCCAAAGGTATGCAACATATATGCTAAACTACACAACTGCTTTTTTAGGGTAGCACTGCTTGCATAAACAAAGCACTGCACAGCGTGTACTTCCCAGTGCCCCTTAGCGAGTACACCAACCCCAACACACAGTGGTTGGCAACGCTGGCAAACTGCGTTCGTTAAAATTGTCTCGACATATTGCAAAATATGCTAATAAAACCTTTGATTACTTATGAATATATGGTATATCTGTATTTTTGCTTATTAAAATAAAATTCTAAATAATTACAGCTGAAACTATAGCTATTTCTGTTTTATTTCTGTATGTCGCATATCTGAATTGAATTTTAATTGCAGTGCGACACTGCAGTTCAATGTGATGTGTAAGTAGCATTTATTCTGTATATACATTGGAGCCTAAGAGTATGCAATGCTTATCAACTATCGTTTAAAATAGATGCCCAAATTAAATTAAATATATTTTGGACTAAATTAAATTTGATCCATTAAAATAAAATAAATAAAAAAATACATAAAAAATTTTAAAGCAACAAGCAAATGTTGATTATCAGCAATATTGGGGTAATTCAGGGCTAAAGCAATCATTTTTATAACACTTAGGTAATACATAAGAGGTCAATTGGCCATTTAACTGCCAATTTGTAACAGGAGTGAAGTAGCTAATAATATTAATAATTGATGGCGCTCCCACTTCGCAAGTTGTTGAGCACATAAAAAAGAAATCTGTAATAATAATAACATTGCGCAGTCTAATTGTGCCCTCAAACATTGTAACAACCGCAATAACTACACACAAAAGAAGTTGAAATCCAATTTCCGCAACAAAAATTTAAAGAAAAAAAGGAAAACTCACGATTGGGACAAAGCGTAAAAGAAAATTGGTCAAGTGGACGCAGATAAATGCGAGGTCAATCAACAAACACATTTTGGTAGCATCGACGCTGCGTAGACAAGAGCGAGTACAAGAAAAGGGGCAACTAGCACATTAACATTAACATTAACATTAACATTAACTTGAGACAGCCTCAAGCTGTACACGCATTTAGGCACAGATTAACAGTTGGTATAGCCCGGTTGGAAAAGAGCAATTAACTCGCTGAGGTCAAGTCATGCCCGCCAACGGGGTGACCACCATTAGCATTACAAAGTGGCAAGTGTCCCATTGCGCTACAAGAGTCGAAATATTATCATATTTATTCTCATGTCATTTGTTTCTTTATCGTTTTTTTTGCTGTTTGGTTCCTGCTTCGTCTTCTTTTAAGCTGCGCACTTGTTGAACTCGCCGTCTGACACTGAAATATGTCTAAAGCCCAACTTCGGTCAGACAGGTATTTTGTTCTGTGTTCCAAATGGGCAATCGGAAGTACACAGCAACAAGAATGTTGATGAAGTAGTTGCTCACCAAGAACGCTCTAAGGGAACTGTCTATTTTTGGCACTCACAAGTGCTCTAGAAATCATCTTAACTTTATTTTATTTTTGGGTTTTTATTTAAAAGAATGGTTAAGCTAGAGGTGCTCTAGTGGTGCATAAAATCAGCATAAGCTAGCCACGTATTTCAATGGATTATACATATTTGTTTACCTTAGATATATGCAATATTTTTCTTTTACCAATATATCTGTTCCACAAAATTGATTAAATTGGTTTTGCGAAATGTTTAAAGAGTCAAAAGCACAAAATATGACTAAACAAAATGGTTAATATGTGTCAGGGCTGGACACAGAGTATCGCGTAGTCGAGCATTTTTGACAATCTTTTATTTACTCTGTGAGCGTGCAAAGTTATTTGGTTGCTCATCAAATTTGCTAAGTCACAATGACACTAGCTGAAACTGATACAAGTAAAAGCGAAATGACAAAGAAAAAAACAATGTTGATTCGTTCATTCGACCATAATAATAACATAAAAGCATAGTAATTGCCGTTTATTAATTTACAAGATTATAGCTTTCATGGGCCTTCAACGCAGTTTATATATTTTGACCCACATTAGTTACAGAGTTGGAAAATATAGTGTTGGTAACATGAATATGACCTCGATTTTCAGCAAGTTTCATTCGAACATTTTGGAAAGACTTTAGCTAATTTGTTTAGCTTTCTTGGGTATGTGCTAATCGTCGGCTGCTTATCAAAGCTAATTTGAAAAAAAAAATATATATTTATGTACCTGTTATTATATAAATAGGATTGAGATGAGACTTGAAAAATGACTTTCACCTTAAAATTAGGCGGTTGGCACATTTGAGTCTTGATTTAATAAATATTTATGGGTGATGATGATAAATTTATATTGATTGATTTTGAAGCTTGAAAATGCAATAAAATAAATACTCAAATATTATCAAAGCTAGGAAATAACCAATTTACTATTTGCATCTTAGCTTGAGGGGCGGGAGATGTTTACATTTTTGGCATTCCTCAGTTTTTAGATTTGCATATGAATTTGTATGCCCGCCGGACACATTAATTAGCTAAGCAAACTTTTCAATATCTGCAATGGGGTTTCCTTTCGCCAGCAACAAAAACAACACCAACAACATCAACTCAGCATCATAGCTTTATTTATTTATTTTACTCACTATTAATATACCTTAATTCAAAACCATTTGCACATCTTTAAGCCATTTTTGTATTAAGCAAAACAAATTAAATATATGTAATCGCTTTTAATTGTTTGCTTGTCAAGAAATAAATACCATTAAAAACCACTAAAATAAACAATAATTAATAAGAATTAGCTTGTTAAGATTCTAACAAGAAACATAACATAACATTAGATTTTAATTTAATTTTTTTTTTGGCAAGAATCAAGTTTTATTAAAAAAAAATTCTCAGAAATAAACAGAATCATTTCAGTTATTGTACGCCTTTTGTACTACAGGGTATAACAAATGACCACAGTGCTACCAAGATCATTATCATTGAGATGATTTGTATGACATTGTATCATTAGATGGCCAAAACCAAAAGTACTTATCTCAAAAATAAATAAAACAAAGAAACGAAACGCAAAAGACTTACACTTAACATTGGCGACTTGATAATTGCTCTGTCTTTGAGGCATTCGCTGCTGACTGAGACTTAAGAATGGAAAAGGTCAGCGTTTTGAATAGTTAGGAATAATACAATTAACAGATAGTACAATAAACGTTAGATTAACGCTAAGTTCAAGATCAGTAATTAAAAATCAATGCGTAATGTGCGAAAAAAAACGTATTACTTATTGTCTTTTAGCCGGAATCGGAGACTGGAATTTTGTCTTTTGGGTCTTAGTCAAATTGGCCAAATGACAGCAGTTCACAAGATATTTAATATCTGTGAGTTGTGTAGATGGTGGTCAGCAAATCGATCATTAATTTAGCAACTTGGCTTAAGGTGGCTTTAACAACGACGGCTGCTGTCTGTCTTTCTGTTGCCCAGTTTTAATTGATTGCTGACAGCCGAAACGCTGCATATTAATCGATGATTAGGCGCCACAGAGCCACTGAGCCACTCAGCCAATGAAGCCGCCGACAAAACGTGCTTGGCTTGTCCTTGCCATTTCGACCAAACTTACTCGACCGCAATTGAAACCCAATTAAGCCATTAACCAAATCGTATCAAATCATATCAAAGTTATGAAATGTTATCATTAAAATGCGTTCGCTTCGTGGGGAGTCGAATAGGCAGCCGGAAATATTAAAAACAAACATAAATAACCAAAACACCTCTATAATAAAGACTAAATTCATCGGCTGAAATCATCAGCAGTTTTGAAATAATTTTAATTACTGCATCCGTCGCCACACATTAAATACAAATGCAGTTAACATTAGCTAAGGGCATTGTGGCACATACATGGCGTATGCTTAATCTTGTACAAAATATTAAAGTCGCCGCTAGCGATTTGTATTTTGGTCTTTCATCCATTTGCTTGAAAGGCCAATACAATTTAAGTTATTTTTATATATAAAAAATTACCACTCGAATTTTAAATTACTAGCCACAATATATTTTGCAAATAATACGCATAATTAACAAATGATTGTCTGCATTGTGGCATCCAAATACAAAGGGGCGTTACCTGCCAGCCTGTCAGAAAAATTGAAAACCCAGAAAAAAAAGTTGTCTGCATACCAAAGAGTTGCCAAATGAATGGCAATAAAATACCAGCACTCCAAAATTTGGCAGATGGTATATATGTTTGCAGACATGCCAAAGCTCCAAGGTGAAAAATATCATATTTTCAAAAGTTAAACAGTAGTTTTGGTTAAAACACAGAAAAGTCCTTATTCATTTAACTTTTGGGATGAAATATAGTGCCTGTAAATTAGCTATCCACTTTTACTGCATTCTCAATTTATTTTAAATTATTATTGGTTAATCTTTCACAGTTCTCCTAAAGATCGCCTTGTTTACGTGGCTGTTGGTTTATTTATCATTAGGCAAATTAATAGAAATGTTTAGCCAATACAATATTTATCACTGCGTGCCGATAAACGATCATTTAAGTCAGCAATTATAAACTGGAAATTACTTAATGGGTTCATCTGTAAAACAATTTATAAATTCACGGCCCAAGAGGGAAACGTCAAAAACACGAAAACCATCTGAACTTTAACTTGGATAGCCTTGAACTGAAACATAGTTCAAGTCTTAAAAACATAATACATATATTGGCACACGACTCAAATTGGAGGAATTAATTCTGTTATTAATTAACTAAATATAATTGATAACTGTTAAGATCTATGTGTTATCATTATTCATTCTAAGATAGTTTAGAATATAATGAATTAATATGAATTGATCAATATGAGCAATAGATTAATATATATCGCTCGGAATCTTATTAATGATATGCCCGCTTAAGGCAGCAGGTTCGGGTATTACTTGAAACCCAAATTGAAAAATCAAGTGCAGCATTCAAAACCAAAAGCCAATTGCGAAGGTCATCATCGCGGCATGCCACAATTTGGTGGCGTCGCTCGATTGGTCATGCTGCTGCAGCTGTTGCTGCTGTTGCCCAGCGGCACATTTTATTTCTTCATTATGCTCGAAACAATAAAATTTAATTGAACGTTAAATTTAAAACGTAGCACGGGGCAGTGGCAGAGGTTGCGGCGGCGGAGGCGGAGGCGGAGTCAGCCACAGCGACTAAAATGGAGCAAATTAACTCATTGTTGCAAAAAGTAATGCAAATGGGGCGTAGGTGCCGAACAAATTAAATTGGCATTAAAATTTATGCACCAATAAAAATAAATATTAAAATACCTTTAAAATGAGGAGAAAATATTGTAATAAAGAGACCAATGCAGTAAAAGTGTCGAAGGATTGTAAATTAAATGCTCGTTGTCGAAGTTTATCCGAATATATGTTTTTTTTTGTGTTTTCTGTGTATATGCAAGATTTAAAAAATTTTTTTTACCATATGCAATGTATATGAACAATGTTGTTTTGAGTTATGCTGTGAAAAAATCCCAGTGTAAGAGATGTGTTATTAACAATTTACAACATTACTTACTCCATTGAAAAATTTGATTTATTATAATTTATTGATACATTTTTTAATTTTATGTAATATTGACTTTTACAGAATATTTCAAACAATAATGATTTTATTTGTACAATCTTAACACTATGTGTCAATCGAATCTGAATAAATTAGTTAGTCTATAATGTGAGAACAAATTATTTAAATATATAAAAAATTATTTTTACTTTCATCATAGACTGTTTTCACTTTCTGTATAATTTATGTACCCAATAACCACATAATAGCCTATAAAACTCCATTTAAAGCGAGCATAAAAAACTATTAAGGAGACCTTCAGTAAAAACTATTTATTAAACTATTATTACACATTGAGGTTTACAAGGCTGGCTCTTTAGGTGGACGCCCTCAATTGTGCATTACAGAAGAACACATAAATTATTACAATAATTGAGGTGCACCTCTCGTGTAAATCAATACAACAGCTGCTGACAGTGGGAATATTAATTTCTAAGTGAGTTTCGTTTTCTTAAATTGTTACATGCATATGAAAAAGTGTTAAGATACCTGCACAATTGAAGATACGACCTTCAATTACATGTAGGGCTTACCAGGGTTAGATCTTCTGTTGCACGCCCAAAAATTGCAGCGATTAAAATTATCGGAGAAGAGCATACCATTATTTACTATTATAGATGATATATGTTTTGATTACCGAACATAAAACTAATTTGCTGATAGTAGAAATGAGCCTTTTGTGGTTTATTGATTGGCAATCTCAACATTTATTTTTTTTACATATTAAGTATGGTTTTGATGTTTATGTATTTATTACTGTTGGGCATTGTGTTTGTAGTCATTGGCGAGTCATCGAACCACTGTCTTTTTATAATTTATGCATCTGCCAGCTGCTTACAATAAACTTCAAGAACCGAAGACTTCAATCAACCGACAAAAGTGTCTATTTGGTGAATAGACTGTAGGTTGTCAGTATCTTTTGTGATTCATGCTGACCTTCTTTTGACCATTGGATCCGTCTCTGTCTTGGCTGAATTCAAATAAAACCATACACATTTTGTTGGGAATGAATTTGGTTGGCCAAAGTCATTTGAATTAGCACAAAATTAGCTAAAGAGCGTTTTAGTTGCTCTCCTCATGTCACTCTTAGCCACATACAGTTTACATCGGCCAATGAAAGCCGCAATAAGCGCTCATAAATTCTAGTTTTAACTTCCAACCTCAGCAACAACTTTTTAGCCAAATTTATTGCTTTGTTTTACCCATTTTTTTTATTTTATGTTTACTTTTGTGGCTATTTTGTTGTTGTGGTTTTTGTCGTTGGCAAAATCCCAAAACCCACATCCGCCTACGAAGCTTTGCCAGGGAATTTCTGATTTGATATTCAATTAACCAATTCAAAAGCTAAGAATATAAAATATGAATGTCACCCATTTCTATATTTATGTGTAGCGGAATATGTGTCATTTATCATAATTTTTTTCCATATACATATATATTTTGCTTTCACATCATATATCATTCAAGATTAAAGCCAATTACTTTTTCTTTATTTTAGGGTTTTGTTCGTCATCAATAATTTAAAATTGTTTGATTTATATCCTGAATTATAAAATGGCATTTCTCATTATAAATTTGAAAAAAAGTAAATCAATTATATTTCCATGAATCAAACAATTTTACGATTCATTCAAATTTTAATCCCAGATTTGAAAAGCTGTTGATGACGATCAAAAAATGAAGGTTATTTCTAATTGGCTTATCAAAGAGTTAAACAAAGCTTTATATTTTGAGTTTTTTTATAAATTGCTACTTTAAAAGCGATCTCATCAGATCCATTTGGCTATTGTTTATAATCAGTTACATTGGTTTTGAATGAAGATCATCAAATCTATTTGGTTATTGTTTATAATCAGTTATATTGGTTTTGGGTGCTTCTGGGCAATCTACATTTACAATTGTTCACATAGATCGTGCCCCATTGGATTGTAGACACTCACATTGCAGATGGGGCAAGCCAAAGTTGTTGCGCAGGCGCCATTCAAATTGTTTAGAGGGTGGAGCTGGGGGGGGGGGGCATTAATGTTATGCAGTTACATACAGCTGCAACAAGTTGCTGGCCGCCTGTAATTATCAAGCAGCCGAATATTATTTTTTGTTTGGGCAAAGAGAAGGGTGGAGTCTCCTGACCATTTGCCATTTGGCATGTGCAATTAACACCGTCGTACAATGCGTTCAATGTGCAAGACCTGTCCAATCTTCAGACCAGGCCCAAATGCTGCTGCTGCTGCTTAAGCCGAGTTGACGCATTGACATGCAGCTGTCCGACCTTTGTCCAGTCTGTCTGTCTGTCATATGTATATATATAAATATATATATATATATATATATATATATATATATATATATATATGTATATATATATGTCTGTTATTGCATAGAGCTCTTTTCGTGATTGTCTTTAGTTAAGTGGCTCCTCCTAGCTTGCAATAGCTTTTGGAGATCTGCGCGTCTTTTGTTCTACCTAAAACTCTTTCATAATGCTCCATTAAATTTAATGCTTTCATAGATCAAGATGAACAAATAAATTTGAGACCATGTGACGACGAGTGGTTGTTGTTGTTGTTTTTGTTGCTGTTGCTGTTTTACAGTTTGTGCAGTATTTCTTTTGTTGTTGGAAGGTCTGCGATCGCTGCCCAACCAGCCGTTGAAATGAACTTGAGCCCAGGCCCAAGACACATCAGTTTATCTATTTTTTGGCTCTGTTGTTGGCTAGCTGCTTAGTTGGTTGCTTGGTTGGTTTGCTTTGGTCCATGGTTTATATGTTGGCCCAGTTTCTGACGATGCGCCTCAGCTGAAGAGGTTTAAGGCATTCTGAACGGAAGCGCTTTGTTTAACGCGCCTCAGACATTGCAATTTTTTTGGCGCAGTTTTCGGCTAACTCTTCGCACAGTGGGACACAATTCACTATTATTTAATCAGTGCAATTTGTGATATTGTCAAACTACAAAATCATAATAAAAACTAATAAAGAATTCCTAAAACTAATGCATTATAATTGTTTTTAAAATATTAATAATGTACCAAAATTAAATTTAAATAGTGAACAACATTAAGAAATGTCAGAAATTAAAAAGTAAATGATAAATGACCAATGTCAAAATAAACACAAGCAATCCACCTATTATTAAATTCGTGCTAAAACCATAATCTTTGAGACTTTTAATGCTAATTCTGGTAATGATATCTTTCAAAGCACCTCCCACAATGTGGCCTTTTGGCCCACTGTATATGGGTCTATGGCAGCAGATCTGAGGTCTCTGGGTCTCGGTTCACATTTGGCTTTTGCCGTTTTGTTTATCGGAAGCGGTCGTCGTCGTTGTCGTTTGGTTGAGCAACTGTTACCAAGTGACTGGAATCATATGGATTTATGATAGAACCGTTGTGTCTCTCTCCGTGCTGCGATATTAATGCCCATAAAGATGCCATGCCTTTCTAATTGGCTGCTGCTCCGTCGGTCGAAGGGCAGTTGAGAGTTTTTATAATAAACTTGGTTTTTATTTTTGCATTGAATTTTGTATTTTCCTTTTTTGTAGCTGTATTTAACCATTTCGTGAGCTTTAATTGGGTCATAAAAGTTCAGTTAGGAATTGTTTTGAATATATGGTGAATTATTATGGGTGTTTTGGATTGGTCATATTAAGTTGATATTCAAATTAAATTGAAATATTATTATTCACTCTAAAAAAATGTTGCTGGTGGTTATTTATAATTAGATGAGTGTATCTGCCGGATATTGAGTCAGAATATGAGTAAGCTCAAGAAGTTTGCAAGCAGCGAACCTGAACTCAAGATTGTCTCATATATATTATGCTCAGGTGTGAATATGCTGGTACTTCAGTTGACGTCAGAGGCACAGAGATCGAATCAATGGCTTCATTTGCGATGGTTGCGACGCGCCGTTGTCCACTATATGTTTGCTTGCCGATAATCTTTCGGGCGCTACATTTTGTGTTTCATTTCACTTTTGTTTGTTTGTTTATTTCGCTGTTGCTGTTGCTCTTGCTGTGAGCAGGAGGCGTCAAGGTCGGACGTGACATGCACAGCAACTTGAGCGCCACTCAGCCAGCGGCAAAGGCTGCACATCAAGATGAGTCCCCAGCACAGTCAGCACCAGCAACAGACCCATCACATCACAGTGCCACAACACACCAACTTCAAAAACAACAACAGTCGCCACACGTTTCTTGACCACCACTTGACCGGGTCGAGAGCTGCTTCTGCTGCTGCTGCTGCTGTTGATGCTGTTGATGCTGTTGTTGAAGTTGAGGTCGAAAGAGTGCTGAGAGGCAACGGAATGCAATGCAACACACGCTTTCGCCTCAAGTCGCGATTTGGCTGCAAGTGAATTATTTTGTCACGCCAATGTGCATGTTGCAGCCACACAATAAACAGAATCGAGCGATGCCTATCAACAAATTGACCCTCATGCGACTCACAGTTATTCAGAGCAATTCATTTCGATATTTTATTGCAATCCAATCGCTGCTGCCTAAACACATCTCTGAAAGCACTTAACAGCTCCAAGCACCGGAAATTTTATATACTGCTTTTATTTATGATCATTTAAGAATCGACGCTTAATTACGATTTACAACTGTGCTTTGGCTTATTTTATTATTTATAATTTTGCGTTTCACATAATTAAAGAATTGTTCCTTCTTTGAACTCAGTACTTTAAATCGATTAACAATTCTTAATCATTTGCAATTAAAATATTATTCTTTAACTTACGGATTTGAAATTATTGAGAAAGTAGCAAAGTTAAAAAGCTCTGCCAAGGACAAATAAAGATTGTTTTCTCAGTGGATTTTCGGGCTTTTATACTATTTTATTTATACACAAAAAAGCCAGCTACTCAAATTATTTTTATATTTAGCTGAAAGCCTTTTTTTTTTGTTGGCCTGCAGTTTAGTCTGTGGCTGTGGCCAACACCGCATTTTCTACTCAATTGAATTACGCAAAGTTCAGAGTTCGGCGCAGTAGCTAGCACTATATCGTAACTTGGTCAATGCGTGTTGCCAAACTGTTGAAATTATCCAATATGATAATTTGAAATTCGACAGATTGAAGTAATTTATGAACTCCAAACAGCACGCAATGTAGTTGAAAATCTTGGGGCGCAGCTGGCGCCAAAACTGGCGCCAAATGAATTTTCTCAAAATGTTTATTTGACACTTAAAATTTTGTTTAAACTTTTAGCTTTTATTTTAACGCGATCATAAACGAGTTCTTCGATTTGGCTACTTGGACAATGTGCGTGAGTCTTAAAACCAGCTCATTGCTCAGCGATCAAAATGCTTGATTGATATGAAACTGATCTATTAGTTTTCAAGTCACATCAATGCAAATTAGTCACAACAACATAAACAACATAAACAACATCTCAAGAATTCTCGAATCCAAGATGCTAACAATTTTGACGACGCTTCGCAACACGGCAACCGACAAATATTTGTCTGGCTTGTCTCTCCCTCTCCTTGACTTGGCATGACTTGACATGGGGCTATATTAATTAGTGCCTGTAATTTTTTTCAGACGCCGATCTGCGTTTTACAGACGTGTAAAGTGATCAACTTTATGTGGCTGACCGCCAGCGAGCAATGGGGCTGATGCGCGTTGCTCATACCAATACGCTCATGATTTTAATATCGCCTATTTTGCACGCATAATAAACATCACACAGCGCACACATATGGCCAACAGGCCGGTCAACATCTTGGCACAGAAGCCACATACATTGTACCGCACAGCGTGAAGCCTTTCCCACATGTCACAGTGCATTGGCGTTTCCGTTTCTCCGACTGCCTACACCCGCATCTTGAGCATCAGCCTGGCATTGAATCTTATTACCACCGGGTGTGTCTATAGAATATGGTTTAATTCTATAAAATATGATTAAATTGATTGCATGGAATCAACTTGGCTACATTTTTTAAATTTGAAGTTGCAAGGTGGTAATCATTTTTAGCTTTATCTTATTCATTTTATGAATTACTAATTTTGTGTGGTGTCAAAAAAAAATCAATTTATTTGCGTTAGTCGAGTAAATCTCTTTTAAGAAGTTGTCTAAGTTGCTTGCATTCCACAAATATATGTGAGGATAAGATATAGCAATAATTATTCATAATTATTTATGATTTGGCTTATGCAAAATGGGTTTAAAAGTTATTTAACTATTTTGTATTCATTTTTAAATTATTATTCGATTATTTATTCAAAACTCTTGCTTAGAAGTCGTCTAAGCAGAATTAATTTGATGTTGAGCAATAGTATAAATTGATCAAAATGTTTAATTTTTTGGCTTAAAGATTTTTTTAAATATAATGAATTTTGAATTTTAATTTAATATTTTGTAATTAATTCAGAATTCAGAAAAATACTGATTATCACAAATAAATATATATGAATGAATTAAATAATAAAAAAAAAACAATTTTATATATTAAAATTTCACTTTTTATATTTGACGCTTTTGTTACTTTCAAGCCATACCATTATCATTTCATTATTGCCAAATTGTCCAAGTGTGCGTTAGAAATTGTTTTCTTATCGTATAAAAAACCAGCCCCTAATTACCATGCCTATAATACTCCTAACTTTTTATCCATAAAGTGCATAAATTAGTTATGCGACAACTTTTGGAGCAGCTGAGGGGCAATCTCTTAGCAATTAGTTGATGGCATTGCCTATAGAAAAGACCTTCATTGCTTAAAGCGTGAAAGGTTTGGTAGCCGATTAAAAGGTGATCACTTTTTTTGAGTATTTCAGAAATGATTAATAAATGTATTTCCTATGGGCCTCGGGGTCTATCAAAAATTACCTCGAACTGTGCGTGTGACAACTCTGGTAAAATTCTGTCAGGCATTTGAACTTTTAATAGTTTGAATTGTCACTACTTGAGTTTCAGGCGCTGTTTGCCTCATTTACGTTTACGTACTTGACTCTAAGCCAAATCAGCCAAAATCCAATGACTGATCCACGCCTACAACAATCACAACAGTGCCTAGCCACCTACACCCATCCCCCTCACGTTGCACCCCTTTACATTTGAAGAGCTTCAATGGCGTCGGTTGATGTCATAAGCTATTTATTATTTGCTTTGCTCATGCGATTTAATTCACTTTCGGTTTCAGCTTTATTATTTGTATATTTTGCTTTATTTTCCTCGCGTATTGTAATTGTTTATTCAGTTCAACAATCAAAGTCACTGCCACTGCCACATTGCGTGGAGGATTTCAATTTGATTCGATATGTTTCTTGGCAGAGTGTTTTATTGTCCTTGCGCTCGCAAGTGTAACAAATTTTAATTCGAATACGAATTGAAAATCGGAATGGGGAGTAGTAACAAGTATAGAGGGTATTTTTATTTTGTTTTCAGATTTGCAGCACATCTATAAAAATAAATATATATTTTTGAGTTATATGCACAGAAATCTTTCAGCTTAATCTTGATAAATTCTGCTATTTATTTTCTATATTAAATTAATACATTTACTAATTAACAATTAGCAGTTCTCAATTCAGAAGAATGTATGTAAAGGTCAATAAACTTTTCGAAAAGCTCTGCAGTGACTTTAAATCTTATTTAATAGCCTTCAGTGATTTACTTTTATATGCTAATGTAAACAGTGACAATAAAATAGTGTGAGAAACGTCATATTATTCATTAAATTACTGAATCTATTTCAAAGATGAGGAAAGTATTCCTTTGCGTGGACAGTTCCGCATTGCAAAGAACAGGCGATTATTTCTTATTATGAGGCGGAATTAATTTGTGTTAGCGTGTGAAAAACAGAGGACACAAACGCACTTAAAGAAGCAAAAGGTGTGGAATTATGAGCAATTTGTCGAAGCGTGTCCAAGAAAAATCTAAAAATATATATATAAACAAAACAGCAGGTCCGACATTGAGAATAGACTTAAAAAAAGTATACAAAAACAGGTTTAATAATATTTCGCACCTTCTGTGTGCTCTTATTACTGTGGCATCTAATGACAATGAGAATGGGAGAAGCATGCGTAAAGTAATTCTTTTGTCATGCCGCCCCATGGTAGGAAGTCCTTAAGCCTGATCTAAGTCTGATCTCATTTGCGAGCTATTTAAATGTTAATTTAGTCAATATGCTAATTTTGTTATTTTCTTATTGAGCTTTTCGCTTTGCGTTCTGAAATATTATATTTAAGATATTGGTGCTATGGTAAGCAAAAAAAATAAGAATACCAAAACAAAAGCCGCTGAATTGACCATAACAAATGAAAATCGATTAAACAAAGCGGCAGGGTAATTAATTTATACAAAACAATTCCATGCTCTGGCAGACAAATTTGAATTCTATAATAAATATGAAATAATTATATATCAAGTCTTAACTCAATAAATCTATAAAAAGCACATCAAACGTCAAATGATCATTAAACATTATATATATATATTCAGATAATATCGCATATGCTTTAAAATATAATATGATTTATTCTCAGACATTACTTTCGCTTTATTAATGGCACTCTTCAATTTCAAAAGTAAAATCATACATTTTATTATCAAAATCTATTTAATTATAGCCTTTTTTATGCCCATTGCAAATGATTAGCAACAAAATGGTTGCATACATAGGATTTAGCTTATGTAACACATTGATAATTGTTTTTCAAGAATTAAATAATAGTTTTGAAAAAATTAATATCTAGAATATTCTTATTTTCTTTAGAGGGAAACAAGTTGTCTAGCATTTTGAGTTAGATGTTTAAAAACAAGTTGCAGTATTAACTTTTACTTTTGTTTGTTGTATTTTTGTTTTATGTTTTCGCTAGAACTGACAATAGATTTTTTTATATTGGACACACTCATTAATTCAGCTGTCTCTTTATCTATTTTGGCTATTGTGCAGCGGGTTTTGTTTGCTGTTGTTTTTGGCCACATTGAACATTGGCGCAAACATAGTGTTAAATGGTATTTGCTGCTATTTGTGAGTGGGTCTTTTCTAGTTTTGGCAAAACGTTTATTGATGGGCGCACATTAAGCGACAATGCCATGTTTTGACTAAAGATTCCTTCTTAAAGCTGTAATTAATCACATCTCATTTAAGTCTTTTTGAATTCCCCTCAATTTATGCAATGCTGCATTAGGCATGGGAATTGCCTACAAAACTCGTCCATCTCCGGGTCCCTTCACACCAATCATTTATATGTGCGAACAGGCTTCGAAATGCAGTTCAGCTCAATTAAAATGAAACAAATTGCACTCTGCTCGCTGCGCCTATTAAAAATTGCACAATCATCGCTTTGTGCGCCCAGCATTTTAATTATAAATTATACAAAAAACTCTAATAAATTACATCAAGCGGAATCAAGACGAGAGTCTCCGAATAGACTACACCCTATTCTCAGAAGATGGCAAATTCACAAGTAAATTTTGTTGAGCTTACAGAAACTGGTATGATTCTGATTGTAAGTTTTGTTATGAGAACGACTTATGATGTATAACAATATTGAATAGAGACTACTGAAATTTTCTCGACAAGATCTAACTCTAATTCGTAGAGTACAAAACTTGCAACACTCACTAAAATATAAATAAACTTTCGCTAAAAGCTTAATGACTGTCATACAATAAATACAGAAGTTGAGAACAAATTTTTCAAGTTGGACTACGAAATAATGATGCGTATTTTGCCTTCACTGCATAATCAATTTATTCATGTTCACTTATTAGTTTTATATGCATTTTTTAATAAACACAAATTTTTTTTATTTTTATTTACATACTCTCTGTGATATATATTTTCTTCTATATTTTTATATTTTCAAATAATGTATGCTGTTTTAAGCAAGTACTCAATTTTTGGAAATTTGCCCAGTTCTTGGAAATTTGTATACTATATTATGATTTCTTATTCACACAACGCTGTGATCTCTTTTAATTATAGGAAATTACACAATCTTATCTTTATGAGAATTGAAATGGTATACACAAGTAGTAAAGATATTGCACAAAATTTCGTTATTTATTCTCTTTGCACAATCAAAATGTGTTTTGTGTTAGGGCCCGGGCAAAGTGAGAACCGCCCATTCGAATGGCATTTGGCAACCCAAGGCTTTTGTCTTGGCAGATTGAATAATGATTGCCATTCACACTGACTGGACATGTCTGACCTATGTTAATGCGCGTATTAACTGTTATTTGTTATTTGTCAGAGTAATCATAAAAATGCAACAAGTGACAGCAGAATTTGCAGTTTGAGTTTGCCCGCTTTGTTGCCTGTCAATTTTGCAGAGTTTAACATTATTTGTTGTGTTTATCAAATAATATTTTTTACCATTTTTTTAATGTATTTTTTTTTTTTTGTGGATTGATGAGCAGTTAAACATCACACAGCGATGTTGCAGCCTTGTGTCGAAATGTTGTTAACTTTGTTCTTTAGCTGCGATGCTTCATTAATTTATATTCGAGTTTTCACTCGTTTCGATAGTTGCTCAGCACGCTGAGCTTTGCAATTTGCAATTTGAAAAAACAATCCAACAAATAGTTAGTTTTTCATTAATAAACTGAACTTCCTTTGGAATGCCACTTTAAATAATTATTCTATTTTATATTTCAATAAATCAATTATCTTTCATTTCCATATACTCTTAATACACAATTCCACAATAAACGAATTTAAAATAATTAACAATTTATTTTTTGATAATATTTTTGGATTTGGATTCTGAACTTTACTTTCAATAAACCAGAATAAATAATTCAATAATAAATTGATCTTTTAATATAATACCATATTTTTTTCTAACTTTTTTTCTCACCAACAGAAGAATTAAATCGCATTATTCGCTTGAGTTGCTGTTGTTCTGTTGCTATTGTTGTTATTATTGCACTTTTTTGTGTTTAATAATGACAATGACTCGTTGAAATCCGTGAGCAAATTGTCATTTTATGCGCATGCCTGATTGGATTAAAATTGAAGAGCTACTGTTCAAAATTATCTATTGTTCTTTAGAGCTATTGATTGATTTGCCTTTTTTATGCATAGCATAAGACAAATTATAATGATCAGAATATATGATTGTATTTTAAATAATTTTTACAATTTTTTTTTTGTATTTGTATAAGTCGATATTCGGACACGTGCTGCTCACAAGCCAAGTTTGAGTCATTTTGATACAGGACATCAATCAACCGAATCTTGAAATCGAAATATATTTGCATATAAAGTTGCTATTGTATGTAGAATTAATGGTGTATATTAAATGATATTTTACCATATCGGAGATGGAAATGCCACAACCACAAATATCAATTATCAAACATAATATCAAAGGTTCCATTTGTCGTTAAGATCAAATCGAAACGATGAGCGATGAGCAATTTTTTATTTAAATATTATAAAGGCAACATTTGTAAATTAAATTCAATAATAAAATTCCCAACAAATAGAATACACTTCAAACTCGTTTGCTTGACTTCTTGATTTTGTCAAAAGGCAAAAAAGTTAAAGATAAGCCTAATTACACTCATTAAAGTAGAAATTAATTGGAATATCTCAGCGAACGTAGGTTGTCAGAAAAATAACCCATTCTGGATATGTTTTGTGTGGCTTTTGTAGTCAGACTAGCCAGGCTGCTTTCCACAGAAGAAGAAGTTAAATTGAAGTTGTTAAAGTTGCACTCTTGGGAATTCATGATGATATTCTTAAGGGATCGCTGACCTCGACTAAGATCAAGTTGTGTGCCATTAAGCAGCTCCAAGCATCATAATATTTGTACAAACAGACCGAGTGAGGCAGATGCCAGAAGACAAAGAGATCTCTTTGATGACTTCAAGACCTCAAGGGCGCAAACTAGATGAAATTACAGTATAAATCTGTGTATGTGTTTCAAAATGTGCTTTGGACCCACATAATTATTGCCAGCTCTACGACTATGATTATAAAATACTCTATGCATGGCCAAATCAGTTTAGCTATGCAACATTAAAAACTCAACAATTTGTTACGCCTTGATTTAATGCGTTAAAATTATATCAAGTTGCCGACAAAACAAGTTTCAATATTATTAGTCTCTCAATGGCTATTTAGCTATTGTTCTAGTTCTGAAAATCAGAATCGAATGACTTGATTGTGATAAAGATATGCTAATCTATGCTCTTTGATGAGGAGACGAAAGCAGCCAATTACGTCAGCTGGCATCACGAGATACATAAACTGCACAATCTATGACCCAGTATTAAGATCTTCTGGTGCCGACTAATCATATGTATATCCGACATTTTATTAGGTCTACCAGCACAGCTGGGTGCTTGGCGGCTGCAGTCAAAACAAGGGCTTGATTTGGTTCATTGGTTCATTATACCCTAGAAATCAAAAAGCAAACATTAGATTTGACTAATTTTTAATTTTTAAAAATAAAATAATGCGAATATAAAACTTAATATTATTAACCAATTTAGTATACTTAAGTCGATGATACCCCAGCAGCATTCTCAATGGATATACCAAATTCTGGCTCTGTTTCTCTTTGGCATACGGTAGCTTGAAGACATTTGTCAGACTGGCTGATAAATAGAGACGCATTGGAACTTGATCTAAACATGATTCAAAAATTCATTTACAAGTTTTATAGAATTTATGAGCATTTTAACACCAGCCTGACGAATTTACAGTTTTTCCACATCTTGATTTTGTTATGCGTTCGATATCATGTTAAATGGTTGAGTATTCTAATTAATATTAGCCTAAACGTGTAATTTAATTGTCTTACATTCTTGGCAATAAAATTTAGAATAAACAAAATAGGAATATAACAAAAAAATTCCATTCAAATGACAATGTCAAAGGTTTAAGTTCCGTCAAACAAATGACGGGGAAGCTCAAATTTTATATTATAAAATTAATTATTTAATTAATTTAAAGACTTTTTGATATGTGATTTAATTATCTCTCATTCTAGATTATAAAATGAAGAATTAAAAAATAAATTTAACTAGAAAACTCCAATATCAGACAATGTCAAAGACTTGAATTCCGTTTGCCATAAAAATGTCTGCTAAGATCAAATTTGATGCTAGGTTATTGACTATTTGGTTTTATAGTTTTGTTGTCTCGACGTTTTCTTCACCCACATTGTTTTTAAACATTTATATTTATGAAACAACAATTTGGTTAGATGCCCATATTTCATATTTCGACTTATTTTCTATGATTTTTGTGCTACTGGCTAAGCTTTATTAATTATTCTTTTACCGGTTGTTGCTGGGGAATGGGATATATACAGGAATATAATATATGCTCGCAATTTACTATCAATCTTAATTTCTTGATGCCTTCATTAAGTGAAAGGAGACTTGAGCTTGACGTCAGTAGATTATTCACTTGGACATTTGTGGCATAATTGATGCATGCGGCCTCAAAGTTGCCACGTTTGACTCATGCATTCTAGTCACAGAAAATGTGTAGGAAATAGCTGAATGTCTCAATGTCTTCGTTGAGTAGTTCAATAACCCGCTACCATTGGCTAATATAGTTAGCTAATAGCTAATTATTCACTCTGATTCATAAATTGTTGTGAAATCTCTTCATCTGCATGGCTTTGATTTTAATATCTGTTAATAAGTAATCTTCAAATTCATTGTGAAACAATTTCTGATTATGATACATCTTTAAAACTGTGATGTTATTTTTTTTTATCGACAATCGAAACATAGAAACGTATTGATATAATTTAATACTGCCTTGGCCATTCAATATCTATATTTAAAACTTTATCTAACTCTCAAAACACTCGGATCCTCTTTCTATATATATTTTATATTTTATAAGTAGAAAAGGCAGTACAGAATATAAAAAACTAATGCCTTGAATAACATATCTCTTTTGTAACCCAGTAACAATCAGTTTTGAAAAGCGAATATTTATTCTAACATCATTGATTGATTTTTGATGACAACGAATGAATGCTTTGGCAAAATAAAGGTCACTAAAAACTACGAAATACTGAATTTAACTTTTTTTTTTCTTTTCCAATTTTATAAATTCATATTTTAAACAATTTAAGTTTATAAACAAATTTAATAGTATTTACATAATTTAGGCAAACTTGTTTAATAGCATGAGATAATATATTTTATTAGTATTTTTAATACGCAATCAACTTAACAAATTTGTAGCATTAATTAAGATAAATAAATGCCTAAAACCGGTAATAACTAGTTCTAATTTTAGGGTCTAAATATGGCTAAATTTTCAATTGTTGTACATTTTTTTAACACAACCTAAAAATTTTACGAAATGGTTAAATGGGAAGAAGAATTCGCGTGCCATTTAAGAATCTGATTTGAATATTTTAAGCAAACTCGTTTTAATCACTTTCCCAGTTATTATGAGTATAAAAACCCTAATTTATATCAGGAATTTCTAGCTTTTTTCTTAATTTGCTATGAAGCTATAAATAAACTCAAATAACTTAAAGTCTCGAGTTAAACACTAAGCGGGAAGGCATCAGGAAACGTCAAGCAGCCTGGGTTCGAACGGTGTTTAACACATTTATCATTTTTGTTTGGCTATTCATACTTGAGTTGGGTGATTGGAAATTTCACCCAGCATGGTCTAATGCACCCATTATTTGAACTTGCTTTGTTCAATTCTTCAATTAAGATTAACCCGAATCGAATCGCAATAAAGCATAAAGAAAAATATAACGAATATGTGAAAAGCAAAACTGAACTGGTCTGAACTGAACTGAAATGCTTTTATTATAATGTGCATTTGATTCGCGAATCAGTCTGCTATTGACCCGCCAGTAATTACACAATAATGCTTAATAGCTTTCATTACGGGGCCAAAAGTGTGCATTAGTGCGGCTCAGCCTTTGGACTGGCCCAACAAAAAACCAACCGCAACCTTACACAACACCAAAAAAAAAAAACTCTTCAATCACAATCACATAGACTTTGAAAATTGCATGTATGATAAGCTATATGTGTGACTTGCACTTCACTGGTATTTCTAAAAACCTTTGGAGTTGACATTATCAAAGTACGTCAACAATTGTGTCAATAAAGTGATTTGCAGATTTTAAGGAACAGAAAAAATAAATAAAATCAGTCTAGCAAATTTTTGGCGCCTGCCTTGACCAACTTTCATATTATGCAGAACGCTACATAAATATCAATTGGCCTAATTAACTAACCGTTAGTTGTACTGATAAGCGTATTTAATTTTTGTCTAGCCACTTGCAGCATCATTGCAAATGATGGCTTATGATGGTTATTTTTGGCACATACAACAAAATAACACTTGGAAATTCACATGGCCTTTAGTTGTTACAGCTATCGTTGTATTTCATCAAAATAGAGTCGAATTTCAGCTTGCAACACAAAATTTTGTTATGGTTTCGATGTAGCTTTTATGATATTACGAATATTTCAATTTCCCCACGATACGTGATTTTTAACACATCTAAGTCTGTGGGTTTGTTTAATTTAGATGCCTGTTTTTTTGGGCTACTCTTTCGACTTATTTGTTTTTGGCGGTCTTTTGCTTTAGCGTGATCAATATTTTGTTTTGTTAATTAATTGTTTTGTCTATCTTGTGCATTGTATTCACATTTAAAACTATCCCCTTGTATTCGATTTGTTTGCCTTGTGAATCAGCAACTTGGCTTTCGCTCTGACAGTGCGAAATGACGATGACGTTTTGCTTAGAACTTCAACCCGGATTTGTTTGAGGCTTAATTGACTGCCTTTAATACAGACGTTGAGATTTAATTATTTCCCAGGTATACATTTTTGCGTGATTTAGCAACAAAAAAAGAAAGGAATCTGTGGGTCAGTGACAAAAAAAATATAATTGACAAATTGCCTGTTTCATTAAATAGAATTACCACATAAAATGCAAATGTGTTTGGTGTCATAAAATTCGGCTCTAAAAAAAACTTTGCCTAATGCTCGTAAAATTCACTAATCAGAAAAAATCAATTAGCTGCCGGTCTTAAAATCAAGCTAAAACCATTACTATCCACAGACATAATAAAAGAACTAGAACCAAACCGGTAAACAACACAAGTCAACCGAATAATTTAGCAGAAGGGCTTTCGGTAAAGTTGTGTCTGATGCCCAAAATGCCTAAAGAAGCTGCTCTGCCTCGCTCTGCTCTGATCTGATCTGATCTGATCTGAACTGATCTGTTCAGCTGAGCACGCAGGCCTGTACTGAAAGTCAGCACTATCATACAACCAAGCCGCAAGCTCTCTCTCTTAATCTCTCTTCATTGGTCTGTCTCTTCTTTTTTGGCCTCTCTCTGTGAGAGAACTGCTGCCAACGAAAGTGAGCAAAAGCAGCGACAGAGACTGCGCAGCGTCGCATATGCTAGAGTCAGCACTTTTGTTGTTGTAGCTGCCGCTGCTGCTGCTGTTGTCTTCTGCTTAATTCCACTTGTTCGCATCTTCGCGACGGCGTCGTCGACGCCAGCTATTGTGTTTGTTGTACACTGTTCAGCGCTGCTTGGGTGCTGCTGGTGAGTGAAGCTGCGACGCTTACGTTGACGCCGACGCTAGCAAACGTTTGCTGGGCCGCATATAAAAACGAGGAACTTGCTAAAAATGTTTACAATCATATTGAAGTATCGAAGTTGTTCGTTTCGTGCGTTTAATTGTGCGAGTTTAGTTCATATCCAACAAAAAAAAACTTAGCTGTGTGTAAGCCGATATTATAATAATTTATATATATATATACAAAACTTATACTAATAACTAAAAAGAGACAGTGTACGAGTAGTGATAAGAAGTGAACTTTAAGTTAAAGACTTTGTGCAACATTTTGTGACCAAGTGACAAGTGCCAGGCGCCAAGGATATGTTTTGATATGTATTTGTTTTTAAGGATATCTGCTAGAGTTGAACTAAAGAGTGAATTACTTGTGCTATACAATTGTACAATCCACCAAAATTAACTGTAAATTGTGCCGTGACGTTTTGTTTGTGGTTGAAAATTAAATTCATTTGCGGTTGATTGATTGATGGATGGTTTGATTGATTCAGTTGCCTGCTGCTGCGGCTGCTTCTGCTGCTGCTGCTTCTGGCTGTGCCACACAGCCCCTCAGTTCAGCCTAACCGCATTGCTGTCTGTCCGTCTGGCTGCCCGCCTTGTCTTGGCCGTGCATTGTGTTTAACTCACTTGAAATTTATTTGCTAGAGATGCGATCTGAACTTTGCGCCGCTATTGCAAAACTGCATACAACAGCAACTTGGCCAGATGAGCCCCAGACAACGCAAGCAACATTTGCAGTTTTAATTTATGTGAAAATCAGTCACAGAACCCAAACGGCTTAAGAGCTAACCAAACACAAGTTCAGACGGAAGCCTCACTTTCCACAGCAGCACCGACAACAAAAGATTTACATATGATCAGCTGAAAGCATTATAGCCACTATCGTGTGTGTGCGTGTGTGTTTGAATTAATTTATTGCATGCCATTTCAATTTAAGCTAGTCAGCATTAGTAGTTATTCTATTTTGGCAACTCTGAACAATAAAAATCTCCAAATCCGATTCCCGCATAAGGTTCGTTGTCTAAGTCTTTTGTTTCGAGCACAGGTTCATCGATTCCCGTTGCAAAGTGTGTCACTGACACTTACCCGAGGCTGTGTATATTTCCAAGCTCAAGAATTTATTAATCTGCCAATCAGTCTGTAGTAGGAAATAGAAACAAAAATACAAATTAAAAATATTATAAATTTTGACAGCTGACTTCAGAGCGAATTATAGAGAAAGTATTAGAAACCCACCAACACATTCAAAGTTTTTAATGAGCGCAGCTAACAAAACAAATTCGCATAACATTTTTTATGCAAATTAAATTCCACAACAAGAACATCAACATCAGCTGCTGTTGTGGAAAAACCAATAATTTAAATATTTTGCTTTTTTTTTAATGCTTAATTGGGGGAATATTTTTTGTTGTCTGTCAATAGAATTATTTATAGGAATGAGTCATGCCATGCAGCACGCATCTAGCCAAATTTGGCTCAGTTCGAACATCTGAATAATTGGCGATTCGCCAGTCAAAACTTCGAATATCGTGTTTATTTTTATATGCAAATTTCTTGGCGGCATTTGCTTTTTAATTTCTATTGTCGCATTGACAATTTTCGAGTAAGGTTTATTTATATTTTTTTGTGTTTGCTTTGAGCCAGCATGCAGGATTTAAATATATATAATAAAAAAAATACTTCAAATGAACTGGTCTTGCCAACAAACGTTGGCATCCTGCCTGAGCTAACGATCTATGCAAATGAATTAACTATAAGTTTGTCAATTTAGACACTAACTTGGCAGGTGTCATCAATTATGAAATTGCCGTGTTAAACGCCAAGAGGGGCGGGCCAGAAGCCATAGAATTAACTAACCAAACGTCGACAACGCCTCTTTGCGTAATCGAGCGGCCAAACAGCTTAGCAATGCTTTAATGAATAGATCGACGGACAGATATAGATAGACAGACAGACAGACAGACGCACAGACGCACCGACGCACAGTTAGACACATCCAACAGATACATCAAGTTAGAGCAGGCGCAACAGTCGCTGCTTCATAATTTATCTGACTTAGAATCTTTGACAAATTGCACAGCAGCAGCCTGCAGGGGGGCAATAATAAATAAACTTGTATATATATATCTATATATATAAATATATATATTTATATATATCTATTATATGTGTATATATAAGTCTATACAAAATGTAGGCATATCTTTTGCAAGTTTTCGGAAGTCTTTTTGGCCAAAACCAGTTGTGTGCTAGACACTGAAATTCCTTTGCGCAAACAACTTGTAGACAATCTGCCCAAAAGGCTAACGTCACGCACTGGACTCCAAAGTGGAGACTCCGCTCGAGAGTCAAGCTGTCTGCCTGCCTGTCAGCAGCAAGTGCCATTTGCCGTGTTAACCATATTGTAGTAGTAGTACTTGTTGCTTGCTGCTTGTTACTTGTTCTGCTTGTGGTTGTTGTTGCGTTTGCTTTTGCTGTTGTTGTTGTTGTTGTTGTTGTTGCCGTTGTCATGGAGCCGGCTCATTGCAATATCCAAAGCTGGCAATCCGCACAGCGTGTAGGCTGCTTGAGGCCTCCTATCAACGGCTTCAGGGTATCCGGCTAGTGCACTTTTATGGCATTCTTATGTGCGTTCCTCTTGCGAAAATATGTCATCACGATATTTTGCATTTCATTGCTGATGAAAACAACAACAACAACAACAAAAACAGCAGCACACACTGATCGCCAGCTGGTGTTATAGCCGGCCGGCTAACTGACTTAGTCAGCAAGTGCTAATAGCTTAAAGCTTCTGAAATCTCTTTTAACGTGATTGTTCTGGATCTATATAATACTGCCTGATTTAAATAGTTACAAAGCGAAAAATCTGGCTATATATTGTTTTTAATAAATATAAGTAATTTTCATTATTATAACAATTCTTGAAAATCGGGCAATTAATTGCTATATATTGTTATTAACAAATATAAATAATTTTAATATTAATAAATCTATTATATTTATGAGACATTTAGAATTTTGTTTAATTTTTATAAATAAATTATTTGTTATATAAATTTGATATATATTTTACAATTATATAATATTCAATTCTTTATTATATTTACAGACCAGACACATATTTGGAATAAAGAATCAAAAGCCATGTCACGGTTTCGAAGCTCACTCACTTTGGTGCTGCCACTACTGCTGGCCATGCACGGCACTGTCAATGCCAGCTATCAAGGCAACTTGTTCCTCAATGGTCAATACCATAACGATATCAAAGAGCAGCCCGAATCGCACTTCTCGGTGAATCCGGCATCGAATGTGTTCCTGCACCATGCGGTGATTAGCAGGCAAGCGTCACCGTTCCAGGCACCCACATATCTGCCGCCGCTGGAGCAGCTCAGGTGTGCCAATGGACAGCAGTGTGTGCGTCGGGATCAGTGCCAGAACGGCTACTTCAGCCAGCAACTGCCCAAGATTCAGGTAAGACAAACTGTTTTAGTTGTGGTATTTGCTCATGTCTCGAGCTAACTGGCTAATAATTGCATAAGGCGCATCGATTGTGGTGCGGTTAAACCCAACATTCAAAATTGTGGCAGGCACTTGACAAGCGATCGGCAACCGTACCATAAAACAACTCTAAATTAAAAGCCTGTCTGCGGTCGATAATGTTAAAAAAATATTGCAATTCGCTTGATTAGCCAGATCTGATCTGCATTTTTTTTATTGTTGGCACAGTTGCCGTTATTTTCCGGTTTGTCAGTTTTCAAAAAAAAAAAAAACAACAACAAGAGAAAAACACATTCAACCTTTCGTCGTTGCCGCATTTCGTAATATCTGGCAAGTGAAATAAAAATGAAGTTCATGTTTAATTGCTGCTCTGCCAAGTTCGCCGCTTGCCACAAAGAAATTTAAGTAAATGCAAATGTCGCCCCACTTTTTTCGAAATGTTTTATTTTGCATATTGAGCGTCTGCCCAATAAAATTGAGCATAAAACAATCCCCAATTGGAATGTCACTTTTATCGCATTATTTTGTGGCTATTTCAGAAGTTGAATTCCTGTTCAAAAGCGACAGTTCCATTGAAAACCAATTTTAATAGCTTATTCCACTAACAAAAGAATTAGGCAACAAACTTGCAGCAACTTGCCGCATCTACACGCATTTGCGTGTATTTTTATATTGAGCTGACATTGCAACACCAAGCAACGGAATTAAGTTTTTTAATTAAAAATTATTGGAGCCGATCTATGAGAGCTGTTGCGGTTGCCGAACGGCGCCTCAAGTGCAAATTTGACCCGCTGACCAGCGACGACAAGTTTGGTTACTTAAATAACAACAGCCAAAATACAATTTTATTGATGACAAATTTAATTACGTGCACAAATTAGTTTCTGTGGACCTCAGCTGTTCCACTGTCAAATGGCAAACGTTTGAATAAATTAAGAATTGACAGCCGAATATTTGAATAGAAATAAAAAGAGAAGTAGAAAAAGAGAATTTAGAGAATTATTTATTCTTAATGAGTATCAAATGAATTTGTTTAGTCTACACTTAATTGAATTTGTACAAAAATTTCTTGCCTTCTCTAGTCAGAGACTTATGGCAGCCATATATATATTATATTAATTTTTTTTTTTAGCATATTCAAGCATTTTAATAAATCAATCAACAAAATCGTTTCTACTTTAATATAATATAAGTGACAATATAAACAGTCTTAAAGTCAAATTTGTGTTTCATGCTTTAAATTTGAAAGAGGCTTATTTGCCTCTTCTAATAAGGCTTAATTTAATGCGTTCTAAAATGGTATGCTTTACTACTCAGCTGTTAAAATCTGGTCATTTAAGTGGCTTAGAGCAACTAGCATGGAGAGCAGCTAAGATTAATTGCCTAGTTTGGTTTATTTAGAAATTAAATTAATTTAAATGATCAAATGATCAATCAATAATATCAACATATAGCCAAATATGTAGCTCACACAAGAAACTGTATCAACAATGGCTAACAAATATTTATAAGCTGACAATGCTGACAAATTTGAGCCTGGCCAATTGACGCGTGGGCGTCTCACCCCGGCTTTGAGTCAGCGTGTTGTTTGTTGGCCAAATTAGGCAGCCAGTTAACTTGTGTGTGTGTAAACTTGACACTGGCATAGTCAACAGAGCGAGTTATGCCAACTGTATTTTATTTATCGTTATTTTTTCTCGATCTGTTTGCACTTCCTGAACAATTTACAGTTTTACGCTTAAGGGAATCCGCTTTAGCGCTGGGAATATTTACGCATTTAAATATTTAAACTTTTACATTATGTGTTTTTTTTTTCTTTCTTTTATTACAACTTACATTTATTATTATCACATTGCGTGTCAACATGTCTTAAATCAATAATAAAGCCAAATATTTTTTGTGAATTTCTAAATAATTTTAAAAATTATTGTGCACACAAGCAATTAAATTATTGGATACAAAACACAGTTAAAAAATTCTCAGCTTGATGATGTCAAGTGTTGTGTGATTATTATTTTGATTATTTACTTTGTATCATTATTTGAATTTACGTTGAAATCGCCGAACTTTCCGTTTGCTTATAGGTTTAACAACCTATGATTCAATAATGTAAAACAGAACTTTGTTTCCCATCCGGTTTGACGAGAATAGGTCATAGCTTATTTTAAATTTGGGAATTCACGATTACACGTGCATATTTAACCTGATTAATTCATAAAGTAGATTGTATGCCATTTGAATACCGATTAACTCTTCAGTCATGCCTATGATTAACCAGAGTTGACATTTATTAAATATGCACGTTGTTCGCTTTTGGTTTAAGTGCCTTTTAGACACGTCTAACATATTCCTATTCATCTCATAAAAATGTTTCATCAATTCACTTTTGCTTGATTTAAGCGCTTTGCGATTCAAATGTGTTCGTAACTTGACACAATGTCAATGAGAAAATCGCATGTTCTATATGTGATTTGACAGGAATTTCTTGTTTTCGAATATCGATTTGAGTGTGTTGTCAAGCGATCAGTGTTTTATGATCCAAGGTCGTTTAGTTTGATATATAAATAATTTTATTTTGTGCGGGATTGTAAAATGTGATCTTCACTATATACACCCAAAACGTGTGAGACTGCGAGACAGAAAGGGAGATAGATTGATTGATACAGTATAGGAATGATAATTATATATAGTTCTAGAGGTGAACAGTGAACTGGTTTTCGTGCCAAGGAAATAAGTTTAAAAATGAATGAATTGAATAATTAAGATTAATAGCATCATATTTAACACATTGTTTGCCATTTTCCTGCTGCATTTCAAATGTGGAATGGCCAAGCTAATTGATTTGCATATACGTCAAAAGCACACCTCCGACTACCGTGTTTTTTTTTTTGTAGATTCAACCAAGAATGAAAAAGGCAGAAAAAAAAAATATAGAATAAATGCAGAATCACAAACACCTTGGCCATTCTTGAACTTTTGGCCTGAGGCCATACAACATGATTATCATTATTAATTTGCAATTGTTCAAATGCCAGCTGGACGACGGGCTTGCGAAGGTTTCGATAGAATCCCATAAGACCACTAAGTGAAGGCGGCAAAGTTCAATGCAAATTGACAGCAATGCCACCAAGGTGCTAAAAGATACAAAAAAAAAAAAATAAATCCTCAAGACTCAGTAAGAAAATGCAAGAAAATGCTTGGGCATTATTTTAACACATCATTTATGCAACTGCAATGGCCGCGTTGCTGACCTTTTGCCAAAGGCGACAGAGTTGACAACAACAATTGCCGTGGCAGAAGCAACGATCGTTTAGGCCGCCTAATTAATGCCGATGCCAACAAGTTGCAACTTTATGGCTAACACTGTTGGTCAAGTACGCGGTTGCTAAACACATTGATTGATTACGCGACCAGTCAACTGGACAGTGAGATTTCTGCGTCTTTTGGCAACTTCTTCTTCTTATGGCTCTTAAGCAAATGTTAAAATATCTATATTAAATTTGTTTGAAATGTACTAAAAACCAAAACACAAATAACATACAAAATGTTGAAAATAGATATTAGAGAGTATAAAAAAAGCAACGAAAGCTGTAGCTAACAATATATTCCATTTAGAGAGGATTTATCCAAATACAAAATATATTACAATTTAGTCAATTGCTTTGAATTTAGCTACAGTAATTTTCCTTTAGTTTATTATAATTCCATTACAAATTTAATGTACATAATCTATATCTCTATCAAAAAACAATTATTAAGTTTTTAGAGCATTTTCATTTAAATTGTGTTTAATTTGCAATTTGTTTGCTTTATTCTTCCAGAACTGTAATCCTGAATCAAACATTTGCTGCACCTATCGCCCAGTGCCAACCACCACAACAACCCGGAGAACGACAACCACACCTGTGCCGTATGCCACCTGCCCACGTGATTCGGATTGTGTGTCGCCACAAGATTGCCGCAATGGTGAAATCAGCGCCATCAACTATGTCAAAAAGCAGGGGGTAAGTTTCAATGCTACATATGTCAGGAAAAAGACCACTTAATTGGCTCAACTTGTGCAACACAAATGAGACGAACAAGAAAAGAGGACGCACACACAAAAAGTAATCATTAGCAGCGGCAAGTTGTCTGGGCGTATCAAAAGTTATAAGTTTTGTTGGCGGGCATCCGAAATGCATTAGAAAAAAAGCCAACAACGGCACCAAACAGCATTTGGATGTGCCAATGATGAGATGCCCCGAAAACAAAGCAGCGCTACATAGATAACTGCAGCAATCGTAGCACATTTCACAAGCAATGCAAACTACAACAGCAACAGCAACAACAACAACAAGAGCAACATCAACCAGCCAAAAACAGCCTGCAGCAGCTTGAAAAAAACCCACAACAACTACAACAGTTGCAGCTTATTAGCACACAATTAGTTAACATTTTCAGTCAAAATATTCTTTTGTTATTGCTGATTGTTGTTGTTGTTTGTTTCTGTAACTAGATGCAAATTGCGCTCAACTTTTGATCTATTTGGTTTTTGTTTTCCCAATTCTACGATATGACGAATTGTCCGCCTTAACAATCTGATATTTCAATTTGATGTGAGATTACTTGAAATGTAGAATTTGCCAAGATGAATCAACGTGAAGTGGGATGAGAATCGCTTAAATTACCATCACATCTACTTGTGAATATTGACTCACTGCATATTTAAGTCCGGCATTATATAAGCAGTATTAGATTATTAGATATTATTTCGACATTTGGCTATTAATTGTCATGTGCACAGGTTAGGAGTCAACTAAGTTTAGCTTTTAGCCTAAAGTAAATAACAGAAAATGTTGTTGCTTTGATTAAAATGCATCCAGTGGAAAATGTAACTGATTTACAACGTATTACAATGATATTGCCCAAGTCGGTCGCCCCGTTGACGCTGGGCGCTGTTGTTGCCATAGTCAGTGGCAATGTCAAAACGAAAGACTCAGGCAACGAACTTGATGCCGTCAAGTGGCAATCAAGCAATGGAATGCAGTTGAACCTACAAGTAATGTGCATGAAATGCATTCAAGCCGAAAATGTGTTAAATTACGGCCTACCAGAATACTAGCCAGTTAAGACAGAGAGAGGGAGAGCGTTAAAAAGAGAGAGAGAGAGAGAGAGGGAGCGAGACAGATGCCTCTGGCAGTCTAGAGCGAACAGGATGGCAATACTTTTCTTCACGATTTATACAGAGCTGGTGCTGGCATTGCAATTGCATAATTTGTTTACATGCAATGGCCAACAAAACGGGTCAGTTGCGTACTCAACGCTCTGGTTGCCTGTTGCCGCATGTTGAACGAAAAGCCAAAAAAAAAAAATTATAAAAATACAAAAAATCATCACAGCAAGTGAATTATGTTGCAGACGCTGCAGCAGTTGCAACCACGCACTTAAAACCGAAATCGTTGCAGTCAGTTGATGTTTCTTATTTCGTTGTTTTTTTTCGTTTTTGTTTTTTTGTGACTGCTCATTTCGGTGGGCCACAGTCTCATAATTTGCCTCGAATCAACAGCAACAGCAGCGGTAGCCTCTGCCTCAGCCTCAGTCTCAGCCTCAGTCTCAGCCTCAGCAGCTGGCGAGGAGCAGGTCCAGCGACGATTACGCACCACAAAGGTGCCTCGAACTCGTTAAGTTATGCAGGCATTGACGCCAATTGCGTGGCATGCTACAAAATGCACGCTGGGGACAACAAGCAACATATGCAACAACAACAACAACAACAACAATAACATTCGGTTCAGCTGTGTGTATAGACGAACCAGTTGCCTGCAATGTATCCCTAATTTACAAGAGTGCGAAGAGGCAAAAATAACTTAAGTAGTTTAACAGTGAAAAATGCGCGGAATGCAACATTGCAAGGTCGTTCGACTGGCTGGCTAGCTGGCTGGCAGGCTGGTTGGCAACCCTCTCAGCCTGTCCAGCGTTGCAATTTCGCCTTGCAAGTGACGCCTTGGGAGAGGCCATATTTGCGGCCTAGCCCAACTCGTAACTCTCGTTCTGATTTTGGTACGGTCAGCAGTTGTTGCACTGCGAATATCTGATCAATTAATGTTCACATGCCACATGCGACGCATGCCCACTGTGCCCACATCGGCTATTGACCGACCTTTAAGCTTCAGCATTTGCCACGCTGATTGAGAACGCTCCTTTTTTAGTTTTATGTTTAATTGATCATCCGACCAACTGAACCGAAAGAATGTCTTTAAGCCTGCTGCAAACTTAAATGTATATCACTTATATATAATAATATAGGTGTTTATGGCGCGTATTTTCATTATGGTCATTTATCATTTAAGCTGCTGCTGCAAGTTGAATGTTTTACATTTTATAACATGCCGCATTGCGTGAACTCAATTTTTTAGTCAGTTTTTGTTCCAGTTCCATGTAATTTATGTAAAACGAAATTTTCTGCTTCTTTTCGAGCCGGTTTACCACTTGCAACTTTGTCAAATTTTAAGCTACTTGCTTAATGACATTTTACACAGCGTAATAAACATTTTAATAATTTTTTTTTTATTTGTATTAAATAGATGCAGAATAGTTATTTTTACTTTTTTATGAGTTTTGAGCAGTGTTTTCTTTTTATTTTTATTAATTACTCGTAAATAGTATTATAATATCTTTAATATCTCTGTGCTGTTCGCATAAAAATCCCAGATAATCGCAATGAATCCAAACACTGACCTAGCCTTGCCATGATTTGCTGTCTCAAATGTTGCGTTATTTAAGCTTTTAAAGTGGACAGTTGTATGGCTAGATAACTGTGTTGTTGTAGAGGCAAAACATAAGAAAAAAAAACCACAAAAGGCTAACACAACAAACAGAGCATGTCGAGGCGCACATCAGAGGCAAACACCAACCATAACAATAATAATATTGACGCTGCTGCTGATGATGATGATGATGATGATGATGATGATGATGATGGTGGTGGTGGAGTTGAAGATGACAACTAAAACTTCAAGGTCTAGGTCGACAACACGACGTAGTCAGGCAATCGTTGACAGCGTTTAACAATTTGTTTTGTGTATCCATTTTGTTTGATTTTTCTTCTAAATTATTAGTGTTTGGAATTGGTAATTTTGTAGCGGCTATGCATGCATATCATTATTAATGATTTCTGTTATAGATATGGCACGCATAAACACATATTATTATTATGAGGTTGTAATAACAATTTGTCAGCCATTGGGCACATAATTAATAGATCAGAAAGGCATGTAATAATTAGAATTCATGAATTCTTCATCTAGTTGACCTGCGCTATAAATTAACAGTATTTCGGACATGTATTATTTATGCCAAAGAAGACGATGCATAAACAAAAGATTTAAGCGACAAAGTTGAGCAACAAAATGTTGTTTACTTGCTAAATGCACACGAGGGCCGGGCCAAATGTAAGATGCCAAAAGCATAAACAGAAAATCAAAAATTTTATTTTTATAGGCCCATAAATAGTCAAAGCTGAAAAACAAAAAAAAACATATACAAGATGTAGGAATTTAATACAGGGGTATTCGCCACATTAATACTGTCATAAAAACAAATTCGCGAAACATTTGTGTCATAAATTTCGATTTTACATAAGGTGCTAGATACACTGTTGACATTTCGAATGGATGTACACACGAAAGCTTAAATTACCAATAGGTTGTCCAAGAGTACTAACGATCTTTTTTCTCTGTAGCTAAATCAAAGTCTTATCTAGGACAAGGCATATACATTTTATATATGGGATGTAGAAGCGTTTTTTTAAAGCACAACTTAGTTTCTAACCAAGTTTCTAGATGGAGTAATTGATATTTTGAGTTTTTTTTCATTAACAATGCGGCCTTTGGTCAGTTTGTTGCCTAAGTCATTTGTTATTTGACTTGAAGCAGCTGGCATTAAAATAAATTTCATACAATTTCATATACTTATTGTAATTGCAACATTATTAACAAATTGCAGCTCGCAGCAGCAGAGACAGGCAACAAAAAAAAAAGCTTCAAAAACAACAAACAACATGCTGTATGGCCAACTAAATTTATTAAAAGCATTTTGACGTCATTGTTGTTGTTGTTGTTGCTGTTGCTGCTGGCGATTACATATTTTAGCTGTCGGCTGTACAAGTAGCATCAGTTTTTTGTTGTTGTTATTGTTGTTATTGTTGTTGTTGTTGTCACTGTTGTTATCTCGAAGCTGCAAAATGATTGATCATAAGCAAGAGGGCAGCAGACGCGCCTTAATCGGCGATCAGGTGGACGTTGAGGGCTGCTGCCCGCTGCATGCTGCCCGCTGCTTGTCATTGATCAACCACAACAACAAATTATGTCAGTTTCGTATTGTTGAATTTTTTTAAATATTTTTTTGCTGTTGATTTTAATACCCTGCACCAATTTAAAGTGGTCTGTTTAAATGCGCTGGGGCGAGAGACCACAAAGCCAGAGAAATGAATGTTAGGTCTGGTTACAGGGCATCTCGCAGTCTGTTACACTCGACTAGAGCACTTACTTGTTTTTGTTTTTTTTTTTTGGTTTGGCAGCAGCAGCAGTCTTAATGATAACATGTATTACATAAAACTTAATGCGTGCGTCGCTTGACTTAATGCCCAATGAGTGATGTCTACATTAAGATAACATTTGATTAAAGCTTAATTGATGAAAATGATGCCAGAGGGCCAACTAACGATAATGATAACAAATTAAGGCAGTCAAGAAGGACAACCACAACCACAACAGCTATGGCTAATTTAGGCCTAGCCAACGGAAGCAACTCGATTCGCATTCGCATTCAATTATAATTATTAATTTGTCAGGCAACGAAACTCGACTGCTGTCGCTGTTCACTTTTCGCTTAATTTTTAACAAATGTGCACATTATTTTGGTTGACTTCTGCGGCGTTCTTTTTATTCACAACTCGCATTCACACGCCCCGCAGTAGCAGCCGCCAGCTGTCGTCCGTCTGTCGTCCGTCTGCCACTTGAATTATGAGTAACAAATTGCGCGAGACAATAAAACAGAAGGTCGCCGCTCGTTGACAACGCAGCCGTGTGAAGAGCCAAGAGCCCAAAGAGCCGAGCTGAGATCAGCTGCGTCTTGGGATGTGTTCAACGCTTCGAATCTGCTTGCAGAATTCACTCATTCACTGTTCTTTTGTGGGCGGCCATATCTGCCATATTTGCCAAACATTTGCGATTGCGTAAGCAATGCGACAAGAGTCAAGCATTATTTTTTTTGCCTGCATGCAAATAATAAAAAAACAATAACAATTTGTTACTTGCAAGAAAAAGAAATATCAAACTATCAAAGTCTCATACATTGTTGGTGTTTCGCCTCTAAATCTTTGGTTTTTGTAGTACTATTATTGCTTCATAGAGTTGGTTTTATTTTATTTATGTAATAAATGCATAACTTGAAATCTTCAGCAGTTGTTATTATTTTCCTAAATTCTTATTTATATGGTTAAATTGCTTATCATATAATATATATATATATATAACATATATATATACATATTTATCACCTATCATTTCGTAAAAACTATTTGTTTGCAAAAAAAAACCAGTTATTGTTATTTAACTGTACCCAAATCAAATTAAAGCGTATTTAAATTTCGTAAAAAGGGTTTTTTCCAATTTGTTTTTAACATAACATTCGTAATTTTTAATTGACGTCAATTTAATTTAGAAACTGACAAAATGCCTATTACATAAACATTTATATTAATATTCATTTGGATTTTTAAACATAACTATAAATTATTTATTTATATTTGCTTTTTTTTTTAATTTTTATATAGTTATTTTTGAACAAATTAGTCAGCATATTTTTGTTTTCGTCTGTTTTTGTCAAGCGCCTACGGAATTTGCAAAATATTTCCGTTTGCCATAATTATTGGCGATTTTAGCATATAAATGAGCTAATTTTTTGTTGTATGTGTTGTGTGTGTGTGGGTTAATGTGTGTAGGTGTTGCCAGTGAGCAAATGACTTGGGCGACAAACTTGACACAGCAACAACGTTTGTGGGGCTGCATTTCAAAATGCTGCTGCAAAAGATTGCAGCATGAAACTGCAAATTTCTGGGTTACCATTAACACCACATAGAATACTAAAAGAAGAGGCAAGAGAAAAACAAAAAATAAAATAAAAAAAACAATTGACAGGCAGGCAACATTGGCCACTTTAATGATCAGGTAGCAAAGCGAGGCAGTCGAGTTGCAAGCAGCTTGTTGCTTGCAGCTTGTGGCTTTTTGTAATTTAATGCGCTGCATCGCTGCATGGACTTTGAAGCACGACCCAGACGCGACTTTGGCTACTTTGCGGCAACGCCTGGTGTTAATTTATGTGGCAGCTGCCCGCTTTAATTGACTCGCTGCAACATTTGAAATTAGTCCTAATCTTTTCTATATCAACATCTCTCTATTTTAGCCAAATCGCTGCTATGCACCAGAGACTTGCTGCCGCATGCCTTCGACCACACTGACTGAGGATGGCTACATTTTCAATCTGCCCGAGAAGAACTTCCCGCTGCCCACGAATCCCACAGTGCCCGCTGTGCGCACCACCCAGCCAGCCTATCGTCCACAGCCGACCGAGTATCTGCCTCCGACGACCACTCGTCGTCCCTTCGCCGAATATTTGCCACCACAGACCACTCGTCGTCCCACCTATCAGCCGCAGCCAACGCAGTCGCGTGCCACCCAACCGCCACGCCCACAGCCTACGCAGCCGGCTTACCGTCCACAGCCCACACAGCCGGCCTACCGCCCACAGCCTACTCAGCCAGCCTACCGGCCACAGCCCACTCAGCCCGCACCCACGAAGCCCACGTACCGCCCATTGCCCACAGCAGCGCCGACACGTCGCCCCACCAACGAATACCTGCCGCCCGTCTCATCCAACGAGATTCCTCACCGCCAACCGCGTCCAACACAGCAACCACGTTACGAACCGGACCGTGTGCCACAGCCATCGAATGAGAAGCCTGTGTACCGCGGAGAGGATCAGCTCTCGCCTCAAATCTTCCCCACACCGCAGTTTCCTGAGCTGCCCAAGCATTTCGCCAAGTGCGCCTCTGCGCTCGTCTGCTCCACTGAGAACTATTGCAATGCCATCGGTGTGCTAAGCGAAACGCCCGTCCAGTTGAGCCCCATGGAGGCTGCCTTCCGTGTGCCACTCACCGATTGCCTGGTGGCCGAGAGCGGCGTTCCCGGCAAGTGCTGCCGCGATCCCAACTACGTTGATCCCTGGCCCGTCAATCTCGCTGGCGTCTGCGCCACACACAACAAGCGGTAAGTACTGAAGTATATATATATAAGATATAATATATAATCTTATACAAATCGTCTCGCTTAATTTCTGACAGCACCAAGCCCACCGGAGTTAAGGAAATTGATGCCAACTTCGCTGAGATCCCATGGCAAGCAATGGTTCTGCGCGATTCGAGCAAGACTCTGCTTTGTGGTGGCGCCATCATTGGCGATGAATTCGTGATCACCACGGCTAGCTGTGTGGATGGGTAAGTTGTGGTTCGAATCCCAAGTTAGAGTCGGTACTAATGAATTCGTCCTTTAGTGTGCCCGTTAACGATGTGCGCATCAAGGCCGGCGAATGGGAGCTGGGCAGCACCAACGAACCACTGCCGTTCCAGTTGGTGGGTGCCAAGACCATTGATGTCCATCCCTCATACAATCCGTCGACCCATGCCAATGATTTGGCCATCATTCGTTTGGACAAACGTTTCGAGTTCGCCACCCACATTCAGCCCATCTGCATCAGCGATGAGGATCCCGGCGCATCGGAGCACTGTGTGACCACCGGCTGGGGCAAGCAGGCCCTCTCAAGTAAGCATGTCCCTCGCTGGCAAACCTTACGCTCCAACTAATCACCATTTTAATTCGCGAAATACAGTTCACGAAGAAGGCGCCATTATGCATGTGACCGCTGCCTCAGCACAGGCGCGCAGCGATTGTGGTGCCGATGGAACGAGCGTGTGCAGTGCCACCAAATTCGATGCGTGTGAATTTGATGTTGGCAGCGCGCTAGCCTGCGGCAGCGGCTCCAATGTCCGACTCAAGGGTATCTACAGCGGCGAGTCGACTTGTGGCGAGAATCAATCTGTGCGCTTCTCCAAGCCCGACGTCAAATGGATTAATCAGGCATTTGCTGACCGTAACAAGCCTCTGCTTCTCAAGCGTTTCTAGAGCATTCTGATTTGGCCAAACACTCGAAAAAGATGAAGCAGAAGCAGAAGAAGAATCCGAATCAGATGATTAAGATGATCATAAAAAGGAATCCATTCAGGCGACAGCTCAACTGTTGCAAGCACATATTTTTTTTTGCTTAGTTGAACTATTTTTAATGTAGCCAACTATGCTCTGCTGTTAAAACTCTTTCAACCACTTATATCCTAAAGCACCACTAGCAGCAGAACACCACCACACACCACTCTCATTCATGCATGCCCGAAGAACTTTCTAATTTATTCACGACAAGAGCCATTTTTTCGACCTGACTACATTATTTAAAATGCCAGAAAATTCTTTTTTTGAATCTATTTCAATTTTAGTTCAAATAAGTGAAGGGAACATTTTTTCCACTATTCTATTTTAATGGTAATTCTCTATACCAACAAGTTGTAAAATATATATATTTAATTGTAAGTTTAGGTTCTACGGACAAGCTCAATGAATTGCGAACGAAAAACGTTACAATAATATCAATGCACAATAATTCCACAAAACGAAAACAATGACGATCTGCTACTCCACATTCAGAGAAATTGAGATTATACAAATATAGATATTTTTGATTGTTTTTCTACCTAGGTTAAGCGATCATTACCCCCCCCCCCCCACTATAGCCGTGCACATTTTCACACATAAGAGCACAAGATCCCGAGATTTACCGTTATTTAAAGCTTTTCCTATATCGTAAATCGTATATATGTATATGTAATATGTTAAACATGTTGTATAAAGTGTCTATGAATCTAAATTTAGCTTCTTATTTAATTAATAAATAAAGAAAAATTATTTAGATATATATCTGTTATAAATGCGTGATTTTATTGATGTTATATTTTATAAACATACATCAAATTTGTATTTAAATGCAATATTCAGTTCCTAGCCTGATCATAATTTGTCGTATACCAGTTCACAGACGCTTCGATGGCCTCCTCAAAGTCTGTAAACTTAAAATCTGGCAACAGCTTGCGCAGCTTTGCATTCGAAGCTGTTTTCTTGAATTGTCCATCTGCCTTGCTCGTATCACAGACCAGTTTGCCCTGCAATATTATTTTAATGTGATCCGTTATAATTAATGCAAATCCTATTTGTTCACGACTCACCTTAAAGTGAAATGCCTTGGCTATGGCCTGAGCTACCTCATAGATTGTCACCTCTGAAGCCTCGTCTACACTCAAAACAATGGGCTCAATGCTGTTGTAGTACCTCAGCACCCAAATCATCAGCTTTGCCAAGTCTAGGGAGTAAATGAATTGACGCAATGGTTTGCCACTGCCATAGACTGTAAAGATCTTTTCGCTTTCATCCAACTCGGGCTGCTCGGTGCGCAGCTTGTGCATGCGATTGATCATGCCTGGAATCACGTGACTGACATCGGGCTTGTAGTTATCGTGCGGACCAAATATATTGCATGGTATCACGGATGTATACATGTGTCCATACTTGTCGTTATACGCATGATTATGTATGTCTATCAAACGCTTCGCATACGAATAGCCATAGTTCGAAGCGTGCGGCGGTCCATTGTGCACCATGGTCTCATCGATGGGGTAGCTGGTCTTGTCAGGAAATATGCATGTGGACAGGCAGGAGACAACGTTTGTGCAGCCCAGCTCATGTGCCGTTTGCAGGACATGATCGTTGATCAAGCAATTGTTGCGCTGGAATGGACGGAATACATTTTTAGTAGGTAAACATTTTTAGTCCGCATCAAAGACTTACCAAGAAATCTAGGTTGTTGTTCATATTGTGAAATAGGCCACCGACCATGGCAGCCAAGTGTATCACATGCGTTGGCTTCACTCTCTCAAACAATGCCTGCGTGGCGGCCAAATTCCTGTTGTTGTTCAATCAGTTATATGAAACCAAATGTTGTTTAAACAAAAAATATTCTCACGTTAAATCTGCATCTTTCGAGCCGGCAAAGAACCACTTCTCATCGCTTGGCTGTTCAGCTTTGATAACATCCTGCAAAGCTTTGCCAACAAGACCAGTTCCGCCTGTAACTAGCACCTTTTTCATATTTTAATAATTTTACTTCAATGTATTCTATCAACAAATGGAAGCAGCTGATAATCCTATTAGTGATGGTCAATAGAAAAAACCAAGCACCGATATTTGAAGAACCGATATATTTAAATACCAAATGGATATTATCGATATTAGTCTAGTTATTGTACTCGATACTTTGTCTACTTTGTTTGTCAGCCGGCTTGCATTGAAAATTTGCCTGTGTGTAAAAAATGCAAAATAAATAAGTAAACAAAATGGATACGCAAATTTTAGACGCCGTAAACGACTTTCTGGTAAGAGTTGATAAAACAGAAATTAAAAAGTAGCTAATCTGCGCCTTATTTCATACAGAAAGTTGACTCCATAGACGAAGCGTTTGTCAGCGTCATTGTTTTTAAGTCCGACGATGATAAAGCGAGCAGTTTCACAAATAATCTGAGTAAGTTTGCAATTTAATGTTGTCCTTGAATATATGTTGATATTTTGCTATTCAAGTTACCGCATTTGGCAATGTGGAGAATCGGGAGCAGGTGCTGCGCTCATATCTGCTGCGAGCTGCCGAGGCGCCGAGTTATCACATGCAGGTGCTGATGGGAGCGCTGCCCAAATTGGTGGATGCCCATCTAATAACAGCCAGGTAACAGATAATACATCACACAGTTACAATATGTATATTAATGTTTATCTATTAACTCATAGAATGCTGTGCGACAAGGTGCTGTCCTGTGAGAAGCTCGACTACGAGCGCAAAACATTTTGGATCGAGAGCTTCCGGCTTATCAAGAAGGTCATCGCCCAGGTGGACTATAAGGGTGTGCGGGAGATCATGAAGGCGTGCCGTGACAAGGCTCAATGGTTTCCCCTCAATGTCAATGTCACATATCTGCCACAATTGCTGGCTGTCGAAGAAATTATACGCTTCATATTCGATCGTAATAATTGTTTGCTGCCCGCCTATTTCATAGCAAATGAAATAATGCGTCCGTTTCCATATCACTGGAAGCTCAACCAGCTGATGACGGATTTTGTCGAGGAGTTTCGCACCACAGCGCAAATGGTGTCTATTATTGGTCATGCCCATATGCTGCCCATTGTTGAGCATTTCGGGTATGCGGATCACTTGATGAACTCCTGGCGTCTGGATCACAACACTTTGAAGTTTAACTTCAAGGGCAGTCTTCCATATGAACCCGAACTGCTGGAGGATCAGACACCGTTGTTGCGCCATGTGCTCGAGCAGCCATATTCGCGGGAAATGGTTTCTGTCATGCTCAATCTGCAGAAGCATCAGAAGCAACGTTACAACGCCCTTGAGGAGCAGCTGGTCAATCTGATAATACATGCAATGGAAATGACTGAAACGAATGATGCTACTGCGGGCAGTGGCTTCAATGCATACGACGAACAAATCTCGTCCAATGAATGGGTTTGGCTGCATCTCTCCTCGCAGTTGATCTACTTTGTGCTCTTCCAACTCGTCAGCTTTATGCACATTGTGATGGCGCTGCATGATAAGGTAAACGTCCTCATCAAATTCATGGCATAAGTTTTTATAATCCTTTCCTTATATTTGCAGCTATCGAAGCTGGAGCTGCGCAAGGGACGAGATCAGCTAATGTGGATACTATTGCAGTTCATCTCGGGAAGCATACAAAAGAATCCAGTAATTCAACCTAATTGTCCTTGAATTACAGTTTACTCTACATTTAATCAACATTTCGCACAGATCACCAACTTTTTCCCTGTGTTTCGACTGTTTGATCTCCTCTATCCGGAGCAGGAGCCACTTAAGCTGCCCGACTACAACAAGTCATCGCTAGTGCGCCACATGGCGCCCATCTGCATTTGGATACATCTAATGAAAAAAGCGCGCGTGGAGAATATGAACATAACACGACCACTGCCCATCGCACTCAAGAATCATCAAGAGTGTGTATTTCAATTAGCTCATAGAGATGACAATTAGTAATAATCACAATCATTACAGCTTTCTACAGCATCTGGTCGCACCGAATAGCATGATGAACGTTACCTTAGGCAACGATTTTCGCATTATACTCATCTGCAATGCGTACTCGACGAATCAAGAGTATTTCGCGCGTCACATGAACATCTTGCTGGAAGCTATGAACGGCAATGCAAAGTCAGCGAATGGCACACCAATACCAGCAGTGACCTACTCCGTTTCAGTGCTCGATAGCCTAACGTTGCACAGCAAAATGTCGCTAATTCACAGCTTTGTTACCCAGATGTTGAAGCAGGCGCAGAGCAAGACGCTGGTGCCGGCACCAGCTCTCATTGAAACTTACGCCAGACTGTTGGTCTACACTGAGATCGAGTCGCTTGGCATCAAGGGTTTTCTGAGTGAGTTCATTGCGGAGGTGGAAGTGGCCAATATTCGAAGAGGGTTTGCTAACACATTTACATTTAAAATTGTTTCAATATACATACAATACTCTATTGGTCTTTAAAGTTTATTCGGTACTGTCGATTATATTAGATTACCTTTTTTACAACAGTATTTTTATAGAAAGAATCCTCTATTTTTGTACACAGAATCTTGAGAATTAAAGGCAATTTGATCGGATATCGTATTCAAATTGAATTTAAGATAGGCTCCGACTTTCTTGGAAAGAAACCGTCTGATTTGGCAAGACATACTTATACAATTACATATTCTCTTATATACATACTTTACAGCTCAACTGCTGCCAACGGTATTCAAGAGTCACGCTTGGGCCATGCTGCACACGCTGATGGAAATGTTCTCGTATCGCTTGCACCATGTGCCCACCCACTATCGGGTCCAGTTGCTGTCGCTGCTCTACACGCTTTCATCCGTTCCGCAGACAAACAAAATGCAATTGAATCTATGGTAATTTTGCAATTATGATTTTAAAACTAAGTCAATTATTATTATCTTTTTTGTCTGCAGCTTTGAATCGACCGCTTTACGTTTGATAACCAGCATTGGATCCGCAGAGTTTCAGTCACAGTTCTCGCGCCATTTGAATGACAAATCACCTGGCGGCGTTGCATCCAATGAGAGCGAGGAGCTGAATCGGGTGCTCATCTTGACGCTGGCGCGTTCCATGCATGTGCATGGCGGCGGCGATGAGTTGGCCGGCTGGTGCAAAGACTTTCTGTCCAACATAATGCAACATACCCCGCACTCGTGGCCATTACAGTCGTTGGGCTGCTTTCCGCCTGCCTTAAACGAATACTTTACACAAAACAATCATCCTGCTGAGAACAAGCAGCAGCTGAAAAAGTCTGTGGAGGAAGAGTATCGCAATTGGACATCCATGTCCAATGAGAACGACATCATTGCCCACTTCTTGAGGCCCAACACAAATCCGCTTTTCCTCTGCCTGCTTTTCAAAATCATTTGGGAAACTGAGAGCATTAGTCCTGTCGCCTACAAGTGAGACTCTACTAAAACTTGTCTTAAAAACACTTTGTAACTTGAAATCCTTGCTTTTAATCTTAGAATCCTGGAGGGGATCAGCGCACGCGCTTTATCCACGCACCTGCGCAAGTTCTGCGATTATTTGGTCGCTGAAGTGGCCAGTTCTTCGGATGGTCGTGACTTTATACACAAATGCGTGGACACAATTAACAACATGATTTGGAAATTTAATGTGGTCACCATAGATCGGCTGGTGCTTTGTTTGGCTCTGCGCACCCATGAGGGCAATGAGGCCCAGGTTTGCTTGATAATTATACAGCTGCTGCTGCTGAAGGCCTCCGAGTTGCGCAATCGTGTCCAGGAATTTTGCAAGGACAACAATCCCGATCACTGGAAGCAAAGCAATTGGCGAGTACAACATATTTTAATCCTATTCTCAGCGCTGACATTAACCTTTTGCTCGTAGGCATGAGAAGCATCTTTCGTTCCATCAAAACTATCCCGAAAAGTTTGCACCGGATGAGTCTGCATCACAGATCCCACTGCCCGTTTATTTTAGCAATGTGTGTCTACGTTTTTTGCCCGTTCTCGATGTAGTTGTGCATCGCTTCATTGAACTGACCATTCCCAATGTTCATCAAATCTTGGGCATCATATTGGATCACTTGAGTATTCTCTATAAGTTTCATGGTGAGCATTTACACATTGCCCAAATTTAATATACTTCTAACTCTTTTTTTATTTATCTGCTTTCAGATCGTCCCATTACGTATTTGTATAACACATTGCATTATTATGAACGCATACTGCGCGATCGCCTGCCACTGAAGAAGAAGCTGGTAAGCTGTTGGCTATAACTGACAAGCAACTGGCTAAATAATAATTGCTTACAGGTCAGTGCCATAACAAGCGCTTTTAGTGAGATTCGTCCGGCCAATTGGAGTGTGAGTGAGCCCTATAAAGTGTACCTGCAAGGCCAGGACACGTTATGGACTCCCGAACTGAGCTATTACATGAATCTCATCCGACGGCTGGCTGACAGTGAGTAAACTGTTTAGTGTACCACAATGCTTTATTTAAGTTTATTTATCTTTTAGCTATCAGTGGCAAGAACGTCTTTTACACAACCGACTGGCGTTTCAATGAGTTCCCCAATGCGCCAACGCATGCGCTCTATGTTACCTGCGTGGAGCTGCTTGGCCTACCGCTGGCACCTTCTGTGGTCGCTGGCAGCATTATCGATGTGATTGTCGATGGATATGCGGTGATACCGCAAAAGGAAATACACAGCTACATTAATGCGGTGGGCATTGTGCTGGCGGCCCTTCCCGAGCCCTACTGGAGTGCCATCTACGACCGCTTGCAGGATATGCTTAACACTCCGAGCATGCTCAATTGGACCTATCGTTTTAATGCCTTTGAGCTGTTCAACTTCAAGACTGTGCGCGAGGCCATGCTGGAGAAGAGCTATGCCGTTGTGCTCGCCGTGGCGCATGCCGTCTTCCATCATATGGGCGCCTTTAAGCTTGCGGCCATGACAAGGTACATCAAGGAGAAACTGAAGCCCTGTGTGCGCACCGAGCATCAGTTGTTATACCTGTGTCATGTCTTCGGGCCGTTCCTGCAGCGCATCGAACAGGAGAAACCAAATGCCGTCGCAGGCATTGCTATATTTCTCTACGAAATGCTTGAAGTTGTGGACAAGCAGCATGGACCCAAGCCCCTGGAGTATATGGATCAGATTTGTGATTTTCTGTAAGCCAATTGCCAAATTCGTTTGTGTGTATATTAAAAACCACAATTTATTTATTTATTTCTGTTCATTTAGCTATCACATCAAGTACATACACGTGGGCAATATTATCAAAAACGAATCGGAGGCAATTATTAAGAGACTGCGACCACTGCTGCAAATGCGTTTGCGCTTCATAACCCACCTAAATCTGGAGGACATACACAATGAAAAGAGGTACAGCTTACAAATCGATTGCAAATAATTAAATTTATAAAATATTATCTATTATTTCACAGCGCTGATAGCAATGCAAATAGCACTACCAATTCCAACGCAAATGCAAATCAGTCTCCACTGCAACCACAGCAACAACAACAACAACAACAACAACAGCAGCAGCAACAAGCTCAAACAGCGCCCGTGGCTGCAGCAACCACCAGCGTGCCGCTAGGAAGCGGCGGTAGTAATCAGCAAATGTACTTACAACACATGCAACAACAGCAGCAACAACAACAACAAATGCAAAACATGGGCATGCGTCACAACTAGACAGCGAGGGAGAGAGAGTCAATCTCAAAAACAACAACTATTTAGCATTAATTTACTTTATGCATTTTTATTAATAATTATAGCTTTTAATGAAATCGAAAAAGTCGCTTTCTCACTGTTTGAGTTGATTCAAACAAGATACGCGGAGAACGCTTAGAACTTGTCTCTGTTCCAAGCTGATCTTCACTTCAGTTGTGCTCGCAATGCTGCTCGCAATGCACGCGCTTTGCGGATTGCTCATTTGCCTCATTGGCCTATTCTCGAGTTGTGTTTGGTGTGAGCTCTGTGACAAGGGCACGGGTGAGTGCAAGGAGTTAACTCCCACGGATTGCCCGGCTCTATTCTATACTCAGCACCTTATTGGTAATGTCATCAAGTACTGCAATGAGTTTGAGGACATTGTCTGCTGTCCGCTGCCGTTAAATGTTCAAAATCTGGCGAAAGTTGATGAAAATCGTGCTTTCGAGAGGGGTGAGTCAGCAGTTAATTACAGTAAAAACTCGTCCACATTAATTGTAATGCCAATGAGAATTAATTATTAATATATTGCTTCATTTGCAATTTCTAAACAAAAAATGTATACATATTTTACTTCAACCTTTACCAGAATGCAAAAACTTCAATGACATACGACCTACTTGCCGCACTACGCCCTTCATTGTGGGCGGTAGCAAGGCCAAGGGTCGAGAATTTCCGTTTATGGCACTCATTGGGATTAAGGAGCCGGGCAGAAGCGACATCATTTGGGACTGTGGCGGCACCTTAATACATCCCAAATACGTTTTAACGGCTGCCCATTGCTTGGAGACCGATGAGACGAAGGCGGAGCGTTTGGATCCCAAATTCGATTCGCCCAAATTTGTTGTGCGTCTGGGCGAACTGGATTACAGTAGCAGCGAGGATGATGCAAAGCCACAAGATTTTACGGTTGTCAACTACGTACTCCATCCATTCTATGATGGTGACGATGAGCAGAGCACTTTTGAGAACGATATTGCCATCATAGAGCTGGACAGGAATGCGACACTGAATGAGTATGTGGCGCCAGCCTGTCTGCCACCGAGCAGCGGTAATGAGAATATGCAGCTTACAGCCGCCGGCTGGGGATTCACCAGCGAAGCAGGCCAGAAATCATCGCATCTACTTAAAGTAACCCTCGAGCGTTACGATGACGATCTGTGCCAGCAGCGTTTAGGACTTGAAATTAATATACGTTCCCAGTTCTGCGCTGGCTCCAGCAACGGCGATGGCGACACTTGCAATGGCGACTCGGGCGGACCCATATTTGTGCAGAGTCCGCGCTACAATTGCCTCAAGGTGCTAATTGGCATCACATCGTATGGGCTGGTCTGTGGTCACAAGGGACTGCCCAGTGTCTACACAAAGGTACATCTCTACACGGATTGGATTGAAAGCATTGTGTGGGGTCAGTGAGCCAAGAATTGTGTTTAGAAATTATCGACTTAATTACTTTAAAATTAAATATAAACATTTTTGTAACAGAATTTAACTTTAATTTTATTTTACTTTCAAGTCATTATGCATTTATATGTTGAGGATCAGCCAGATGAGAAAATTTACTTAGAATAAGTGGCTCCTTATCTTGAAAAAAGTGAGAAAGAAAGAGATTCCATAATTATCGGAGAATCATTTGCTGCTTTGTTTTTAATGTTGATTGCAATTTGTCAGTTATTTGTAATGATGCCATACAGGTAAAAACAGATCGGCAACCAGCCGCATGTATGGCAACTCTTTAAAGCTCTCTCACTCTCTGTCGATCGTTAACTGTTCAGGTGCTTTCAAGTCCAGGTTGAGCTGCGAAGTAGTCAGTTTGAATTTCGACGTGCTTCGTAACAGACGTGTGCTGCTGTGTGTGCCCATGTGCTATTCTGCTGCCGAACTAAACAAGGCACGTACTGCAACCGCCTCTCGAATAGAACGCGCCATTGCAATAAATCAAGCGAAAAGTATTTAATTAGAAAAAATAAAAAAACAAATAAAATGCAGCAATACGAAATGTACATTCGATGCGCATACGATTTTAATTGATTAACACATCGCAAGCAGTGTGCCTTAGTGTGTGTGCGTGTGTGTTAGTGATTGTGTGGGTGGGTGCAATCTGCCACAGTTGTGAGGTGAGGCGAGGTGTTGCAGAGTGCGGAGTGCAACAAACATACCGTTGCCTTAGTAGCAGCTTTAATCGTAATACTGCCGCGGCAACTGAATTGTTTTTCTTTTTTGTTGACTTTGATCGTGTACTAAGCTCGAACCCCCCTCACCAGCCCCGCGGCCCGACCGCTCTCCCTCTCTCTGCCTCTCGTTGCCTCCGGTAGGCGCGTGCGTGTCGTAACTTTTGATTAGGTTGGTTTTCTGTGCTGTGTTCCAAGACTCGTCTTCAAGTACCCCGTCACAGTCACCACCACCATCAGGAGTTGCAGCTCACCCTTTGGAACATTGCGCTTGGCGGTTTTTTTCGTAACTTATCGCCGCCTACATCGCATAATTTTTGCAGCCGTTTGCCGTTTCGAAGGTGAGCTTCAAAGGAATTCACATTTACCCGTTATTGCACCTCGCTGCTGCATATGTTTCCGCCTCCTATACGAAATTGTCTTTTGTTTTAAACGGATTTTGTATTCGAGGAATATCATGATGAGCAATAAGTAAAAAATATGCTCAGATGACTCGGCTTATAAATATAACAAAATTATTAATCATCAAAATTGTATTGTATTTATTTAAATTTTCTGTTCAAAACAAAAACATGTCTTAATTTATTTAATTTATTTAATAATTTTATTTATTATTTTATGAATTTGGGATTTATATAAATGAACAGTGATCCCATTTTTGGATAGTGTTTGACAATTGTTCTTCGGTGATTATTCAGCATTGCCAATTGCAGTAACGAATGCTCATCCCATTTTAGCTGAGCAAAGCTCAGAGGAGATGAGATCATTTCTAAAATCAAAGAGCAATTCTTTTGAAAACCGCAAAGATATAAACACACAACACAAAAGATTGTCCAAAATAAAGACAAAAACTCTGGTGTCTGCTTGTAAATCATTAATCACTATAGAAACGTTGACTTTGCAGCTGCAAACTTTTCTACACTGAGTCAGGAACAGAAATATTTAAATACTTTCATTAAACAAATGACTATTGTTTTTTTTTTTTTTTTGTTGTTATTGTTTATGGGCCGCTTTGTTGTTACGTCGCTTGTCTTGTCTTGTCCAAAGAATGTGCCCGGAATTAATTGCGGATTTTGGTGCGCAGGTTGCCACTTTTATGGTCTGATTGTACATAAACTTTGACAGCCTCTTAGAATTAAATCGATTAGCTATTCGAGCAATTTCTGGAAATTCAACTTTAAGTTACAACCCTAAGCAAATGAGCTAAAGAATTTCGACTTGCCGATATCAAATAAATCGCAAGTCATTTTTATACTTGCAATGCCAAAACCAACTCAAAAACAACACACACACACACACACACTCGCGCACACAAGCAAACATACAAATGACCTTGAGGGTAATAACTCTTCGGAGTTAGTCATGTCTGGAATGCAGCCGAACCACATTGGCAATTCTCTGACAGCTGCAAAATAACAGCTAACAAACAAAACCGGATGGCATCTGCATGCATCTAACAACAGCGAGCCAACAAAGCCAAAACCCACACACAGTGAGCACTAGAAGTATTTGATGTAAGCCACACCACGTAATTTGAATAGAAGCTTTCCTTCATGCATAAATTACGCTTAATTATCATACTGAGACGATATGACACAAAGAATTTCAATAAGCCAAATACCATTAAAATAGTTTAATCAAACACAAGAAGAAAACTGATACCTTTGACACACCGAAGAGTGCATACCCATAAAGACCAAAATCTAAACCGAGAGCTATTCTAATGGGAGCTCAAAGAAAGAGTAGATTGTGTTTTCGCATATGAAAATAAAAAAAAATAACATTTTTCGATAAATTACATCGATTTAAGCTATATACAAATTCTGGCAACCTGATCAAGAATATACTTTACTAACTTAACGACAAATTTGTTGTACTCTTGGCAAGTGTATCAACAACAAAATGTGTAAATGCGGAGAGCGAAACCAGTCGTCAGGTTTGTCTAATATGCGGGCGCCGAATACGTTTTGGTTAGGAAAACTGGTTAGAAATACACACACACACACACAGAGACAGAGAGAGATATATAGAGAGAGATAGAGGTGAGAGAAGGAGAGAACGAGAACGAGCGATGCTCAATCAGAGATTTGCCTAAGCATTCGTTCAGTGAATTAAACCTTGGGGCGCATCTTCACTCTGTAAGCTTGCTGTATAGAATTACAACAACTACAATAACAACAACAACAACCAAACTATAAAAACAACACAAAAAATACTAAACAACAACTAGTCACAAATAAGCTTTTATAAGATTTCAAAAGCGCTTTGCCATCGACTCGTATATTTTTGCAGTTATTTTGGTATGTTCCATGTGGAATCATGTGAAGTGCGCAGCAAAAAATATAATACTTGATTTCAAACAATACTCTGATTAACATATTGCATTCAAAATTGTTGCCACAAAACAAAATGTACTCAGTTTGTAATCGATACTTTTACTTATCAAGTTCGTTGCCTAAGTCTTTTGTTTTTATGTTTTAACTAAATGAGTATTTGGATTTCCGCTCGCAAATTTGGTTTTTTGGGTTTAATTAATAAATAACTGCCATCCATATCTGTTTATCCTAGAGTTCGATTTGGATATTCATCTATCAAGTTGATGTCAAATCTTGCAACAGCTTCCCTCACACCTTCTAAACAAAATCAGCTTTATAGCTAAAATTAGATAGATTTTTTTAGTATGTTAGCTTCTAAATTGGCACAAGCCTCCCACGTGCCTTCTATTATTCCATCTCTCTAAATAATAATAGTAATAACCTTCAAATTGTGGAAAATTGTGACATGCTTGCAATTAAACTTATTGCAGTGTACTTAATATCTGAAACGGCTTGATTGTATCGCTATTATTGGTTTTTGGCTTTTGATTATTTGGCTTGCATTAACGAACTGTTTTCAATGCCATCGCAGAAGCAGCAGCAGCAGGCACAGCAGCAGCTGCACATAATTTGTAATCGACTCGCGTAAATTGCCATAAGCGTAATCGCTCATCATGACGCAATTGGCCAACAATCAATCAGTTTGGCGCATGTTAAGCAGCACAAGCTGCGCTAAGCGACCTTAAGCACACATTTTTCTAAGCAAAGCACGCTGCACTAATGGGGTGTACAAAAACCCAAGAAAAAAAAAACCGACAAATAGATAAAAGTCACGCAAAATTTCGCTAATAACGACAGATTGAATTTATGCAGCGAAATTTCTGGTTGACTGCTGCGTAAGCGGCAAATGCAAATCATTCGGAAGTGCTTAAAAAAGGCGCGACCATTTGCAAATAATTATTTGTTTCTTTAAGTAACACAAAGTGTAAAAATAATGATGGCGAAATAAAGATATAAGCATAATGATTAATATGATATTATTTTGTTGTTGTACAGGTGCTTCTTGGCAAGAGGTAAAATGTGTAGGCAGCTTTCTTAAATGAATTGCAAGCTTGGCAAACTTACGTTCCACAAATCAATTTGGTATTTGTACTCGGACTGGGTCCACAAAACAAAATAAAAAAATTGAACCTGAGTTCAAATGAAGCTTTAAGCAAAACAAACAACAAGCAACACGAACAACAACATAACATAACAAGTTGATGAGACAAGTCTCAAGTGTGATGCCCAAGAGAAGTCCCAATCGCCTTCTAATGCCAACAAACCGCTCAGGCAAAACGACCATCAGTTTACAATTGTTTGCCATCTTAAAGAAATATGATCTTATAGGCAATGTTTGTACTTTCCATAAACACAATTGTTGGACGTGTGTGCGTGTGTGTGCTTGTATTTGTTTTAGGTATCAAGTTTAATAGACAATAAACACAACAAGCTTCTGACAAATAAGCGCTTAGTGCTTTAACTGAACCCTGACCTCGACTTTGACTGTAATTTATATTTTTTTAACTAATAAAAAGCCAAACAAAACTTGTATAGCTTGTTAGGCTTGATTCTTGTGAAAGTTGATCGCTAATCTGTATATATATATATATATATATATATATATACATATATACAGCTGTGACTTTCCATATATGCATTTTAGAAACAACAAAAAAATTAACCTAATTTATTCAAATTTAATTTTGAAAGCAAGAACAAACTGTTTACTTTGGCGTGCCGAATATAAAATGCTCTAGCGAATATATTCATAAGATAAAAACAAATATAAATCAATAAAATAAACTTGACTGTTTGTACATAAATAATGCATAGAAAAATGTATTTACGTTAGACAAATATTCAAATATCCACATTCAAAAGAATATTTGTTTGGGGAGCACATCATAAATTTGCAAGTGACATCTAAAAAAACAGCGAAACCTGCCCAGAAATATGCAAAGCATTAATCGAAATACTTGAGGCACGAACTGGATGCACAAGTTCAACCAGAGGCAGGATTATGTTAATTTCAATTTAATTATGACGCATTATTTAAGGCTAATCAGTTGACAGCTTGCTCTGGTCGTTTTCTATAATTAAATTTGTTTTTTCTTTCGCTGCATTTCAAAACACCAAAAATCTCCAAATGAAATAGAAAACTGATTAATGGAAATCGATGGAACTGGCCTCTATCAATCGCAACTTTCACTCCGTTAGTTCGGTTTCAGTTTTTTTTTTTTGGTTTTTTTTTTTGTTTGTGCGATGTGTTTATGTTATTAATTGAATTGATTAACAAGCTGCAACAGTTTAGCAAACGTGTTGCCCAAATGCCAAATGTTGCACATGTGCTCGAATCAAAGTCACTCGAGCATTTTGGCCAAGTTGTTAATCAATGAGGCAAATACCGACAGAGCCGCAGCCACGACACGAGTTGTTGGTCAAATGGCGCTATTTATGTCACGGAAAAACTAAGCCGAAAGACAAACAGACAGCTGGCAGTGGCAAATAGCCTGATAGCAATTATAGTGGGCCAAATTGGCATCAAATGTTTGTCAATCACTTTTCTTCGGCTATAATTCAATTTCGGCTACCAATTCGTGGCGTTACTAGTTCGCGCAAATAGAAATCAAATCACACTCTCCTCTAATAATAATCGTTCACTTCATAATGATGCTCATAATGCGGATGATCATCATCACGATGATGATGACGACTTTCGCAGCTTGTGAGTAACTTGGAAACAAATCTGAAGTAGCAGCAAACCGCTAATAGCCTCTGGCCAAAACACACGCACATGTTTGGTGTGTGGTATGTGGTTGTGTGTGTGGGTATTTTTGCTCAAATGTGTGTGCCTGTGTGTATGTGATATCTCTTTCATACTTGCGTCAAACAGACTTATCAAAACTCGCATTCCACGTGCAGCCCATCAATAAATTGTGATTAGAAAGTTTTTGTGTGTGCGCGTCGAATATCATTTTTGTACATTTTTATTAGCTAATAATAACAATAAGTTTGACAATAAGGCTTTCAAAATTGCCAATGAAATCACATACCTTATGAAAGCAATACTGCTACAAAAATATATAATAAAATTAACGACATTAAATATATATAAATAAAAGAGAATAAATATCTTTGAAGCCTCTACTGTTGTTAAATAAATATTTTTTTAATTTATAGAACCATGTTAACAAAGTTATTAATTATTTTCACACAACAATAAAAAAAGGGAAAATAAAATCAATATGAATCATATATTTATTGATAGTTACTATTGAGCCATATAAAGTTGCTGAATTAAATTTATAAATTGTTTTTTATCAGTTGTTGGACAATTTTAGCTGATTTTAAGAAGGAGTTTCATTACAATAACTCAATTTTCTCTATAAGAAGTTAAGAAGATTTCAAAATTGGAAGTACGAAAATTGAAAATAGTATTAAGATATTAAATCGAAGGTTATTTCGCTTAGTTAATATGATAAACTAAATAAAATCATCAATAATACTACAAGTTCATATTAAATTTACACTTTACTCTGCCTGCTCAAATGCAATATCAGTTAACTGTCTCTTAACTGCCAGCCACTATTACACAATCTGTAAAGCTCAATTTAAAATCAATTTCAAGTCTTTTACTTAAATTTGGTAATTTTTTGTTCGTTTTACCAAACTATTTTCTAATTTTGGTAATTCCTAGTTAAAAATTGGAGCGCGCTCACAAATTGTAGCTGTTCGATGTTTCCTTTGGAAGCTGCCACATTTAATACAATAACAGCGACTGCTCAAGCTATAGCTAAAGCTAAAGCTAGAGTTAAAGATAGAGAAACAGATACAGATATAGATACTTGCCACACTTGGTCGCACTTGTTACCGTCTGGGAGCGCATAGTGTGAGTGTGTATCGTAAAACCATTAATAGTTGACTATTTTGTTATGGGCCAGCAACCGGTTACTGGGCACACACATACAGACACACACACACGCAAACAACGCTGGCGGTACAAATTTGTATACGTTTTATTTAGCTGTTGTATTTTGAAAATTGTATCTCAAGCTGAACATGAATGAGCTTTTCGAATATTTCGTAACCAGTTGGACTGCATTTTTTTCTGGCCAGCGTTCGTTGGAGCCGCGGAGCGGGTAGCGTGGCCAAAATGTTTACGTCTTGGCAATAATCGATACACAGCAACAATAACAACTACAACAACAACAACAAGAGCACACACAATAAAGTCAAGTGTGTGTTTTTCTTCGAAGAACTTCAACACACACTCACACACACACACACAATTTGAACGCGTTTTTTAACTCTACAAAGCTGAATTATTTGCTTAATTGCATGTGCAACAATAATGCTAATTAAGTCAAGATTCTAATTGATTAAATCGTTAAATAATGACAGCATGCAGCCCAAGCTAATTTCGTGTAATGAAGGAAATTTTCTCAACTTACTCAAAAGAAATATGTGTAAAATTGTATCGTTTGTATTTGTTTCTGTTTTATCTTTAGCTGTTCCAGCTGTGCCTCAAATTGCACAAGCGCTGTGCTAAAAACAGCCAAGTGAATTTATGAAACACTGAAAATGTGGGCATATTGCATTACCAATAAAAAAAAAAGAAACAGCTTGGAAATGGCTTAAAAGCGAAAACCGCTGTTCAAACAGTGCGCACAAATTTGATGCGGGTCAGCTACAATTTCATAGGATTCCCCCCGATGCGATTCGCCCCCCCTGCAGCAATCGGACATTGGCAATTTGTTCTAACCCACTTGCTGCTCTATGCTCTAAATATTTTTTCAATTCATTTTCAATGCTTTGACAGCTGTTTCTTACTTTGTGTTTACCTTATCTTAATTAGCTTTTCTTATTAGCTTCTTATACCCTGCAAGCATTCACAATTGCTGAGAAGGGTATTCTAAAGACGTGCAAAGTAAACATATTTTTTTTACACTGTCAAGTAAATATTTATATATATATATGCAAACTCTTTAAAATATTCTTCACAAACAAATCTTCATATTGTTATAGATAAATAAAACCGATTTAATGGGAGTGTATATTATTATCCATGCTTCGCAGTCTATATTTTCTGAAAAATTTATTAAATCTGTTGACAGGGTATGTTCTAGTTGGGCATCCTCGATTAGCTGTCGCTTGCTTGTCTGCATGTTAATTTATCAAGATTTGATACCCTTGTAATAGGTATTTAAATTTTGTCGTAAGGTGAGGAACACAATTCGACTTTAATATTTTATTTAGCTCACATATGAACTATCAGCTAAAACATAAGCTTGTAGGAAGAGGGGTAGAAGACACACCCAACATGGAATATCACCTGCTGTTCTGTCTCCTTTTGTAGGTGATTATATCTGTAATCCATGCTTGGATGAACAAAGCCAGTTGCCAAGATTGAATACCAGACTGCTTTGATATGTCTGAGAATAAGAAAAGTACAGTAATTTATGTAATTAATGCCATATGGATAAATAACCAGCTATATTTGCTTTCGTAATAATTGGTTGAATTCTCTAATAAAAGGGTATGTCTTCTTCGGCATGTCGATCTTTCTAAGTTTTTATTATTATTTTTAATTTTGTTGTTGCTATTTGAGCATGCTGTGTATGTATGTAGTTCAATGTCAAGTAATTTGTGGTCAGTCGTCAGTCACAAAAGTCACAGTTGTCGCGGCTGCTGCTCTCAATGCCAGACAATTTCTAGAGTAGGCAAACGAGGCAGGCCTCAACGAAAAAAAAATAATATTATTTATGACGAAAATAAAAACATGATGAACAACGCAGTCAAACCGAAAGCAACAACAGCTGTTCGGAAGTTGTGCTACCGTTATGGCTTATAAAATATGGTCGCACACACACACACACACACACATATGTCTGCAGATGGCATTAGACGATGACTAGTTAGATTATTGCATTAGGTGTCCAGGCATCAGCTTTAATTACAAACTAGCTTAACAAACAAAAAAAAAAAAGAGTACACAGCTAAAAACAAGGCAAAAGTGGAACGTGCAAATGGTCAAGTCAAGTCTCTGTCCACATTCACAATCTTTATCAACGACTTCATCTCGTGCTGCTGCTTCTTCTATTCGGTGTTCTAATTCTATTTCGAATTGCAGAAATTTTTGCCAATCATTTGTTTGGATTGTTGCCACGACCAACTAACACCAATTGTCGTTCATTTATCTTGCCACATGCAATTTGCCGTCAAAAACTGAGCCACAATTTTCCATATCAAAACAATCCAAGACACGACAAAATAACACAGCGAGTTACCAAGTGCTAAAGCGTACCCGACTTAAAGATGCCCTGTAGAACTATAAATAGAAATAGAGCAAAGCGAATATTTAAGAAGAAATCGATTTAATTACATTTTAAAGAATTAGTTGGAATTTAGTTAATCTACAAAATATTTTGCATATATATTTAGACGAACTTGGACATGGTCGTTTCTAGGCATTTTACATACAGGGTATACATAGACAAACGCTTGTGCCCATTTAAGACGCCCATTTAAGCCAACAGTTGTTGGCCAAATTTGTTGAGATTTTCCACGCCCACCCGACACCACCTTTCCGCTATGATATTTTTTTATTGCAGGTAGCTGCCACAGTTTAGATTCAGCTTATTTATGGCTTTTAAAAATCAACTAAAAGCACAATTACGTATACCCTGCACACTTGTTGGGATTGTGATCCAATGTGTTGCAATTGGAGCAATAAATATATTCATAGTAAAATATATTGCTAATTTTGGTCATTATAAAACAAACACTGATGTGAAATGCACATTGCTAAAGGGCTTAAGCTAATAATAAAAAATAGCTATTAGAGGAAGTAAAAAGTTTTTATATAAATTTAATACTAAGTTGACTGATATTATTCATTCGCTTTGCATATTTTCAACTTTTTACAGGGTATCTGAGGTGTGCAGCAGCCCAGCACTGCATAATTCTTGACTGCGGTAACTTTGCTGATTTCTGACCCGTGTTAAGCACGTCATTTGCTATGGCAGCTGTCAATGGCTTTGATTAGTTTGTTGAACGAACGCAGCAAGAAAAAAAAAGACCTTCGATTTCACTTACCAACCAGGTTGAAGGCGTCTCTCAAAGAGTGTTCACTGTACATTGAACCGGCGTTTCACACGCAGCTCTTAACGCTAGCCGAGTGCTGTGTCCAATAGCTAAATCTGTCGACGGTTGTTCAGGTTGCAGCAGATGCTGGAGTTGCAGTTGGAGCTGGAATTGACTTTATGGCTTCATTACACGCCATGTAAAAGTCTGTCACCAGGGGCCAAAAAATATCTTTCAACACATTTTTGTAGCCCACTTCTTTCCAGGTCTCTATTATGAAAATATACTTTTTAATGCATTTGGTGTGATGAGAAAATGTTATGGCATTGTTTTTGGATTGTAGTGCCCCCTTTTCTTTTGTAATAATATCACTTCAAGCACTTGAAGCTTATAAAAAAAAAGTACTTTGTGCACTAAGCGCCTGGTAAATTTGAATTATTTCAGCAAATTATGTAATAACTCTATTTGTACAGCGTTAAAAGAAAAAACAAATATAATGAACATTTCTATTTTATCTACTCTTTGCAGTGACGGAATTGGCAAAGCATGCATCTATAACAACTGTTAAATATTTTTTGGAAAAGTGTACAAAAATAATTTGAATTTTTGCTGGCCAGGTGTGATCATTGTGGCTGTTGTCTAACAAATCAATTTTAATTTTTTTCACAACACAATTCGACCCGAACTTTTACAACAAACTTTAAAAAGCTAATGCAAAAAAGACTTGACGCAACAATACGCAACATTTGCAAAAAATAAATTACACACCAAAAAATAAAAAATAAAAAGCAATAAAACAAACAACATAAAAATGTCTATCAATAAAAGAGCTGAGGGCGTGGCCAACACCCGTCTCTTTGTTGCGGCGCTGCTGGCACTGGTCTTGTGCGGCCTGCAGCTGGATCTTGGCGCCGAGGCACATGTGGCCCTCACGTATCCACCTGCCCGCGGCCTGGGCCTGGATTTCTTGGATAACTCACGTACAAAGGCGCCTTGCGGCATGCCCAAAGGTAAGCTATACGCAAAACTAGGTCTATGAAAAACTCTTGCCAATTCGGGTTGCAGTCAATGCTTTGTTTTATTTCTATATGCCTAGCCTTCAGTTTTTTGGATTTGCCTACGATTTGTTGTTACTCGTTTTGTTTTCTTCTATAATAATATTTGACTACCTTTTTTTTATTTGTATTTCGATTTTTTGCTGGCGAAATATTTGGTTTGCCGTCCGTGGGAATAATGGCCGGTTTTTTGTTTATGTATTTTGTATGGCCAACACTTGCAGCTGGCTCTGGCGCCTTGTGTGCCACTTTGCCGACTTGGCTAACCAAATGTGGCCACAAGTTTTAGGTATCTAACATCTCATAGAAGTTTGAGTCTTTCGTCGTGGCCTTAATCTACAATTTATCTAGAGATTCTACTTAAGTTTGTACTTCTATAGTTTATGAAGTATAAAGTTCACTTGAGCAGCAGACTCATTCTTGAGGTGATTACTTATTGCTTGGTCAAGTCAATTGTATCTCATTTAAAGCAATTAATTTACTTCTGAGCACTTAATATTTTAATGATAATGATGATTTATAGAGTAGAGTAGAAATGTTAAAGATTTGTTGGCAACTTTTAAATAAACAACTAATTCGCACTTCAAGAATTTTTTCACTTCTGTTCCTTATGTATTAAAAATAATTTAATAACATTACCAAGAAGTATAAACTTCCCTGGACATAAATAAAAACTTTAGAAAAAATTCCTGATGCATGATATTTATAAAAATAACTTCAGTAAAACCTGTAGAACAAAAAAAATGTATATAGCTTCCTGGGCACGTACATTTCTAGTTGCTTGTTATGATCACATTTTTTCGCTCACTTAGTCATCCAAAATTAACTAAGAGTTGTTTACTTTTTTAGACACGCTTTGGTTTTACTATTTTACTTTTGTTTTGTTGGGCTGTACAAATAATACATAATCCATTGATATTTGAACGAGTCGCTTAGTTTGTTTAGCCACGTATTTTAGCCGCATTTAAATTGGCTATGCACGTTCAATTCACACACTCATTTTTATGTGAAATACATACATGTTCATATAGCGCGGATTCATGAGTGGTATTCATGCATTTTATGATTCACATACATGTGCATTCACTTGCATAACTATTTTAAGTTTTAAAGTTTTCAATGGTTGCGTCTTAGTTAACTGTTATTATTGTTGTTGTAAATTGTTGTTGTTGCCTGTTGATGTTGATGTTGAAGTTGCGGCTGTGGCTGTGTCTACAAAGTGTTACCAATTAATTTGCATATGTTGGAGAGGTACCCCAGCCGCCATTCACTTGCGGCGAATATTTCAAATTGGGTCATCATTCGTTTATTTAAAACAATATACTCATAATACCCTGTGTGCATATTAAATGATTATATTATCATTATTATTTGTTCATTCATTCACTTTATTAATAGAGCCTACATAATATGTAGATTATATTCACAAACAGAGATAGATATAGATTTTATATAATATGTAAATTTGTAAAAATCTTACTTAATAATAGAAAGTTACAAGAAATTCTTGAATATCCGTAAAAGTAAACTTATAGATTAAAGTGAGCAATGAAAAGGATATAATATAATTTTTAAATAATACAAATATATATTTATTCATATTATAAACATTTGTTATCTTCTTACAGGGCATCTGCCCGTGTACAATCTACTATTTCAAGCATTCTTTTACCGTTTTTTTGGGTTTTATGATAGCCTCAAATACTTTCAAAAAATGATGCCCACTTGTTTTGAAGAGTTTTGACATTTGATGTGGCTGCATCCGAGTCCAATGAATACAATCATATGTATATTATTTATTTTAGTGGCATATGCATATGAATAGTATAATTAGAGAAGCAGCCGCTGAATTTCGATTGCCTTGAGCAGACTGAGGCACGTGTGTCGCATCCAAATGGGAAATCAATTTATTATTGCTGCTTAAAAACTTATGCTCAATGGATGTATATATAATGTTTATAGTATAGCATATTAAACGCTTTTGCATTGCACACTTGTTCAACCACATTTTTATACAATTCAGTTTTCCTTTTTTCTCGTTTTTAATTATAAACGTACGCACATTGCGTATACGCGACGTGCACCGCCTGTGGCAAGCTGTGTTTGCCGGTTGCACGTTTAACCCATTTCAGGCCATGACAACTTTTGCCTTCGTTTGTGGCTTTTTCGCTTTTTGTTTTAACGGAGGTTTTTTATTTTTTTTTTATTTCTTATTTTTTTTGCGCAAGGCGCCGCTCTGCTGGCCAGTGCGAATTGGCTTATTGGCCAGATAGTTGCAGCCGCGGCTGACTGACTGCCTGCCTTGATGTTGCTGCTGCTAATGAAGATGATGATGATATATGTATTCTGCAAATAAAAAAAAAATAAGCTGAATGCAACGCGCGCTGCAAGTGAAAAACTTTCACTTATACTTTGTATAAGTACAGACATATATGGCCATTGCGCCACACACAGACAGACCAAACAGGCAGACAGATGGTCCGACAGTCAGTCAGAGAGACAGACGCTTATTGAGGAGCTGCTGCAATGATGCAAGTTAACAACTGTATCAATACCACTCGCATCTTTCTTGCAGTGACCGCATTTCTGAAACGCCTGCTGCCCCTTACCGGGGCAAGTGCAGCTGCATGCACCTTATCCGTCAGTGGCAGCCCCCATTGAACCGACGATTTGTTGACCTCCTGCCGCTTGTTTGCATTTGTATCTCAATTTGTTAACACCCGTTGCGCTGTCTAAGGGCCAAACAGTTTGTTTTGATTGGGCTGATTGTCTGAGCCATTGTCTGTGCCATTGTCTTTGGGCTCTCTTCACCTGGTTGTATTTGTCTTAAATTTTTTTTTTTATTTTCCATTTTACTCACTTTAATGGGGTCAACTTGTGGTCCGACGCTTGTGTCACACTTTAACATTGCATCTGCTCAAAGGTCTGACACTAAAACCAGACTCTAATTAGCGAAATTACACCTCGACTTTAGACTGTTAGATATAAAAAAAAATAAATATGTATACAAAGTAAACACAATACGCAATTTCGGCATGCATACAATTAAAAATTGATCATCTCAATTTATGTATAACATTTGCCAATAGCCATTTATCAGCATCTCCAATGACTTGAATTGGTTTTGTTTTTGGTTTTTTTTTTTTTTTTGCTGTATGTATAAGCAACACTTAATGTATACGTTCATATTTTAACTTCAAATGCCCATTCAATTGTTGACTGAAATGTCGCATTGAAATTATCATACGAATCTCAACGACATTCACTTGCACTAGACCCCATATATAAACATGGACAGACACAGAATATCAATGAGAGCACGCTCTACAAAATATCAAATGGCAAATGTGCAACGATCATATCTACGACAAGCAGACTACACTAAAAGAAAATGTTAGAAAATTGTACATTGAGTGCCTGGCTGAGGGTTTTATATATATATAAACATATATATATATTATTCGTAGTCATGCCTCTTACAAAACAAACACTATTAACCTTGGTGGCGTTATAGCTGAGATTGCAGCGTTTCTAATTTGTAAAAATAAATAAAGAAAAATTAAATAAATACATTTTAAGGCAATTTCAATCACTGCAATTAAAATTTTTGACCAAAGACTTAACAATTAATTACATATGAGCTAAGTCTTAAAGCGCATATAAAATATTAGAAACTTTTATAGAAATACAATGGAGTACAAAATTCAAGATTAGTTCGATTTCAATTTACCATGACAAGCGCTAACGTCAAAACATTTTTCTCAGTGCATGTGCCACATAAGATACATGTATTGACTGGCATGCCATAAATACCAACCGCAGGGGCGCTGACTGCGGATCTGGCCAACTGTGGATCTGGCCAAGATGCCGTCACGAGCAATTAACTAAAGCGAAAACTCCTTGACCACAAGCCGGCCAAAAAGACAAACAGCAACCAGTTGCAGTTGCAGTGGCAGCCCCCCAAAAAAAAATGAACATGTTGCTTGCCACCTAAGCAGGTTGCTTCGTAATTTGCGTCGTCCATTGAAACGGTGGCAACATTATGTTGTCTTAGGGTTGCCAAAACAAAATTAATTTTATGGCATGCCACACTGGCCGTCGTCCACTCACTTAACAGTCGCTCCTAAAATTTATGGCACTGCGCAAAGCATCGTTAGTAGTCAAGTTTATTTGTCAACCTTTTCACGTTGCACGGCTGATGTGTGTGTGTCTATGTTTGCGGAAGTCTTTGCCTTTGCAACGACACGCCATATTTGGCAGCCATGCTGCAAATACATTCTCCCACCGCCCACCGCCCACCGACCACCTCCACCATCTCCTACTCCGTTGCCCAGCTGTCGCATGTTCATGCAAGCGGCACTGCAATTAGAATGCATGCAAGCACACATTCTTTTCCACTTACATTCTCAGCCAGCGAATTGGCCTCAAGGTTCGTTTGCTTGGCTTAAGCATACCATTAAAGAATGATGCAAAGATGCCAACACGGCTCTTATATAAGTGACTGGTCATTATGGCATAGACCTATCGAAAAGTATTCTCGACTCTTGCTTCTAGTCAATTGCGAAAGTTGGCTTCGACCGCTTTTCAAAATTATCTTTCAGGCTTCCTTTTCTGCCCAAGTGAAAGAACGTAGCAAAGAACTGCAAATTATCTCAATAGCCATTATTACAATTACATAATTTCTACGTCTATTAAAATTAAGCGGGATTTCTTTTAATTTATGCCAAAAAAATTAAAGTCAACGTTCTGGATAAGTGAATTTCAGAATGAACGAGTTGTAAATTGTGGCTAGAAAATAAGACAAAATACTGGCAAGTAATTGGTTAATGGGCTAGAAGATATAAAATTTCACATAAATTATATTCTTGACGTTGTTGATTATGGGATTCTGAAAAACTGACTTTGCAAACCGGAAATTTGCAATTTGTATAATCTAATAAGTTGTCAGCTATTTTTATCAAATTATTTTTATACTTTGGCAACTTGACTAATAATAGATTTATAATTTATGACTTTATCAAAACAATATAAAAGAAATTTCTGGCAGGTAGACTGCAGCATATAAATAACTAGAAACTTTTGTATATATTAATTGTGTTTATGTTTATTCATTATAACTTTCGATTACTCGGTATTTCGACACCTTTTCAGTAGCTCTTCATTGTCATAGGGGAACTTGAGGCGAAATCAATCAAAAGTCCATTAAAAAAAAACTTTTACACAATAATTAATGACATTTTAAATATATAATTTGACAAATTAGAAGCTGTTTTTATTCATCTACATATTGTATAAAAATAACAAAAAATCATGTGAAAACTTGAAGAGTCAGTATGAGTAAAGGAAATATGTCGAGAATCATTATCATTATCTTTATCAGTTTCTCGCTACGACTTTCGAAATGAGGCAGACGCCAGACGCCAGACGGCAGACGGCAGAGTTCAAGCGCAATATTTATTCGATATTCATGCAACGCGCAGCCTCCAAAATCAAAGGTGAACAACTTTCGCGCTCGTGAGAAATATGACGGACCAAACCCGAAACAAAATATGAAAATGACCAACAGAGGTGAAGAGCAGCAGAGATAGAGAAGAGGAGTGAGAGGCAGACAGTAAGAGAGACGGCGCAAGAGCGATTTCTTTGGCGGCTACATAAGAAAACAATCCCCAAGCACCTGCCAATTTTTTGGATGCACGCTTCGCTGCCCAGTTCCCAGCTCGCAGGCCGTGCTGCTTTTAAGCAACTGGTTCCACCCAAAAAAAAAAGATAAATATACATAAATATAATTTGTTGCTATTGTTGTTGTCTCGATTTATTAATGGGCACAATTGATTTATCGTTTCACATTTTCCATGCCTTTAGTTAACCCATTTTCAGCTTCTTTGAATTCGTTTATCTTTTTGTATTTCATTTATCTCTTTATTTACTTTTTTCTTTTTGTGTATTTTGAAGACCGCTTTTCTGCGACATGTTAAATCTGTTGTCCACTTGAGTACAAGTGCAAAATTATGTTTAGAATCATTGCAAAGTAAAATCACACACACACTTTAATTGCGCTATTGAAATCAAAAGTCGCACTCGATTGCTGACCTACAAAAGACGTCGTTATGTCTATTAGACACTTTGCAGTAAATACCCTGTAAATTGGCTATTCAAAATGCTACTAGACAGTTTGGAAATTGCGTATAATATAATAAGTATAAAATAATATTTGAATTTATCTATGCAGTATGCAAGTATTATGATTATATATATAATCGTATAAACTTCAATAGAATCTTTATTAACTTTCTTATCAAATTTTTATATATTTTTATATCTAGTATATATGTGTCTCCAGTTAAAATTAGGCATATGAATTTTATTTAAACTCTTAAAGTAAATCGTTGAAATTTTGCTATATTGCATCTTTATTTGTAACTCAGAGTTTTGCACTTAAATTTATTTAATACCTGATTCGTTAAACAGTATTTACAAGTCGAGTAATAAACTTTATTCATGTGTTTTTTTTTTTGTAATCAAAGCCAACATTGACAACAACGTGACAGACAGCAAACATAGCAGACTCCATTTCTATGGCCTGTCTTTATGTTTGTTGTTGTTGTCAGGCCATATTGGGCAGATTGTGCAAAGACAGCGGCAAATGGATGCGTTGCAACCACGTGGTTAACACAGAGTACTCAAAGTATTTGGCTAGTATCGATGGCAAATGCAACAACTATTGAGGATGGCCAACAATTTGGTGGCAGCAGCAGCAGCAGCAGCAGCAGAGTAATCATAATTTTATAGCTTCCCTATTTGTCTTGTCGTAATGTTGATTGCTTTCGCTTTCAGTTTTTATTGGTTGTTGCTTGTTGTTGTTAGTTGTTGTTAGTTGTTGTTTGTTCATTGGGTATCGTTATGGCCATTTAATGGCTTCAATTAGCAACTCGCTTCGCATGTATTGGCTGACAACGATGTGCGATGTACGCTTGGGCATTGATTGTTCACTTATAGCACTTTCAATATCCACAGCATCCTCCTCCTCCTCCTCCTACTCCTCCACTGCCAACTTGATGCTCAATTCATGATAGCAATTTTTCACAGCTGGCCAAAGTTACCTCATTGGAATTATGCAATGTGAGCAGCAGCAGCATATATAAATTTGTCTGCAGCAAGAAAAACTTGTAATGCGAAAGATGTGTGTGGGGCAGCAGCATGTGTGTGGTGGCAACTTGCTGGGCTCGCGCCGCTCGCTCTCTAGCTGGCTTCCTGTCCTGTCGCCACGGCCAGCTGTCGATCGTCATGCTCAATTCGCAATGTCTGCGCCTGACCAATGCTATTGTTGGAATTTAGTACGCAGGTGCTCAGTACTCAAGTACTCAAGTACTCATGTGGTCAGGTGTGCGCGCCAACAGCGCCATGGAGATCACTTCATGCTAACCACTTGGACTCGACTCGACTCGACTCCACACCACTGCACTCCACTCGGACTTGATTCGCTACGCAATGCAGAACTACAAGCTCACAAAACAAGTTCAGCTTGACTGCTGGCAAAACATTTAATTATGCGTTACATATTTCAGTTAAGCCAATTGCCATGGCTAGTTCCCGACAACTATAAGGTCTGATCCACTCTCCAACTGCATGGCCTGATAAGCAGACCCATTACTTTCTTGATAATGATCATTATTGAAATTGCGTTGCTCCATTTCTTGCACTCACTCATTTCAATAAATTTCTTGCGTATATTGATTCCATAGAATTTGTAATTATATGTACAAATTTCTATTCATATTTGCAATCATTTATTTAGTCTTGTCTTGTTCTTTTTCAAATTTAATTTTCGAACTTGTTTTTTTAAGTATTACTTGGAAAATCCTGGCTTCAGTTGGGATGATTACAATAGGTTAAAGCCAAAAGAATCGGGTTATCTCAAAAAATAAAATTACTTGAGTCGCTTCCTGAGGACTGAAATGTTTTGTTGAATATTTCTAAGAGTTCTCTTTGATATATGGTTATAATTATTTCTAATAAATTATCTGTAAAAAGGGAACATTTTTGGGATTGACAGCCAATTAATTAATCCTAATTAATCTGCTCCTTCTTGTTAACCTTAAGCAAATTTAGTTTTTGCAGTAAATTTGAGCACATTTCAACACATTCAAATATGATTTATTATATATTTGATTTATTTATATATTTCACAGGATCTATACGCACCTCCCTGCTGTCGGGCACCGTGTTTAATGTCACCTGGCACTTGGCCTATCCGCACAAGGTAAGTGGAACGCTTGCCTCATCTGGCAAGATCTTTTGGGCAATTAGCGTGGTAATTAATACGCTTGTAGACTGCTCCTACATACACAATAATGCAGACCATGTGCTTATCTCGCTGTCAAGCATAATTACCCAGATATGGGCAGCGTTTCCAATGTTGTAATCATTGCCACACATGCACCTCAGATTACCAGCATCTAGATTCCACAAATAATACGCGCAACGGTTCCGCTGCCTCAAAGTCAAGCATTGCGTTGGAAGTTCCCATTGTTGAAGAAACCCAACAACATCAACAACAAAAAAAAATGAATGAGAAAAGACTGCTCCGTCATTGTTTGCTAGATGTAAACATGACTGCTCCCTTCGTGCCTCACGTCCCAATTGGGAGGCTCCCTCGACAACCCGTAACCATTTACTTAAAGGCATGTTTATTAACATTGTTATTGTTGTTTACATTTCTAGGGTGGCTTCCGTGTGCAGTTATTGGATGCACTTGACAGACCCGTGCTGGATCTGACACCGCACGTCAACAACTCGGAGTTCGTTCGCACCGATGTAACGTAAGTTTTATAAGCCCTAATCTGCCCCTGGATTCAGCTAATCCGCTCTTTCCACAGAGCTCAATCGTATCAGGTGAACATACCCAAGGATTTTGAGTGTTACAATTGCACGCTGCGTCTGCTGCGTCAGGCCGATGAATGGTCGAGCAGCTATCGCTTCTGGTCCTGCGCGGATGTGGACATCAAGCTGCGCAAGGACTTCAAGGAGACCTGCTCTGGTAAAGGAAAATATTTCCCATCGCGCTGCAAGTGCGAAAAGAACTACTACGGCGCAAATTGCCAGTACCGGGATGAGTGCACCACCGATGCCGACTGCGGCGCCAGTCAGGGCAAGTGCATCGATCTGGGAGGCACCTCGCTGCCTCGTCGCCAGTGCTACTGTAATTTTGGCTGGCATGGCATCGGCTGCAACAAGCGTTCACCCTACAAGTCAACCAGCCTGGATCTGACGTCCTATGCGAAGAAGGAGCTATCCCCGGACTATCACATGTACTGGCGTCTCTTGGAGGAGGAGAAAGAGATCGAGATGGTGCTCAAGGTTAACGGTACCTCCTGGGTTGGCCTGGGCTGGCGACCGCGTGGCCTGACACCGGAATGCAAGAACTTCCCACTTATCAAAGATATTGGAGACTTGACAACAACGCTCGAAGGACCAGGTTCGGAACCCGAGCCCAAGAGCGAACCGGAACCGAAGAGTGAGCCGGAACCCAAGAGTGAGCCTGAGCCTAAGAGTGAGCCAGAACCTAAGAGTGAGCCAGAGCCTAAGAGTGAGCCAGAGCCTAAGAGCGAACCGGAGCCGAAGAGCGAACCAGAGCCCAGTAGTGAGCCAGAACCCAAAAGCGAACCGGAACCCAAAAGCGAACCCGAACCAAAGAGCGAACCCGAACCGAGCACCAAAACGAAACGTGTCGCCAAACATGAGGATGAAATTGCCCACATTGACGGTGTCACATCAGTGTCCACCAGTGTCTCCTATCGAGTCAGCAGCAAACCTGGTCGCAGTCGCCGTCAAGTCACCGGTAAGCATTCAAGGAAATGCATTTCGACTGCACTTCTCTTTTTTTTTACATACCACAAATATATTTAGAGCTAAAAAGATGTAGTGGCACAGACACACAACCCAGCATATCCTCTAGAGAAACATACTAGAAACTGACCGTTGTTATTGTTATCCTTGTTGTGCTTCTGCTTACCACAAAACACTTTCAATCCCGCACCTAACACTAAGCACACAAATCTATTCTTTTTGGCGACCCACAAAAACAAAATGCTAAAAACACAGAGCCGAATAGTACAGCGGAGCCAAGCAGTCAACCGGAGACGACAACAAGTGCACCGGAACCGAAGAGCGAGCCTGAGCCTAAGAGCGAGCCTGAGCCTAAGAGCGAGCCTGAGCCTAAGAGCGAGCCTGAGCCAAAGAGCGAGCCTGAACCGAAGAGCGAGCCTGAGCCAAAGAGCGAACCGGAGCCGAAGAGCGAGCCTGAGCCTAAGAGCGAGCCTGAGCCTAAGAGCGAACCGGAGCCGACGAGTGAACCGGTGCCATCTAGCGAACCTGAGCCGAAAAGTGAACCCGAGCCCAAGAGTGAGCCTGAGCCCAAGAGCGAACCCGAACCCAAGAGTGAGCCTGAGCCCAAGAGCGAACCCGAACCCAAGAGCGAGCCCGAACCCAAGAGCGAACCCGAACCCAAGAGCGAACCCGAACCTAAGAGCGAACCGGAACCTAAGAGCGAACCGGAACCTAAGAGCGAACCGGAACCCAAGAGTGAGCCAGAACCCAAAAGCGAGCCCGAACCGAAGAGTGAACCAGCTCCCAAAAAGTCGGCAAATCTTGAGTCAGCAGGTAAACGCATGTGACTTGGTAACGGTTCAGCATTTTTAAATCCAAATCCTTATTATCTACTAACCAAGTTAAACAAAAAAAACACACAAAACCCACACGAAACGGAATTATCCTCATCCCCATTAAGGATTGCAATGAACCCATTTTTTTTACTTCCATAGAGCGCAAGTATAAGCTTAATCCGTACACTCCACGTCACGACTTCAATCCGATGGATTGCACGGATATTGTCATTGGTATGGCACGTGGCATGGCCAGTCGGGTGGGAGATTATTATACTCGGGATCGTTCCACGCCGCGCAGCGATGAGTTCTATGGCGGCAAATCGGATTTGTCGTTGGGCACTGGCTACGAGGAGAATGGTGTAACTACAATTATATTCCGAAAGAAACTGGTGGCAAGCGACGCCACCGATCACACTTTGGACGATGCGTTGACGCACGTGATCTGGGCGAAGGGTCAGGAGCCAAATGGTTATGTGCATGTCCCAGCCTCTGGCTTGGAGACAGAAGCCTCATCCGTCAAGGACTTCTACCAGCCGGATGAGCTCAAATACCATGGACACAAGATGCAACGCGGCGTCACCCAAATCAACTTCTTTGGTAAGTCCCACAAATCCTCAGTTCGCCTTCTCAATCATTGATTTATTACTCATAAATCCCACACAGAAAAAGATAAACCAGCCATTGCCACTAACCGGAATGATCTGAGCTCGAATGTGCTGGACAACGACTGCTATGGTCACTGGAAGTATCCCTCGAACTGTTCGCCGCAGGAGCATAGCTGCGAGTACTACGCCAGCTGGGAGACTGCCGGTCGTGGGGATGAGATGCGCTGGCACATTGAGACATCGAATACGCAGACATGGACGGGCATTGGTTTCAGCAATGATCAGCGCATGTCTCAGACCGATGCCATTATTGGCTGGGTGGATGGACGCAGCGGTCGCCCCTTCCTTATGGACACCTGGGTGCTGGGCTATGCGCCGCCCAAGCTAGACGAACGCCAGGACATCTACAATGCATCTGGTCGTATCGAGAAGGGCGTCACGATCCTTGAGTTCAATCGCAAGCGTGTCAGCAACGATGAACAGGACTTGTCCTTCACGGACGATCACTGCCTCTACCTGTTCTTCCCCGTGCTGGGCGGTGCCTTTAACGTGGTCAACAAGAAGATACGTAAACACGAACAGGTGCCACCCATTTCAGCGCGACGCGTCTGCATCAAGTCCTGCGGCAAAGGTGGGACCAAATCTGCAGTTTCCTTTGATTTTATTGTTATATTATTTATTTCTCGCAGAACTCGAGTCGGTTTTCGTTGGCACCAGCACACCGGCGCCTAGTCGCCTGGTCTATGCCGTCGGCGTCAAGCTGATGAACTTAGCGGAATCCTTTGAGGCTCCCAAGCCGGGCACTGTGGACTTTAACAATCTAGCGGCAACCATTTCGGACTCCTTCAATGGCATACTCTCACCCATCGCTGGCTACTATAAAACCGAAATATTGGGCTTTGAAAAGTGCGTAAAATTTCGATATTATAATATTATAATTATCTAATTAAACTATGACCTTTTTTTTCAAAAAGGGAGGGCAGCTCAGTGGTGGCCAAGGTGCAGGCCATGTTCGATAAGACCGATGTGGAGAAGCTGCACACTCTGGACACCAACAACGTTGAGAAGACGAGCGCAGCTGCCGTCCAAAAAAATGCGGAAGCCATCAAAGCAGCTCTACGGGATCAAATAGCCACCGGCAAGGTGGGCTCCCTTACAGTGGATCCACAATATTTGGACTTTGAGGCTCTCGAATGTAAGTTGCTTAAAGATCTGACTAAAATTCAAATCATAATTTTTAAATATAAACAGATAAGAGTACGGAGGATATGAGTGCTAAGGATACGTTGCTCTCCTTCTTCGATCTGTCCGAGACACGTTTGTATATTGTCCTAGGTCTGATTGCAGCCCTGGTGCTTATCGCTCTGATCCAAGCATGCTGCACCATTTTGAAGACATCGCGCAAGAGTAAAAATACAAAGGTATAATAATTTTATTTCGGTTTTTTGGCAATTAATTTAGTTTGATTGACTTTTTAGAATTAACATTCAATTGTTTGTTGAGTTTCTTTTATACGTGGCGCACATAATTATCTTAAATGAGTTCTATTCATACACAATTAATAATAATGTCTATTCAATTGTATAATGTTATTTAAAGCTGGTTTACGTAATACCCGATGAATGGCGCATATATCAACAGCGACAGCACCAACGCTACTATCAGCCCTCTAGCGAGCTATAAAACAAATGCATAATATAATACAAATTAAAAGAAAAAACAAAACCTATCAACAAAAATTACCCACCATATATTCTATAAAGAAGCATATATATATATATATATAATAATATATCGTATATGTATTTTTCACTGCCTGAACAACTGCAATAAGATCTACAATTACTTAACTACAAAAAAACGAAAAATTAAAAAATATAAATAGTTAGTCCAAATCAGAAAAGTCTAACAGCAGCGCGGATATCTTTATACATGTACTATATATACGGCAATGTGTTGAGTTGCGCTTATCAAAATTCTAGAACATAAAGAATTCATTGGTAATTGAAATTCCTTTTTTGTTTTGTTGTATTTATTAACCAAGTATGTGACTACTACTATAAACTGCTAACCATAAAACCACAAAAACCAATAATACTGGTTCTAGTTTTCTATCACATAACTTCTCACTCTTCTAATGGAGCTCTATATATTTTTTTACCTCACACTGTCATTCTTGTAACTAAAAAAAAAAAACCATCTAATGTAATAACTATTCCGTTTCTTTTTACTATATCTTTACATGTTTGTAGCCAGACCAGTTAGCATTTGTTTTATGCTATGTATTTCTTACTAAAAACCATATTGGAAATTTGCTCCTCAACTACTTTCCTGCTATAAACCTATGTATTATTTTCATAATTTTTATTTTTTTTTTAGAAATTTTAAAGTAGTTTATTTATATTTTCATCTAACTCTTCAATAGAATTTTACTCATGGGTGGCATATCTTCAGCAGACTATCTTTGCTTTCTACTCGTATATGGGGTATTGTTAAAAAAAAAAATAAAATAATAATAAAAATACTTTTGGCAAAAGCGCAAGGTACAAGGCACATTGCAAATGCAAATTATAGTACATAGTCCTTAAACGATGTCCTTAGACAGCGCACACTGTAATCTCGAGAGTTGCGAATTCGATTAGAATAGAATCTATATCTATCTAGTAGATCGTGATACGATTAGAGCTCGTACCAAATGCTGACTGGTTAGGCGTTAATAAATGAATAATTTAAACACACCCATAAACAAAATGAATAAATAAATAATGCTCTGCTTGCTTACAGGAGAAACTCATACAGAATTCACCCTGGAAGGAGTTTGCCTCAAACACCAACTACGCTTTCGATCCGTATGGCGAGACCGAGGAGAAGCACATGACCAGCAGCACCACGGCCAAGGAGAAGGCACGTAATCGTTCCTCGACCAGCAGCCAGCAGACCACCTTACCCATGTCCCACTCACCCACCAGTAAATCGCAGATGTACTATGAGAACAGCAATGTGGCCAATGGCCAGAGTCATGGGCAGGGCAAGAGCAGCAGTGCGAAAAGTCGCTCAAGCAATGGTCGCCACATGACGCAGGAGAGCAATGTGGGTGGCGTTGTGGCCACTGCTCCAGGTCCATATTCGCGTGGCAGCTATGCGGAGCGTGCTTATTCCCTGCCCCGCCAGAATCATCAGTACCAGCAGAGTTCGACCAATATGCAGCCTTCCGGCTATTATACGCACGATCGTCGTGCTGCACGACAGGAGCGCGAACGGGAACGGGAGCGTACAGGTGGCGAGGAGCGACGTCATCGAAATGAACGAGACGCCAGCTATGATCGCTCGCGCGATGATCCACGCTTGAATGGCGGCGCCGATACGCCGGACTTTTATTTTATGCCGTCTCAACGCAAATATTCTGGTGAAGTGGTGCGCGTCTATGTGGACTACAACAAGGATCCAAAGCACTAGAAAATGCACACCACAAAACCCCGATGCATAGTGCATACACAAAACGTTACAGTTTAAAGTTAAAAAAAAAAAAACAAATCAAATCTCTATTACTTTTCTCCGTCCTTATTCCGTCTTTTCTGTTTGGGCTTCTGCTGCTTCTCGTTTCGATTGCCATACAGCAGTTTCACTGCATGCGTTTTTTTTTAACGTTGGGTTTTTTTCCCCATTTTCACATTTTGTTTGGGTGCGTAAGCTTTATAACAATGCACAAAACGCACAGACGCAGAGTTAATATGATGTTCAGTTCAGGAAATGTTTTAAATTTCACAATTTAGTAAATTGTAAATATTTTGCAGATAATACAATGTGTTTTCTGAACAAGCATTGATTCAGGACTTTTTTCTCTTTTATGTGCAAAGAAATATAGTCACTGTATTTAATCAAATTAAATATGTATATGTATGTTAATAGTTAAAAAAAGGAAAAAATGTTGAACGCATTATACGATATAATACTCGTACAAAATGTTTAATTTTAGCTTACATTAATTAAGTACATATTAATAAAGTTAGACACTTAATTTACATTAAACACTTTGTTTATTTATTTTCTTATTGGAATTAAATTATTGGTTTACTGCTCAATCGTAGCAATTTTTTTTTTAAATCAAGGTTTTAGATATTTTATTTATTTTCCGATAACTTACTATGCTACTTACTTCAGTACGGGTTATGGATTTTTAAAAAAAAATGTATATTTCATTTAAAAATTAAAAACGTTTCTTTTCGAATCAGACATATGTCTGTTGTACTGACAGCTGCCAGTGTTGGTAAGCACGATTGCCCTACATCGATATTATCTGTCGTAGCTATCGATATCAGTGGTTGCATTGCATTTACTCATACCTACGCTAACCGTTTCCCGCGCTTTTAGTTAAAAATGATTGCTCCAAACACACATTAATCGCTTAATTGAATCATTTTGAGTAAGAGGTGGCAGACAAATCAACTGAAACTATTTATATATTGGGTCAAGCTAAAAATTAAACGCAATGGACGTAGATGCAGAAGAGGGTCAGGCGTACCACACGGTGCAGTTGTCGACGAAGGAAATGCTGAAAAACAATCGACGTCAACATTATTGCAACGTAAGTAAATTGCAATAAACTTTTTTTCTGCTCAGTGCTTCTGCGCTTTGCATTTGGCGCAATTATAACAACAATGTTTCATATGTTTTAAATACAGATGATAGACTTGCTGGCCAGCAGCTGCAAAGCATCCGGTCTATTGGCCACCTCATTTACCAATGAGGAACTTGTCCAGTTTTGGCTTTGTGACATTTTGCCGCTGATGTTTGACACAGATCGCAATATACAGAATTGCACTGTGGCCGCCATTTCTGAGGCTCTTGTTGCACTCGACGTGGCCGTCATACATGCCGCCAATTGCTGGCCGCAGGTGCGCAACGAATTTGTCAACAATTACGCGACACTCGTCGGCGAGATGCGCGATGCGAAGAACAAAAATTGGCACAAAATCTGGACGCTGCTGGTGCAGATCATGGACAGCGAACTGTTCAATGGCTGCGCATACATCAACAAATTCCTTGCCATTGTCGAGATGGGCTTTCGGAATCCGGACAACAGCCTTCGCTCCGAGGCGTTCCTCTGCTGGCGCGTTCTCATCAAACTCTTTGCCGCCTACAATGAGCTGTCGACAAGCAAACGTATCCGCTTGCTACTCATACCATTGCGCACATCGCAATCGCGTTCTTCGCATGTGAGCAGCATTAAGGTGCGCGTCTGGTGGTATTTGATCACCTGTTTGGACACGGAGCTGCCTAAATCCTTTGACAATGCTGTTGAGCATTTTTTGAGCTTTCTCTTCGGGGGCGGTGCACGTGGAAATGCCACTGGGCTCGCGCAAAACTATAAAACAGTTCGAGACCTGGCGCTGCCCTGCCTGGTGGCTCTGTGGAATGTGGAGCCGAACTCACAGTCGCTGAAGTGTGTGCTGAGTAATATGCGGCTTGAGGTGCTCAGCCAGCCATCGCCACTGATGACCGCTGAGCTGTTGCAGCAGCATTGGCGACCCATGCTGGCCGCCGCCGTTGTCGCCATGCAGTTGCTCAGCGAGCAGGAGAACAACTCGGCGACGGAGCAAGAACTGTTGCATTTACTGCTGCGCAATTTAACGATGGCCATGTGCCAGCTAAGTGTCGCTCCCTTCACAATTGCTTGCTGCGACGAGCTGGAGAAGCTGATGCCCGGCAGCGACGGCAGCATTGTGCGTTCTGTCTTCAATGCATGCGCCGCTCTGGCCATGCCACAGCAACGTGTTGACTCTCTGGAGGTGCTCGAGGCATACATGAAACTCTGTCTCAAGGCTCGCTCACATGTGCCGCTGGCGATTTTGCAGCGCTGCATATCGCTCATCTATGCACAGGAGCAGCTGGAAGCACGCAACTCAACCGAGTTTCGTCAACTTGGTCGCTTTGCTGAGCTGCTAATGAAGAGCAACGATGAGGAGGATTATGAAACGTTTGGAGTTAAGCTGCTTATTTGGCGGCAGATAAGCGTGGCGTTGCTCAACTATTTGCGTGAGAATCCCCTCGAATATCGTGTGGCGCACAATGCGACGCTCATCGACAACTGGATCTTGTGGCCGTTGCAGACATGCGCCAGCTTTGCAGGACGACGCACGCACAACACCTTCTTCGATGGCGCCTTCTGTGAGCTGTGGCGTCAACTTATCAACACTGGTCACAATGCCAATGAGCGCAAGAGATTCGTTGTTGAGCTAAAGACGACGCTGCTTGATCTGCTCAAACAGGGCAGCAAGGAGGAGTCGCATTTTGCCGATCTATTTGATATATATGTGGGTGCAGTGATCAAACTGGGCATCTGCAAAGATGCACCACTTTATAAGGATGTTTTTGGGCTGCTGCAGGCGATCCTTGAGCAACCAGCGTTGTCGCAGTCGCTGCTCGAAGGCTGCCTGAATACCCTGCGCAATGTCATTTTGGAGCTGCGCCAGAACGAACTGATGGTCGTCTTTGATGCACTGAAACCCACTCTGGTGGCTGTGCTCCAGTGCTGGACTAAGGGCAAATGCGAGGGCAGCTTTCTCAACGAATGGAAACGCTCGATTATTGACAAGTTCCGTAAACTATCGATGAAGAGCATGGCTAATCAGCTACAGGATCTCTTCAAGGGCGATGATCTGTTTGTCATCATTCCTTCTGTGTGGAGCCTTAATCCGGATAAGCTCACCGATCGCCAGAAGGAGCGATTTGCCGAGAAATCGGACATACCAGCGCTGTACAATGACATGAGCCAATCACAAGATTCCAACATCAAACCCTGGACACCCAATAAGGTCGTGATTGCCAAGAGCAAGCAATCCGAATTGGCAATTGGCGGTGGACGGGAGCAGGACAATGACAATGATGAGAATGACCACAAAAATTATGATGTTATTGTCATTGAGGAATCACCACCTAACCTGCTGACCCATCAAAAAATACTGAACACGCCCAGCAGCACGGAAAAATACAATTTTCGCAAGCCGCGCAATCAACCAGATGACGAAACATGCAAAACATCTACCGTGGCTGAGGAGGCTGCAACAGTGCGTCAGACGCGCAAACGTGCCGCACAAAAGGATAACAGCCCTGAGCTACCGACAAAAGCTATTGAAAAATTGCGTTCTCCCCGTAAACAGACATCCAGTGATCTGGCGCCAAGTAAGAACTGCAAACCAAAAACCGGTTTAGCCAATTTCTCAACTCATTTTAATTGTTTACAGCTGCTGTCGGCAAACCGAGCGCACAAAAGGTCAAGGAAAAGACCAAACTCACCCCTATGCAGAGCGAGGATCTGTTTGCCGAATTTGCCACCCCTATACCAATAACTGTACCTGCAGCTGCAGCTACACCTGCAACTGCAACACCACAGCTGTCTGAGCTGGCCAAGAAAACTGTGGCAAGTGTGCCGGAAACACAGCTGAGTCCTTCGCCCGAACCAGCTGTGGAATCGTTGGCAGCCAGCACACAGATGCCAACAGAGCTCATGGCGGAGTCATCACCCAAAAAGGCCAATACGCGCCTATGCAATTTGGTTAGTACTGAAACTCAGCAATCTTAATTATGATAAATTCTAAAAACTGATCATGTCCATTTTCAGAACTCGCCTCCGGATCGCAAGCAGACAAACAACTCGACAAGTCCAACGCTGCGTCCCAAGCCATCGGCCCATTTGACGGGACGTGGAGCGCAGTTGATAAATATGATACGCAACAAGAAACTCGATGCTGCTGGTGCGCCCACCTCGTATACGCTCTCCTCCTCTTCCACCTCCGCCTCGACATCTACGGCGACGAGTGGTGCGACTCGAAATCAAGTGACGAGCGCTCGTTTAATCGAACGCTCCGAGTTGATCGCAACACCCACCAATGAGTTGAACGAGCTGACCACCGTAGTGGAGCACACATCGACGCCCATTCAGGCCAAGGATCTGTTAATATTCTCGAAGCGCTTGCCATCGCCATCGGCCAGTCCATCGGCCTCAATATTGAAGCGCAAGTTGCGTTCCGAAAGCATGGTGGATGACTTTGAATCACCGGCACAGAAGCGGAAACGGGTTAGTTTCCATGATCCGCCCGTGTCCGTGACCAAGGAGTACTTGCGCGATCGGGATGAGTCGCGCAGCAGCAAACCAAAGCGTTGCCTGCTGCTCGACAAAATCGGACAGAGTCCAGGAGGAGCACAGGAGCTGCAGCCAGCATTGAAACGACGTGGTCGCTTGGACAGCATCATTGAAATTGAAAGGTTTGCACACGAACAGACGGCCAGAAGTGCAGCTGTCGATAAATCCATGGACAAGTCACATGACCCCGTCGAGGATGAAGCATTCGACTCGCTCAAGTGGAATGAGACAACAATTACCCACAACAACAACAAAAACACTCCCAGCGTGGAGAAGCAATTACCGGATGGCATGGGGACAGAAATGGAGGCGGAGGCACCGCCAGCAGCGATATGCATCCGAGATTTGGCCATATTGGATGGCGAGTCTGCGTTGGATCTGGTCGTGGAGCAATGCTCCCTCGAATCTGTGCTTGAGCGTTACTTTGCCAAGCCGAATAATAAGCCCGCAAAGAGCGCACTCCATTTGGCCAAATTTCTATCGAATCAAATGAATGACAACGAGAAGCTCAAAACTAATGTGCTGGAAACACTCTCAGAGAATCACTCGAAGGACTTTCTGGATCATGCGGTGCGCGAGAATCTGTCGTCGGTGGTGTGTGATCGCCTCAATCCCAATTCGGTGCTGGAGTACATTTGCGCCAAGTCGAAGATCAACAACACCTGCCGCAGCAATCTGTTGGCCCAGGTGCCGTCTATGATACGCCTCGAGGCTGAACGGTTTTCCCTGCTCCAGCATCTTTTACAGCAGTGCAGCCTAAGCGATGAGCAGCTCCTTGATCTTATTGGCCAGCTGATGCGTATGCGCGACAGTAATACGAGCGCAGATCGCAACAATTGCGCAACAACAGCGGCGGCTGGCAACGTTAATGGTGACAATGTGGCGGAAACGGCTGCCGACTCTTCCTCCAATTTATGAGTTGCCCCCACAAAGTATTTTTACGCACACATACATATGCATACATATGTACTATACATTTCGTGTGCGGCCATTATCAACTGTTCGTTGATAGACAACCTCATTTATATTTCCGAGTTTAAGCAAACAGTTTTATTATTATAATGCTCTTATTGTTTTCCTTGATTACAACTAACTACTACGAAGTTTATTAAAAATGTTCATCTTAAAAACTGGAAGCTGTTAATCTGAATTTCGAAATTCATCTAAAATGGGTTTTTTTAAATGAAAATGTAATCCGCGCAATATGTGCAGAAATTGCGCATACATTAAACAAGTGTTGGTAATGGGGAATAAGTTAAATCAGTGCAGAGCAGTTCTAAGGCTCTAAAGAAGAGCGTGACGTCATTTTTGCGATGTCCCTGATATCCATGATCTTAAAGAAAAATTACTTTGAGAAAGCCAAATATTTGACAAGAATATTTGACAACAAGAACATAAACAAATTTGAAAACAAACAGAAACATAAGCAAATATATTGAGCTAAAAATTCAGTGTTGTGAAAATATGATTTGTTGACGCATAAAATATCTTGTATAGTAAAAAACAGCTGACTTATCGAACTTGTATGTATTGTACATTTATCAAATAACATTTTTTTATATCAATTTATTGTTTCAGTTTAATTAAAGTACAATTCAATTCGTAGTGCTCAAAAATGTGTTTCTGAACAACCCCAATAAAACGTTTGATGAGGTTTTTAAATGTAATTAATTTAAACATATCATTGTTAGTATAGACTTTAACTAAGTGTGTATTTAAAGTTGATACTTCTAAATATTGTTTGCTTACTGATTATACTGCTTAATCACCAACACATCTACAAATGTGAGGCACGCCAAACAGATCTGAACGCAAGCAGTGCAAATAACACTCGTCAACAAAACATTGGCGAAATCATTTCAACAATTTGGTTAGTTAAATGACATAATTAAAGCACATGCCAAGAAATCACCTTAATTTAGATTTCCCCATTAAATGTATACATGTCTAAGCTTTTATTGCACGAAAAGTGCTCCGATAAACAATATACATTTATATATATAACTAAAGAGATACATACACATTCACATGTATTTAGGTATTTTCCGTAGAATTACGTTGATAATGTTCACGTGTGGATCGAGCGCCTTGGCAAACCTTATCAGTTGGTGTCTGCCGTTTGCCGATATTGCCGGTCTGTCGCCATCGAAAGCTTTAAGCTTTTTCGTTTGCTTTTGATATGTGGGCGGGCAAACAACATGCAACATGTACGTGTCCCATATCCGTCCAATCAAAATGGCTAAGACCAGCAGACCAATGCTTTTACAATTCTTTGTGTATAATCATTATATTGTGCATGTAAAAAAGCCAAAAACAAAAATAATATCCAACAACATTTATTGTGTTCTTTTAAAATTAGTGGCGCGAATTTTGGGAAGGTTATTTGTAGGTCTGCACTTTGTGGCTCTGGGTGTAGAGGTATTAAAAATAGCAATGGAATTCTCAGCCAGTATCTTGGCTACTAAGCACACACCACACTCACTGACCTTACCCAAGCCGATGACGTCTGATGCATGTCTAGTGCCTGTCTAGAACGACAATATTCCGCCCGGATGACGTCTCGCACTGGATTTGCAGTACTAAAAATATATATATATATATATATTTTTGTCAATTGTCATTCGTTTGGTAATTTAATTATGTGTCACTAATGATTCATTGATAAGAAATGGGGCAGTCTGTGAAATGCGGAAAACACTTCATGAAATTTCGCTTATCATTCCGACACTTGACTGATTAATAAATACACTAAGCAACATACAAATAGGTTTTAGTAAGACCTCAATAGATCGAAATTGGACATTTTAATGAAATAAATAGAAATATATAAATAATATAGGGTAAATAGGCAAATTTCAAATATTTGAAGTCAGTTTCAGGTATATATAAAATACTCGGTCATATCAAATTAAAACATGTTTCGTTATAGTTAACAAGCCAATAAATACCCTGTTCAGCAGTGTACTTTTTGCTGTATTGTAGATATAAAAGAAATACTACCATAGTGTATTTGAAGACCGTCTAATGCGTCAAGAAATTTAATTATCATGTCATGGGGTGCAATTGTAATAATCAAGATAAAGAAAATGCGAATTCACAACTAAAAATATGCTGCTTAATGGAAAATGCCAGGAAAGGTATTTGAAGTTAGCGTTTTATTTTCCAACTTTAGCTGATTACATTTATAGATTTTTACTTAATTGTGTACTTTACATTTAAAAATAAAATCCATACATAAAATATATAATTAGAATTCATATCTGCGACTTTAAAATCATCATCTTTATAAACGGTAAACGGTATAGCATGCTGAATAGAAAATGTGAAAATATTGACTGGTATAATATTAATTATTAGTCGTCATAATATACCCCTTGTGTGTGCCTAGTTAGAGGGTATAAATAGCTTTGATAAAAATATGTGCGATATGAATATAGAATAGCGCTCGACTAGTTACAGAACACTAAGGTAAAAATAATATAAAAGACGCCCGCTCGGTTCAGTTCATTCGCAAGGTGAACTCATCGCATCGTTTCATCCACGAATACGATTCTCTGAATAGAGCTCGTGAATTGTCCGTTTTGGTTGTCGAATGCTTGGCAGCAGCCAATTAGAGTATATTTGAAGAGAGTGCGAATCACATCGCACATCAGCCGTTTCTTATTAATGCGAAAAGGGGTGTAGAACGCTATGTCAGTTGCATGTTCTCTAAGCCAAAACAGCTGCAATTGTCATAGTTGCATCCCACTCCCAGTCGTCAGCTGTAAAAAGGCCAGTGTACAGAGCGACGGCGACTATCTAACGAAGCGGTGGTAGTGGCAGTGGCAGTGGCAAAGTCAAAGGCAGAGCGAACAGACGGGGCAGCCAGCAGCAGCAGCAGCTCATACGATTTCCAGCTGTCACTGAAATTCCAGTAAACAACAGAGTATCAACTACGGTAAGCTCAATACACAATTTGACTTAGCTCAAAGCAGCAGCAGAAGCTGACACAGCAACAACAGCGTACGCCGCGAGTCGAATGTGTAAAATTCAAATGTATAAAACTCTGATGTAATCATTCGCTGTTACGCTTGACAAAAAAAAAAATTAATCAAATCAAGAAATGTTGACATAAATGCCGCCGTCGCTGACGCTGTGTACATTATTGGATTATATTTTGATTTTATTGCGTATTGCACTGGAGTCCCCCTTTTCGCGCTAAGCACTTTTTTGGAAAAGCTCAAAGGCAACATATCTGATCAATTCCACTATAGCGTTTAAAGCTTTGCTTGAGTCGTTTTTACGCGTTTCCTCCGGCGGCATGTCATGGAACGCAACGCACCCATATCGATTTAACATACTTTTTGGTTTTTTTTTTTTTTTTGACACATACTAAGTGCATTGTGGTATGTTGGAATGGAACATAGAACATGCTTCCAATGCTGCGCGCGCCGGCAGCGCTAAAAAGTTCGCAACAAAATGAGCTTTTCGTTAGTCATTAAACACTCTCACTTGTTGCTCTCTCTCACTGTCTCTTTAACAAAGAGAACATGTTTTGAAAGAGCGCAAAGCAAACATCTTATTAATATACTAATTAATTTGTTTGAATCATTATTTTGAATTATCAAATAGCAATAGCCCTTGAGAGAAGATGTCGTCGCGTATGTTTAAATTCGGCGTCACCGCCGCCAGCGCCTGTGTGGGCTCTGTGATTGCTTCGTGGAGCATTGATCGTTGGAACTCGCCACATGTGGTAAGCATTAGCTTCTGACCAGGCCTAAACTCTGGTTAACAGCGTTAATATCCCATCCATAGGTCAACAATGCCGTTCAACGTCCACCCAAGCGGAAGCGCACCTTGCCCATGCGCAGCGAACAAATCAAGTCTCTGATGAGCGGCGAGGAATACGATGTGCTCATCATTGGCGGTGGCGCCACAGGCGCTGGATGTGCCATGGACTCCATAACGAGAGGTTTGTATATATCATTATTATTTATTATAACTGTATTATACAAATTTCATAATTTTACACAGGTCTCAAGACGGCGCTCGTTGAAATGGATGACTTTGCCAGCGGTACCTCATCCCGCTCCACGAAACTAATTCACGGCGGTGTCCGATATCTGCAAAAGGCGATTCTAGGCGTAAGTACAAGCAGAACTACTGATAAGCCACTGAAAATTGTTTAATTGCTTGTAATATTCGTTGCTAATAGATCCACGCATTTTTACATTCAATTCTCGTAATTTGTTCTGTTTGTAATTCCCCGAAATGTGAAGTCAGAAAGAGGGTAAACCCCCTTCAGTTTGTATTTAGCTGCAATCGGAAGCATTGCCTACTTAAATGATTATTAAGTTAAATAATATATTATATTTAATTACAAACAATATAGTATTCTATTCAATTTAATTCTCTCTTAACTCCCAGATCATTGTCACCTATTTATATATATATTTATTTTTAGTTTTTTAAAGTTGTATACACTAGGCTAGAAGTAATGCTTGTCCATTTCTGATTATCGCTACAGCTAGACCTTGAGCAATATAGAATGGTTAAGGAAGCGCTGGCGGAACGTGCCACAATGCTTGAATCGGCGCCACATTTGACGCATCCGCTGCCCATCATGCTGCCCGTTTACACGTAAATAGCCATAACTGGCGATTTATATATGTCTATTATATATATATATATATATATATATAAATGTGTGTTTTCAGGTGGTGGCAGGTGCCGTATTTCTGGGTCGGCATTAAGGCGTACGATTTTGTGGCCGGCGATCGTAATGTGAAAAGCTCCTATCTGTTGTCGAAGAAGGATGCACTGGAACTGTTTCCCATGCTGAAGAAGGACAAGCTGTGCGGCGCCATTGTATACTACGATGGCCAGCAGGACGATGCACGCATGTGTCTCGCCGTCGCATTGACGGCTGCCCGCCATGGTGCCACTGTATGCAATCATGTGGAGGTCAAGGAGCTGCTCAAGAAGGACGATGGCACCGGCAAAAAGGTGTTGTGCGGTGCCAAGGTCAAGGATAATATCTCGGGCAAGGAGTTCACGGTGAAGGCGAAGTGCATCATCAATGCAACCGGCCCCTTCACCGACTCCATACGCAAAATGGACGATCCGACGGTGAAGAGCATCTGCTGTCCCAGCTCCGGTGTGCACATTGTGCTGCCCGGCTACTACAGTCCCGATCAGATGGGTCTGCTCGATCCCTCAACTTCCGACGGACGCGTCATCTTCTTCCTGCCGTGGCAACGGCAAACGATTGCCGGCACCACAGATCTACCCTGCGAAATTACGCACAGTCCCACACCCACCGAGGACGAGATTCAGTTCATTCTCAGCGAAATCAAGAACTATCTCAATGCCGACGTTGAGGTGCGTCGTGGCGACGTCCTATCCGCCTGGAGCGGCATTCGGCCCCTCGTTTCCGATCCCAACAAGGACGATACACAGTCTCTGGCGCGCAATCACATCGTCCATGTCAGCGCCTCCAATATGGTCACCATTGCTGGCGGCAAGTGGACCACTTACAGAGCCATGGCTGAGCACACTGTGGATGCGGCCATCAAGGGTAACTACTGGTCATCCATAACTCAAATTGCAAGTCCCCAAGCCTCTCTATCCCTTTCCCTAATTGAATTAGCTCAACCGATCTGACTGCGATCTTAAGAGAAACACCTGCAATTAACTCATAACTAATCCAAGTGTAAATAATCCCCTATCTTTTGCAGCCTGCAATCTGAAACCGGAGCGTGCCGATGCTGTTACGGCGTACTTGAAAATTGAGGGCGGTCAGGGCTGGACACCAACGATGTATATACGACTGGTGCAGGATTTCGGGCTGGAATGCGAGGTTGCTCAGCATCTGGCCAAGTCGTATGGTGATCGTGCGTTTGCCGTTGCCAAGATGGCATCGCTGACGGGCAAACGTTGGCCCATCATCGGTAATCGCATCCATCCAGAGTTTCCCTACATCGATGCTGAGATTCGTTATGGTGTGCGTGAATACGCCTGCACCGCTGTCGATATGATTGCACGCCGGATGCGTTTGTCGTTCCTCAATGTGCAGGCCGCATCGGAGGCGCTGCCAGCCGTCGTTGACATTATGGGCGAGGAGCTGAAGTGGTCCAAGGACGAGAAACAGCGCCAGATTCAGCTTGCCACTGAATTCTTGGCCAACGAAATGGGTCACGCCATCAATCGCACATCCAAGGAGAGAATACCCATCAAACTGTCCAAGGAGGAGATTCAAACCTATGTGAAACGTTTCGAGCTCATCGACAAGGACAAAAAGGGATATGTCTCTATCAATGATATCCGACGTGCGCTGAAGAACTTCGGTGATGGCGATGTCTCCGGCGAACAGCTGCACGACATCCTCAAGGAGATCGACACCAACATGAACGGCCAGGTGGAACTCGATGAATATCTACAGGCAAGTAGTGTACACACTATTATTTATATATCTTTGACATTTGGGTAAACAACTTAATTGAATATATTTAAAAATGGAACAGATGATGTCAGCGATAAAGACGGGCGATGTGGCCTATTCCCGTTTCGCTCGCATGGCCGAGCTGGAGGAGCAGAAGCACGAGGCGGCCAATCTCAAGCAGAAGATCAGCGTCGATCGCTCCGGCGGCGGCCTGTAAGTTACTTAACCGGGAGGGAACATCACGCGTCTACATCTAAAGCACATTTTCTAGAAATAAGCCCCCAACGAATTATATGAAGCTATATACACCAATTCTTCTTTACATTTTGCTGTTAAATAAAGTCTTGAAACTCACTCGGACATTTCATTACGAAATGGTACATCCATTGGGTTCGGGAATATTTTTCGGCACACCGGCAATATTCTTCGGCACTCAGGCAATATTCTTCGGCACACGATTCTGGCGTGTACTGAATGAAGATATTGTCCTCAGAAGGATGTCATCCGTCAGGTTACCATCGGCTCTCTCCAGCGTATACAGCGACTTTGCAACGCAGTTGAACATATTATTGCGTTGGTTTATATCGAAGACCCCAAACAAATCCAGTTGGGGGTCCCAGAAGAAAGGCAGTTTACCATTCCTATTGTTCGTTGACAGAGATTTCTTCAGCTCTCGAAACATCTAAGCAAATAAAATAAAATTATTATCCAGTTAGCCATTCATCATTGGGTATGCCAAATATTAAATACCCATTCTGAACTTATATTTCGGTATAACTGTGGAAACTACATTTTTATACATAAGTGTTCTTCCAAAACTCGACCGAAGGATACCCTGAACTCAACTGGTTGTTATTAGTTAGGGTGAATTATATTAAAGCTAGAATATAATGTCTTAAGTCTATATTTAAACGTGTTCAATATGAAAATAAGCTTTGCAATTTTTACTGTTGTCAAATCATATGTCATGCTATATTATACATACATTGAAAGTCTACATTCTTAAGAATGTGTCTTATATTTCTGTGTGAAATCGATTTCTATCCATTCTTTGTCAGACGGCGATAGTTATCGATAAAATGAAACAAACTTAATTTCATTTGAAGAATAAATATTACAAATATATAAATATATATAACACTTACATCGATCAAAATGTCCTTAAGCTGGTGCTGACTCCAGTAGGAAACAGGCTTCTCCTTCACTTGCCACAGAAATAGGGTCTTGATGTAATAACTCTTCAGATTGGACATATTCTGATGGCTATCGCGAAATTTCTTAATGAATCGTATAGTGTCCTTCAACCGGTTTTTGTTCTTGAGCATTACAATCTCGGCCTCATAGTAGGACGCCCGAAAAGAGACATTATCCTTAACGAAGGGTTTCATGGGTTTGGGTATTGCTTCCCAAAAACCAGTGTTCCCGAAATATTTGTATTGCTCCTTGCCGAGAATATTCTGTTTCGCATCTAGTCTAATGGCAGGCACAAAATCCACAGAGTAATTGATATCCTTCTCATTGATAATCATCGTGTGTGCTGGGCCACATCTCTTGTATACGATTCTCGCGACCTTGCCATTGACCATAATTTGGTTATTCATTTGATTTAGAGCCCGATTAACTGCACCATTTATCATGTTCTGCAACTTATCCTCGAGTAGCAAATTCGATGACGTAACCAGTCCTTTCAACAGCTTATACGTGATTTCATATTGCGGCTTACTTTGCAGCAATCTTAGCACCACCGTCATGTCCATTGTAACATTTCCCGGCTTTTTTGGATCCTTCTTCACAATAATCTGATCGTTTCCGGGAAATTTCAGATGAAGCAATAAGTCGAACTCATTGGGACTTGTTATCTTCAAATTATCTGCATAGCTTCCTGTGTAGCCAAAATATAAAAATATAAGTATTCAACGTATTATATGTTGAAAACATAATAATTTATAACAACGCATACAATTTTCACGAATCGAATAATAAAATGTTTATTCAATGCAATAATAAACTGTTCAATCAATGCAAGACAATGTTCGATTGGAATACAAATTGATAAAGGTAGTAAGCTTATCTATATCCATTGTACTAATTTATTAAATGACATCATAGTTTCACTCTAAAAATCACTTGATAAGAATTCCGCCCAATCGAAAAATGTGGAGTATACTTTACATGAGTGTGCGTATCTTTAATGTAAATAATTGTGTTGCATTCTTCGGTCGAACCTCCACTCGTGGCTCTCGAACTTTCTTAAAAATTATTTTTAGTTACCTCCCAATTTGTGTCCACATAACAAATTTGACAGGGGCGCCTCGTTCTTTAATTTGCTGTAAAGTGTATTGCGGAGTGTATTGTAATGATTTGCGTTAAATTCGCGGGCGTCATCAATATTTATAAATTCTCTATTTGTTGTGTGTAGATGGTGTTCCAAATTAACGAACATTCTTATGCACTTCTATTAAACACTACGTTGTTGCCTTGCCCTGAGCATTAAGCCAACTGAATCGACTGAAATCAACAGCTAAGAAGAAACGATTTATGCACAACTATCGATAATGTAAGAAGCGAATTAAAACGATGGAAACCAAAGGCTCCGAAGAAATCATTTAAAAGAGCAGCACGGCATCAAAAGAGAGAAAGTTTATGCCTATTCTCTCAACAGTGAGCAAAAGTAAGCGATATTTTTGCAGCGAAAATTATTTGTGCGAAATTATAAAAAAAAAACGATCAGGCGTCTCTTTTATAAAAAAATTATTAAGCCAAAATAAAAAGTTTTGGCTGCTCCTTGTGTCGTTTTACATATATTAAAGATTCATATTGAATTGTCACGAAGTTTTTATACTTTTTTTTATTATATTCTACTGAACACCACTGCTGTGGCCTTGCTCTGATCAAGAAGCGAATTAAAACGATGGAAACCAAAGGCTCCGAAATTAAATCATTTAAAGAGCAGCACGGCATCAAAAGAGAGCAAGTTCATGCCTATTCTCTCAACAGTGATTCAAAAGAAATCGATAATGTTGCAGCGAAAATTATTTGTGCGAAATTATAATAAAACGAGCAGACCTCTCTTTTATTAAAAATTATTAACCCTAAATACAAAGTTTTGCTGCTCCTTGCGTCATTATACGTATATTAAAAATGCATATTGAATTGTCACGAAGTTTTTATACTTTTCCCATTATATTTAAAATTTCAGGTCTTTTTGGCGCTGGTGATGTGATTTCTCGGCGAGATACGGGGATCAAAGATGGCCTCGATATTGACTTGGCAGCCTTGAAAACAAAAATCTTGCATTAACAAACTTATAATGCACAAAAGCGATGTGTCTGTATCATAGCATACCATTTTCTAGCAGAAACATTGCGCGGTCATACAAAATAATGCTTTCCACTGAAAAATATATTGTATATAAAAAATTATTATTAAAAAATTTGTTAGGGCGGCTTACCCTGTGGCGCCAGCATAAGGCGCAGTGCATAAAAGCAAACAATGCGACGCCAATGCCTTAAATCTGCCTCAATTTGGTCTGGATTCCCAGTTGGCAGCATGGCAAATATGGTGCTTTCGATGGCTTTTTGAAAATAGCTAAAGTGAAATGGAGACAAAATATTAGATAGATAAACTCAAGGATAACTAATAAAGCTCACTCATTAAAGGTCATGCCGGGCGCGTGTTTTACATTGCGCAGAGCAGAATGCCGCAAATCGGGCATGTGGTGCGCAATAATGCGCTCAGCAGCCGCACGCAGCGCATGTATCTTGAGGAATTCATATTGACCAGCTTGGAGGCGATCGTGATAGGATTCTATTGCGTGACAGGCTATTTCACGTGCTTCGTAGCTGAGGTCAGATTGGATGTTCGATCGCCGTAGTAGCTGAGAGCTAAGCGGATACCCATGCAGTTCCATTTGGGGATGCGTTTGTTGTGTACTCATTTTTTGGTAGCAACAGCCAACAAAATTCAGAAACTTCGCTTGCTTACAGCTGAGAAAGATGCGCATCAGCGTGGCGCCCAGATCACCACACGGATGGAGGCCAATGATACCAAACTGAAAGTCACAATCAGGCGGCAATTGAAAGGCCACTCTGATGCTTTCAATGAACTCCTCTGGCTTTGTGTTACTCGTCAGGCGCTGTGTAAGATGTGTTGGTCTTTTAAAATGTACTCTTTCGCTGGCGCTCATGTGTTTTGCAGCTATGCTTTCGAGTTTGTAATCGATAGCCAACGCCTGCCGGTTCAACTCCGCCTGCATCTCGAAGCAACATACTTGGACGCCATAGCCATAGCCCAGAATGCGAGCCAAGTGTCCCTGGCCGCCGCCAAAGTCCACAACAAGATCAATCGCCGTCTGTTGGCAGCTGCGAGCACAAAATGCGGCCATTCGCTTGATTTCATGCGCCTTCTTGGGCTTGACACACTTCATGAACATGTACTTCAGCTTACGGTGCTCCAGCAGCGGACAAGGCGGCAGGGCAACCTATATATATATGCCGTAAATATGTCGAATCATGCTGCACTATTTTATACAGACTTCGAGATGCTTATAGGGGTTCCTACTAATGCATAAGGAGCGCAACACCTGACGCAGCGCCAACAGCTCCAAGGGCCAAAGCACACGGCTAGTTTCCCCGCTGACATCGTCGTCAGTATTCAGCAGCTCACTGAGTGCTTCTATTGGCAGGTTTTCCAAGTGCTTCTGCCAGCTTGCAGACAGTTTGCTCCACTGATCATCTACAAAAAAATCCTATACGATATGAGAAAGTGTGTTTGTTTTTTTGTCTGTGAAAAGTATAACTTATTTACCAATACATATGAATCCAGTAACCATTCATACTTTTTAACGACTTGCAAGCTGGTGGCGATTTTATTGCTAATATTAAGCATTTCGTACAGAGAGTAGCATTGATCAGCTGATTTGTGATGTAGTGTTACTTTTGCTACTTACCCAGGGCTGCTAACTTTAATCGATAGCAGTGTTTAGCTCGCTGCAATATTTTTAAGCAGCAACACAATCACACTTTCACTTGTAATCGCCGAATTGATAATGATTGCTGGGGCTTTCGATATTTTTTTTTCAACACTGTTAAACAGATTGTCTATGAATAATAATAAAAAAGGAACAATTTGCTTGTATCTAAAACGCACAAAATTTTTTAACTTCTGCATAAATAGAAAAAAGTGAAATTGTGAAGTTAACATTATATTTGTGAATCATTCCTGTAATTTTTTTCGTCCTTAAAGGGGTGATTTAGGTATACACACACACACATACACGCAAACATATATATATAGGCAGTGCCGTTAGCTTGGGCGAAGTTGAAAATGCATTTGCATCCAACAAATGGCAATATTTGCGAGCAGATATGAAAAAAAATTACCAATTGATGATACCGCGGCAATAAACTGCGAAATCGCAACAGTTGAGGAGATCGACGGTCATACGGTAAGTGTTGCCATATTTTAAAATCTATATGTGCCACCAAATGAAAAATCAATAATTTGCGACGCTGCCGACTACGGCAGTGTGTGCTTAGATAAATACGTGTATACACACATTCATACTAACACATACATATTTATATATATATATAAACATTTATATATTGCATATTCACAGGAATATTTACTGCGTGTGCAGCGCGGAGATTGCACCTGGAACGTTCTGCGTCGCTACAATGAGTTCAGCAAGCTGCACAAATGTCTTCGTATTTCTGGCATTGAATTACCGTTGCCTGGCAAACGCATCTTTGGTAATATGCGACCGGACTTCATAGCTGAACGAAAAGAAGCCTTGCAAGTATACATAAACACAATACTAATGAATCCCATATTGGCATCATCGCTGCCAGCCAAGCGTTTCGTTGATCCCGAAAGCTACTCGCAATCATTCCATGGTAAGTTGAGAAGCACGTCTTTCCTACTCCTGAATGCTAACAGTCAGCTCTATTGCAGACCATGCCGTGCATCATGCATTACTCTGTTTGCGCAACGATACGATTTGGGCACTCGGTGGCACAATGGGTGCCATAGGCTGGCGGCTGCGCAAGCATTACTTTAAGGTGACGACTAAGCCCCCAGAGAAGAGCAGCAACAAGTTGGTGAAGAGCGGTTCGCAATCACATCAAAGCAAGCATTTTGCCGCTGGCAGCAATGGAGGTCATTCCGTTTCAATTGATGCCGGCTCAACGGATCCCAATGCTGAAATGGTCGCAGAATGGTTGGAATATGGTCCGGACAAATATGTCGATGAGAAGGAAATGAATGGTGTGCTTAAGAGCCTGATGGGCCTACAACATCCACACATCGAGGCCATAGTTCTAGCAGCTAACACGGAAAACGGTTGCTTGTTTATTAGAAAGTAGGTTTTGTTATTCTTATTTAGCGTTTTTTTCTGTTAATTTCAATTAGTTTTAAATTACTCATTTTAAATATATATATTTACTAAGCCTATCTCTCTTTAATGCAGATTCCATAAACATGGAACCCTCAAGGATATGCTCTGCATGGTAGCAACGCCAAAGAATCCCTTTTTGACCAAGTATGGCAATCCCAAGGGGCGCACTGCTCTCTCCATGAAGCAAGTGGCGAGCTATGGCAAACAGATTTTAGATGCCCTCATATTCCTGCACTCCAAGGGCTATGCTTACGGTAAGTAGTGGCCTGCTTTGCTTGATTTTCCACATACATTTCACGATATAAATTAAATTATAGGTCACTTGCATGCGGGCAACATTGTAATTGTGGACGATTGCGTCAAGCTGTTGGATGTGGAGAACCATTTGTTGGGTGTTCCGGCCTTTTATCGACCATTTTTCGTTCAGCACAGCAAAATTCATTCAATGGAAACAATTGACGTTTACTGTTTTGGCCATGTGCTCTTCGAAATGGCCATGGGCTATCCACTGCAGGAGTCGGTTGCGCGGCAAATCACCGAATGTCCTGAGGCATTAAGTATGCACATCATTAATAACCAATTTAATGATTTGGTTTTTGATTTTTTTTCTTTTTAAAGAATGTCTGTTGGAGAGCATATTGTCGAAGGAAGCATGCAAGGCAGGTCTGCCTAGCCTTGAGCAGCTGCTTGGTCACAGATTCTTTACACAATATGCTGCCGATGAGCCAGCCACGTCTGAAAAGCCATACTTCAAGTTGTCCCTGGTAATGTTGTTATATAATGCATGCAATTCAGTGCGCCTCATTTGTGTTTTCTATTACATATTCAGAATGCAAAGGAACTTCTCAGGCAGGCAGCTATGAAGAGCGAGAATCGTTTGCGGGATGAGCAAAAATCGGTGAAGAACCAAAAGCGCATTGTTCGCGTGCAGGAGCTAATGAGCTCCGAGGAGGAGAAGCGCAAATCAAAGCAAAAAGCAGTTAGTAGCATTTATTTTTATTTTTTTTTAGTAAATTGAGTTTTCAGAAATGATAATCATTATTTAAAAATTTTATTTGCATTATGCTGTTTTTCATACTGGATTTTACGCAGAACCTTGAGAAATGGGTTCAATTTTTATATGACTATCAAAAACATTTATTTTTAATGGAAAATTTGACAATTACGAATTTGAATCACTTCTGAAATCGAAGCGTTTGCTTATCATTATTATTTATTTATTATTGCCATATTGTTTGTATCTTTTGTGTATACTATTTAGAAATTAGAGCACAAACAATCGAAGCTTAAGCAACAGGGTTCGCTTCAAGCAAGCAATGGACGCTTGTCGCTGACGGCTGCTACGGCTTTATCAACAAGCCAGGTCGCTGTTGGCCAAGCAGGCGCAGCAGACTCGATCACTCGCTCCGACAGCACGCCCGAAGAACCAACAATGACTGGTCACAGATGTAGCTATTTGATTATTTTTTTCCCAATTTTCATTTAAATGCACGGCAATCTTTTTCACAACTTGTAACTTTTGTCTTCTTAATGATACAGCAACACTCATGCCAGCTGCACAGTTGCCACGTCAGGAGATGCATGCGAGCAGCTCCGCCGTGGAGAGACAGATATCGACGCCGAACATCGCCTCCGTGGACACCGATGCTGGCGAGGATGAGCCCACGCGCTCCGCGCTGCTCGAGTCAATTTGCAAGTTCAATCGCGGCTCGCTGCGCAAAGTACGTTCGAATGATTAGGCCTTGTGCTATGAATTTTACATATTTACATTTTGGACCAAATGTGGCGTTATGAAATAACGGTTCCATTAAATCAAAAGAAGAAAACAAAAACGAAAAACAAATCATGTCGAGAAAATCAAATGGAAAAATAATACGCAACCAATAGAAAGATACATACAACAATTACACATATAGGTAAATTATCGCGTCTATTTATTGGCCTACACAAATCCAGAGAATAAGTAACTAATCTATATATATATATACATTTACTAAACGAAACCCACTGAATCTGTGTCCACTACAAAACTTAACAATGTTTTATGAACTCAAACGAGATATGTACGTCTATTTAGTACTAAATGTATTTATGTACTTGATAAGTTACAAATCATACACGTCTGCGATACGGAGACGGCTAATGGTCAAGCGTACGCAACTAAAGCTTTACATATACATATACATGACCACTACACGACTGAGAATCACCACTTTGGTACGAGTATCTTAAACAAAAAAAACAAAAAACTAAAAAAAAACGCGATTAGAAAACAAAATGACAATTTAGAAACTTCAAAAAAAAAAAGAACCATAAGTCTGCACCAAAATTTGCACGATGACACTCTAATCTTATAATATATTTATAACTATCATGCATATGTATATGTAACAAAATAATACATGTAATTTGTTCCTCGATGTTGTGCTTCTTAAATCCAACAAACATAATTAGTAATGGGACTAATGCGCTTTCCAAATGGCCAAAAAGTTGCACAGTTTTTTATTATTTGTCTATTAATATTGTATTGTTTCACTATTTATTTAAGTTTTTTTGTTACTGTCAATTTCTTATTGATTGTGTGTGTAATGAGCATCGCCGTATTAAAAACATAACATGCGCATTGAATGGTGTGCAAAAGATGTGTATATTGAGTATACATATATGTGGAATATAAAATATTTATATATACTCAAACGATAATTTGATAATGATGTATGTATTCATGTCTATGTGTTTTTTATGTAACTGACTGTGTATATGTTTATATGTGTGTTTATATATATATAAGTACATACCTAAATTAAATTCAAATGCGAATTCAATGTGTAACGAAAGCCATATGAGCAACATATATTAACTATTATACATATGGAAACAAAATAAAGTGTAAAGTATTAATCGTTGTAATTAATCATGGCTTTCTCTGTGCTGTACTCAATTCTAGATTACGATGAAGGTATTTTTGTATGAACCTAATACATATAGCAATAATTTCCTGTCTGCCTCACTATTAGCCTTATCATATATATATTGTACACTATATGCTCTACTGGCTTAAATGAATTCCGTGATTTACTTACAGAGACAGATTGCATATCTAAACACACCCTAGTGCTAAAATTTCTGCGAGAATCCCAAACTAAACTGATTGCTGCTTCACCCACATTTGGCATTTGAGAAACAGAAAAGGCATAGAAGTGGGCGAAGCCTTCCCAAATTTAACTTTTTTGTGGTTATACCTATCTTTCCGAATGTTACTCATTCTCTACTAATCTGTAATAGTCGATTAACTCTGTTTCACTTTTCTTCGTTCCGTTTCTGAAAAATAGGGACAGAGAAACCCTTTCTCAGCCACGACACGCTAACTTTCCTTAATTCCCTATACAGTGTTAACCTTTGTGAAGAACATGCTTAATGCTTACATGAAATTACGTGTCTCACAATAGAGAGAACAACATGTCATCCGACGATGATATTGGGGGAGTGGTTGCAAGTTGACAGCCGGCAAGGTGAGGCAGGGCAAGGTCGGTTAACCCAATCGTGCTCGTTTAGCGTAATGTGTGCCAATTATTGATTCAACATTGTGCCAGGCGCATTGCCAGCGCATTGCCAGGACTACACAGTGTAGCAAGAGGAGGAGGCAGCCACTTTGTCAAGCTGGCTGCAAGTGGCATAATACAATAATAATCATTTGCGGTTTTATGGCAAGCCGCGACGCACTTCAGGCTTTCGAAATTGAAGGTAGCACGTCACGGCATTAAATGGCGAGCGCAGCGAAGAATTGGTCGGGCCTGGTGACGCTCTGTTTGGGCCAGGAACGCGAGAAGGTACGATTGATTTTGTGATTACATTGGGCCAATAAAAAAACATGGATACTTTATGTGGGTTTAATAAACGGATACTTGTTTTCCGAATTTCGAACATGGGTGGAAAATAAGGAAATTGGTCAAAGTCACGCATATGATTGTTGCTGGGCCAGTAGATGGGGATGGGGCTGCGGAGCATGTAGCATGTAATATAATCCATTTTGTTTCGACACTTTCGTTTTGTCACCATGCAGAGGCAGTTAAGCAGCCAGCGCGATTCCCTGACCAAGTGTGCCAGTGTGGTCGCAGCACTGGGTGCAACTCCCAAGGTAAGTGGTGATGAGGCTCATCTGATGTGGATACCAGTTTTGTAATATTTCCTGTTGTTTATCTTACTGCGTGCCAGGAAAATATAAGTTATTTGCCCACCTATCGCTTGGATCCCAAGAATCCGTTGATCAAAGAACGTCTGGAGATTGCCATGCGAATTATCATGGACAAGAATTACAATGAGGATTACTTGTTCCATCCGAAGCAGTCCTACCACTTGGCTGCCCAGGTCAGCGAGGAGATCAAAGAAAGCATCAAGCTCTTGGATTTCGATAGGTGGGTTCGATGGCATCATCAGATCAATCCATCGCTGGCATTCTTGTAATCTTTGTGCTCACCAGATACCGTTACGTGGTGCTGGTGTCCGTTGGTGAGTTGCTTATGCAAGGCCTCTGCTCCATGGTGAACTTTCTGTGGGATGCCGACAAAGATGGTTTTGTTACCTACTCCATTCAGACCCCCAATTATTTCGCTGTTTGCACAATATTTTATTTATATTACGACTAAGTGCATTTAACGATAATTTGATAGCTAAGTATTTTTTAAATCAAATATTAAATAATCGAATTAAGATGTGAAAAATTTGAATAGATGATAAGACGAATGTATGATTTAACTGTTCTCCTGGAGTACAGTTACTAATTGATTTTGTTACCTGTTCGGAGACAACATGTACATATTATTTGTACATAGTATATTTTAGTTGGCTGATTCACTTTTGTTGCAGCATGATTAAAACACAATTTTTTGAAACTCACTTTAGAAATCACATGTCTAGTCAAATCACACACATCAGAAATGTTTTCCGTTTGTTCATATTTATTTGAATATCAGTTAAATATATAATAGATATAATATGGTGAAGCATAATTAATTGCCTTTATATATTATTCATTAAACGATTCACAAAAACCAATTAAATTATGTATTTAGATATCTGGACAACTATTATTCCAATGCATTATAAATTTGTGTTTAAACTTGTGTAGAAATCTGTTATTGTATTCATACTATATATAATTATTTATATATATCTGTATATAATTTGATTATATCGGCCGCACACATGCACACATACTACACACACTTGTCAACTGTATATTTAGCATTAGAGCATCAAAATCATAGTTTGTATATATATATATATATATATATATATATATGTTTATAATTTTACTGTTGACACTTCAACGCACAAAGAACATAATGCATTCATCATCTGAGAGGGGGTGAACGCATTCAATTATATAATATTATAGATATACACACACCATACGACACAGAACTTGTTGAGAGCAACCATAAGAAAACCGATGTAACATTTGCAAAACCCATTTGAACAATTACAACATTTTGAAACAAATGCTACACGACGTTCTCTTTTCGGATGGAAATGAACGAACATAGACATTAGGAGGAACAGATATTTTGAGAGAATCATAAACTTGGAACGAACAGCTCACTGCACAATGATATGCGTCAAATTTTTCAGCCACTTTAAAAACAACACACGGCAATTCATCTTCAATAGAGTATAGCAAAGGGACATGGAATCCTTGTCTTGGGCAACAGAACAACGCAACTCAAATTAAAAACATACGATTTTGTAATTTTAGATTCGGATTCACTTTTGGTTTAACAATGCCTTTTGCTTTTTGCACAATTTGTATTGATTTGTTTTGTTTTGTTCACATAACCAAAATTTCTCAAAATCAAATCATAACTCTTAAAACTGATTCGACTTATTAACACAATATACAAAAAAAGTTAACACAAAAACTGATTTACATTATTTTGTTTCTTTTTCTTGAACTTTTCTCTTATTGGTTTTTTGTTGTAGTAGTTGTTGTTTTTGCACTAATTGTACATTTGAGAAAGAATAAATTTGTTTACAAAGCATTTTTAATGGATAAGAGGAAAACTTTAAATAAATCATTACACTTGTATTTCTTTTTTTTGTAAAATAAATTGAAGTTAAATATACAACGAATATAGTTATTGAATATTGAAACTTTTTGGCACAATTGTAATTTTTCAAAAAAATCATTTAAAACTGTAAAAACTTTACACTCACTTAACAGAGAATCAGAATCATTTACAGAACAGAAACCATAAATAACCATAAATATTGATTGGTTGATTGGTCTGCAAAAAGAACAATAATAATTTGATTAATACAGTTTTTTGTAAACTCATTAATACCCGCCACCGTCGTGTCTTTGTCTTTGGGTCTGTCTGAGTGTCTCTCCTCTTCGGGTCTTTGGGCATGTCACTGGCTGTTAGTAGGGGATTAATTGTGTATTAGTCAAATTTTGTATATTGACTGAATTAGGCTACTACCAATGTATATACATATACATATATGTATATGGGTTACTTGGAGTGTGTGTGTGTGTGTGGGTGTGTTTTGTGTAAATCTACGGCTATGGTTGTCTTCCGAGCACTGTGCAGGCGAAAGTTATCCTAATCGTAATCGTTTCGGTTGCCCACAGATTGTCCAGTATTGTCTCAGGCGGTGCCGCCCCGGACAACCACAATGACCAGATGATCCTCCTTCAGGCCCTCCTCGGTGAGGCTATGACAGGTGCGCTTCAGTAGATCCGTGGAAAAATCACACGGTGGGAATGCATACAGCACACCCGTCGCCTCCGTCTCCTTGTTTAGCAGCGAAATAACGCCAGCTGCCTCCTTCTGCTTCAAATAGGAGACGAGATTGCGCAGCGGACGCGTCTGCACACTGGCATCATCGCAATCCGTGTCCACCGTTGAGCCGGCAAGGCCCATAAATATGGCATGGGACGATGAGGAGGCGATTCGCTTCTGCACGTCCTCTAGCTTGGGTGGATCCAGACGCAATCGCTGTGTTATACGCAAATTGTGTTTGCCCTCCTCGTCGCGCATCAGCGACTCCACAATGTCCGTGTCGCCGTCTGTTAAATGGAATTTGGCCGGGAATAAGGAACTCTTCAGAATGAGTGCACCGGTCCAAATCGTGCTGCATTTGCGCGCCACCTCCGGCACTGTGGTTGCCAACCCCAGTGCATCCGCATGACGCGTCGAATTGTCTGAATCCGATCCGGGGGAGCGTGCACGCTTCAGTGGTGAACGGGAACGCGAACGTTCGACACCCGGTTCTCGCGAACCAGAACGAGCACGATCGTAAGATTCGCCAGGCGGACGACGCCACTCATCGTCGGCTCCGCCCGGTGGCGGCACAGCAGATACACCGCCCATGGCGCTCGGATGGGGCGGACGGTGCACATCATTGTGATAATGATACATGCCACGTCCACGGCCACGATAGCCACCACCGCGTCCACGGTAACCGCCACGGGGCGGATAAGGAGAATAGCCGCCACGCGGTGCATAAGCAGCCGCCTCCTCATAGTACGGATCGTATTCAGGCCGTCTATACTCCATGGCACTCTCGTCATACGGCTTTGAGCTCTTGAATGAGGCTGCTGGCGTTGCACCCGGCAGCTCCGCAAAATCGGTGCGCAATCGACGCTCGGGGCCGCCCAGCGGGAAGCCACGCATCTCCTTAACAGCGGATGTGGCCGCCTCAACGGTCTCGTATTGGATGTAGGCATACGGTTCGCCCTTCTGATACTCGATCTTCTTGATGGCACCAAATCGATCGAATTCCCGCTCGATCTGTGTCACCGAAGTCCAGGCGCCCAGTCCACCAATCCACATGCGTGTAGCAGGCGTCACCTTGCCGTAGCCAATCTTGCACTGGAACTTGCCAATGTACTGGCCGGACAGCTCGATTTTGGCACGATGAGCCATGTCAAGATTCTGATACCGAACAAAGGCAAATGCGTTGCCAGTGCCAGGTGGCGGCCTTTTTATATCAATATCATCTACTACACCATATTTGCCAAAAATACGACGTAACTCGTCATCGGCAATGGTCACCTCGAGGTTACCAGCGAAGAGTGTGCGCGTGGAGAGCGGATCATCTTCGGGCTGCACATGATGCAAATAATTGGGAAACTTATCCTTCTTGCTTTCCGGTTTCTCGTACGGCACATGCGGACGGGGTGCCATTGGACGCATTGGTGCATACTGATGTGGGGGCGGATGGCCGTGCAGATGATGCGGATGGGTGTGTGGATGACCACGATGCATGGGTGGGCCGCGTGGCGGATGTGGATACTCGTGTTGCATGGGTCGATACTCGCGTGGGTGAGCTGCATGCGGATGTAGTGGCGGACCGTAGCGGTCATAAGGATCAATTGGTGGCCGTCGATGATCAACGGGGACGCCGGGTCCCATCGGTGAGCGCGAATAGTGATAGCGCTCATAGTCCGGCGGCGAAATAGAGTGACGCGGTCTATAAATTAAACGCTTAATATATATATGCAAATGTATAGAATGTATTAAAGTCATCGCTCGCAAATTGAAACGATTCTGTTTCAGTTGTGATTCTAATTAGCCAACAATAAATACTGTGAGATACTTTTATGTACATACAACATATAAATTTAATGATGAACCCATCATAAGTCTACATGACATGTCTTAAGCTAATAAAATATCCCGTATTAAGGGTAACAAAAATTGAAATAGAAACAAGTAACTGAATTCATTCACAGCTTTAGATATACTTCTATGCTAAATCGAAATTTTACAAGACTTTTAATAGGCAAAATCCCAAAGTTCCCATTTTCGAGCGATTGCTTCAGCTAACACTAGACTTACCTGTACTCCGGCCTAGTCGTTGATTTATAAACAGGCTCCACTATGGCCATCTTATCGTAGATGATGAGACGCGGCTTGTGGTGTTTGGCCTCGCGCGCATCCTCGGTCGTGCGAAAGCAGACGTAGGCAACCCGTTCGTCCAGGTCGTGAGCGAGACGCACACTGAAATCCCCAAATTTCTTGTACTCGCGATACAATGTCTCCTCGACGAACTCGTCGGGCGCTTTGGGCGGCAGCGCACTCACACACAGTACTTTATAGCCAGCAGGACGTTCGGCAGCCGGCGGACCACGCATGTACGCCTCCCGATGTGGCGAACCATAGCGACCCCGCGGGCTCGGTGAACGATCCAAACGGCGTCGCATGCGTTCCGGGGACATGCGTTCGGGTGAATCACCGGGCACACCACCGCCATTATCGTAGCCACGACCCATGCTGCGAGAGTTTCGTACTATGTTGCCTCTACCTGGTGAGCGGGAAGCGCTACGTTTCATATTGTGGATTTTGATTGTTATGCGATCGAGTTCAGCTCCTTCTCTATGAATACTCATGAGCAGGAGCGGAATCAGTTATCACTTTTTGCGACTTGGCGATTCTCTGTGACGAAGTCTGCAAAGAATAGAGAAAAATACGCAATAATTAAACATAAGCATATGTACTGAATATAATGTGTATGATCTGAATATACATTATTCATGCGTATCTGCCAAGAGAAAATAAAGTGTTCAAAACTGAAAAGAAAATGGCGGCGATTGAATTGAGCATCGTCGACGGGGTCAAGTAAAGAAAAATTAAAAACACATAACTACATGTGTGTGCATGTATGCATATGTGCTAATTTGGATAACAATCAACATATTTGTTACTTACCACTTAACTTATTGTAAGTTGTGCAGTATCCTGCACTTTGATATTTTAGTTTTCCTTGCAGTGGCACTTTTATTACCAACTCTCTGCGGCTCTCAACTTATGTATGTATTCGTCGAGAAAAAGACCGTGATGACACGAAGAACCAAAAATATCGATAACAATAAGCTGTACAAATATTTCGATGACTGCTTAAATTCGTTTTCGAAGAAGGGGTACTGATTTGATTATATTATATTTTAATATTTATTGTAATTGCTTTCTGCGGTACTATAGGGTCGATTGACGTTTTTGTGTAGTTTAAAAGTCGACTTTTGACTGAATAGACCATTTATCAAAGGCCTTGCTCATCCCTAAATCAGCCGATATTTAGCCGGTAAATACATAAAAAAAATATGTACGAAATATTATTGGCGCCGCTAACGATGTGCCCGTATAATCAAATCACATAAACCTATTTATTGCTAACTAAAAAAAAAACACTGGAAACATAATTAAGCGATAGATATGAAATCAAACGGAATCTATCAATTAAAAAATTAAAAAAAAAATATTACTTATGGTCTTTTTCATATGGTCCTTTATTTTGAAGCTGTTTTTTATTTGAAATTGGTTGCAAAATCAAAATGGTATTTTGCGCATTTTGGCCTTTTTGTAATTTGGATCGCTTGGTCTCATTAGAGTGAATAAAATGTTAATAAATTTTCTGACTTCGTACGAGGTCGTCGATACGAAAATTAGCGGGTGAGTTAAGCGATAACACTCAATTTATAAATAATTTTGTTCGCAAATCTGTCGTTAAAGAAAGGGTGTATCGCCAGCTTCACCAGCTGCTGCTGTCAACCTTATCAGACCACAGCTGAATAGAATATATTGATTTATATTGACTAGTTGTTTGAGTAATTAAAAATAGTTTAAACTTGCTTGTTTCATTAGTTCTTGTGTGAATCTTTTTTGCCATTAGCGACAAAAGCTATAAGTCGATATAATCAATTAATTTGCAATCATATTTGGTAAAAACAATTAAAAAAATAATACAACATACTCAATAAAACACTGTCTGATAAGGATTTAATATAATTTCTAGATTTTTCGACGTATAAACCTATTCAAATGGACCAGAATAATATGGCACTCTCAGACGATTCAAAGCTAAATGAACAAATAACCAACTGGCTGCAATGGGACGGTAATTCAAAAACAAAAAAAGAAATTTTAAAGGCCGTCGAGAACAAAGAGTGGGATGCGTAAGTGAAATGCAAACAAATCCGAATTACAGAAACCTGATAACAATTGCAAATATATCAAAAGGCTCAAATCGCGTCTCTGTAACCGCATCACTTTCGGGACGGCCGGCTTACGGGCTGAAATGCGAGCCGGGTTCGATTCGATGAACGATTTGGTCGTTGTTCAGTAAGTTTCCGTTAAGCTAAACAAATGTGCATGTAGACCATTTAAAGTCTATTAATTTTGCAAATTTTAGAACCGCTCAGGGATTGTGTGAATATATTAAGAAGCAGTATCCTGACAAGTCAACGTGGTCGGAACGCGGCATTGTTTTTGGCTATGATGCTCGACATAATAGCAAACGCTTTGCAGAATTATCGGCCGCTGTGTTTTTGAGAAGCGGATTCCACGTCTATCTATTTAAACTTTTTGCTGCCACGCCCATTGTGTCATATGCAATCAAAGATCTAAATTGTTTGGCTGGCGTGCAGGTAACTGCATCGCACAATCCCAAACAGGATAATGGCTATAAGGTATAGTACCGGTCTCTTTTATTTCTCTCAAGTATACCAAGTATTTACATATATTATATGTTATAGGTTTATTGGAGCAATAGTGCCCAGATCATTTCACCGCATGATACCGGCATCCACGAGTCCATACTTAAAAATTTGAAGCCAGTGGATGATTATTGGAGAGTAATTGAGCAGTCATTGTGCTCGGAGCCACTGCTGAGCAATCCTTACGATAAAGTAGTCCCCTCTTATTTCGAGGCATTGAAAGATACTATCCCCAGTTCATTTAAACAAGTCAATGAAGAGAGTTCATTGAACTTTGCGTACACTGCGATGCATGGCGTTGGTTTTCCATATGTGAAGGAGGCCTTTAAGCAGATTAATCTCAAAAATGTGCGTCTGGTGCCTGTGTCCCAGCAGGTTGAACCCGATCCGGAATTCCCAACGACGCCAATGCCAAATCCTGAAGAGGGTAAGCAATCGCTGGACTTGGCGATTAAGACTGCAACTGAGGAAAAATGTCAAATCATATTGGCTAATGATCCGGATGCCGATCGCTTGGCTGTCGCCGAAATCAGTGATAATAATAAATATAAGCTTTTTAGCGGCAACGAATTGGGTGCACTACTCGGCTGGTGGTCACGACATATCTTCAAGGTGAAGGAGCCACATGGAGATATATCGAATTGTGTTATGATCGCCAGCACGGTTAGCTCAAAGATACTGAAATCCATGGCTGCCGTTGAGGGTTTCATCTTCTACGAGACACTCACAGGTTTCAAGTGGATGGGCAACAAGGCTATCGAGGAGGAGTTGGCCGGCAGAAAGGTACTGTTTGCATTTGAGGAAGCCATTGGCTTCATGGTCTCTACAAATGTGGTGGACAAGGACGGTGTCAGCGCTGCTGCGCATGTGGCTACAATGGCCCGTTACCTGCGCTGCGAGAAGAAAATGACACTGCAGGACAAATTGCGGGACATTTATGAGACGTACGGTTATCACACAAGCATATGCTCCTATCTCATCTGCCGCGACCAGGTGCTGATCAAGGCGATCTTCCAGCGCCTGCGCACCTTCGACAATGGCACAGAGAACACTTATCCAAAGAGCATTCTAAATGGTGAATTTGAAATCGAACACGTTCGCGATTTGACAACCGGCTACGACAGCTGCACAGCTGACAAACGCGCAACGCTACCGGTGAGCTCTAGCTCTCAGATGATAACCTTTACCTTCAAGAATGGCCTCGTTGTCACATTGCGGACCAGCGGTACCGAACCAAAGATGAAATACTATGCCGAGATGTGCGGCAAGCCGGAAGATAAATGCTGGGATGCGCTCACGGCAACACTCAATCGCATGGTCGAGGCCATTGTTAACGAGTTCTACGAGCCCGAGAAGAATCAACTGCAACGCAAGTCGACAGACTGAATGAACTGAATGAATATAGCCAACAAATTTTACCAATTCCCAGTTGTCAACACAAACCCAATGCCAGCAACCAGATTGAAACACTGCACCAAACCAAAAACATTTTTATATAGGCACAAAAGTGTTGAATTATTAATTAACTGATATTTATACGTTACTAACAAATGTCTATTTATATATGTATGTAGCACAATATTTATGAGCAACAAAAATAAACTTTCCACCAGGCAAAAGCAAAATAATTAAGCCCTTGGGAAACTTGTAATCAGGGCTTATCTTTAGAGTTTATCAAAGCTAATTTTCAAGTGCCATTGACTAAAATCTTTTTCAAATAAATGTACATTTTAATACAATTTCGCAGGCGACAAATATGAGTATTGCGGAAACAAATTGTATTTCTGATAACACTTCAGATTAGAGGTGAAAGATTAATAGATTGTGCGAGCACTGCCGCTGGGGGGTCGTCTTAGCGATTTCATAAAGTAAACAAAAGTGATAAAGAGAATTTCGCATTTATTTATACAGCTTGAATGTTTAATATAAGTCTATAAATATGCATTCAGTTTCAAATTGCTTACATTTATTGCTAAAAACAAAAAGAGGTTCTCATTAAAAAAGCAATTAGCTAGAAAAGGTAGTAAAGACGGCAAAATAAAAGAAGGTTCTCTACGTAGTTTGTATGTAATGTGTATGTTTTTTTGTTGCTTATAGTATACAATAAATATGTATGCATGTATATGTATCAAGTGAACGTATTTAAATTTTTGTTTATCTTTTGAATACGCTTTAAGTACTTATCATTAATAAAATGTTATTTTTTGCATTTAATTTCATTCTAAAAAATATTGTGCTTCAGTGTTGCTATGCACAGAATATTCGAGTAGTACAAATATTTGTTGGCAATTTTAGTGTATATATATATGAAATGCATTCATTGTTAGCAGTCTCATGCTTAAGTTAACGTATTTGTCACAAGTTACATTCGAGTTTGAGTTAAGTGTCCCTCCACAACTGGAGAATATTGGGCAGCGGTTTCTGTTTGTTGTCTATATTCAAGCTTAAAATTTATTTATGAATTCTTGCTGCGTTCGCTCGAGTCACGCCAACAGTGTCCATAATCAAAATTAAGAAACATTTTCGAAACACTCTTGGCGCAAATCGGCACACAAATATATATAAATTCTGTAGCCCACAACCATCATACGTCTGGCAAATGGAATAGCATTGTTTAGGGACTATCTTGTACTTACAGCTATGTGATATTTTCTAAAAATAATAATTATGCACTCTTGCTAAAACCAAAAAGGCAGTAAAATTTTAAGCTGCTTCATAAAATGGATTTTGTTTTGTTTTGTTCTTGTTTTTGTGGTGCGCCGAAGCAACATACTTATGAATAATACTTTGGGAACTTTTAAGTCAGTTTTGTAAGTCATTTCAAGGGACGTGTGATATGTGTGCGTTTGCTTAGGATATTCCACTGGGCTTGAGCATCGTAAACATAAACGTAATCCTGTATACATCTGCTGACCATAAGTATCAGTGTATCGGATTACGATAAAGTAAAAACTTACAACAAATAAATATAGAAAACTAAGAATAATGATTCGCCCAGCAATTCACAATATTCTTATGCAGCTGCTTAGTCGGATTTATAGTCACAGTGATCGCTTGAAAACAAATACTTTTACAAATAAGAATCATTAATTAGTTTGTATGTTTTGAAAACATTTGATTATGTATTGAATGATTCCGATAGAGCAACTTTGAAAGTGATTTGAGAATTTTAAATTTAACAATATTGTTTTAAAGCAAAAAAAATCTCAATAGCTCTTTAAAGTCGGTCTAAAGAAATCATTTTAACTAAAATATAGTATTTTAAAATAAACGATTTTAGAAAACTAGCAAGCGACCACTGTGAAACGAATATGTATAAAGAACGCAATCAGTTGGAATAGACACAAATTATAACACCGATTAAACAGCGCTTTCATATTGCCATGAAGTATCAGACAAACACATGCAAATACGAGGATTGCGTTTGATTGCTGTGCGTGGGCGTGATCATTGGCGGTGTTCTCGGCTGGTGATGGTGATGATGGTGTCATACGGATGTCTCTGAGTTCAGCTTTAGCACAAATTTGTTGCTCTTGGGATCGACGACCTCCTCGGCCAGATTAAAGTGTGGCAACTTATGCACAGTGACCATCAGCGATACGTCGTTCTGTATTAACTGGAACGTGCACTCGTTACTAATGGGTCGTGATACGATATCGTCGCAGATGAGGGACCACGACTGCACCCAACGTCGCTCTTTTTCGCTTTGCATAACCGGCGACTCGGTAAGATAGGGCTCCAAGAAGGCGCGCGGCGATAGGTCGTGCTTCAGGCAGTGCGCCAGATGCTTCAGAATGCTCTCAAATGTGTGGCGCGGCTGCTGCCTGGTTACACGCAAATATTTCTGCAATGCACGTGCCATCGATGGGAAGACAGCCTGCGCCGCCTCCTGTGGATCCAGGGGCAATGCCGGTGCCGGCTCATTGTGTATGCGTTTAATGTGGGTAAAGGCCTCTTCGGCGGCTGTGATGAGACGTGCTCGACGCTTCTTAACGCGACGCTCGTACTCGTGTTCTTCGTAGAAGCGCTCGTTGTGCGAAGAGTCGCGTCGCCGCGCATTCGCTGCCAACACAGCACGACTTTGACTCTGCTGCTGCGAGTTGCTCACGCCGTCCACATCGTAGTACTTGAAGCTATTCGAGATTTTGTTACGTTGCGATTTTGAGATGGAGATAGGTATACGCTCCAAATACGGATTAAAGATGGGAAAATCGACGTAGTAGTGCTGCAGTACCCAGACAGCGGCACGCTGAATGCTCAGCTGGCCGAGCATGTAGGACCGGGAGATGCCGTCCGGTGAGCGGATAATCTTCACGTAGTAGCTAGGCTGCTGATGGCGCAGCTCAAGTAGCACCACTGCCACATAGTGTATGAAGAGCAGCGTGTCCACAAAGTTGGTGGCATAGGCGACCAGCGATTTATAGTCGACGGCATCGCCGCCAGTTTCGACCACAATCTTAGCGCCATTCGTAACCTGAACGATGTAGAAGAGCCAATAGGCGAATGTGCAAATGGTGACCAGCAGAAGCACAATGGCGCGATACAGGAAAATCCTCGGCATGCTCGCCGCTGTACGTCGCATGAATACGGCCCACAAGCCGATGGCCAGCAGCAGGAGACGGGCAGCCAGCGAAACAAGTTGACCCTTGCACTGTTCGCTGCATGCGAGCAGTTGGGTGCGTACCGTTTGCGACAATTCTTGATGATCGAAGGCAGATGGAAAAAAGCCAATGTACGGCATGACTACCATGGCAACGGGCGAAAAGAATGCCGCACACCCGAGTAGAAAGTAAAAGGTCGACTCCACGTAGCGGCGGCAGGCAAACCCAAAGCCCTTGTCATTCTCACGATGCCACATATTGTTGATATCCTCCATTGATATGCTCTGCTCCGATGTGTTGCCCGTCACAGCTGTTGTATTCTCACCCCAATTCTCATCCTGCGGCAGAATCTGCACCTCAATTACTTCCTGGCCATCGCGCGATTCGTCCCCTAAATGAGAAATATTGAGCTTAATTATTGCAATTAATTGTACAATATTGTCTGTCTCGCTTACCCGTCATATTTACGCTGGTCTGATAGGGCGCCATGTTGCTTCCCTTGCCACCGGCGGACTTGGACGAGTGCGTGCTGCGGTGCGAGTGACGCGAACGATCTCGATGATAGCCGTTGTTTACAGTGCCACCAGCAACACCACCACTACCAGTACCAGCACCACCACCACCGCCTCCGCTGCTATTGTTGTTGTGATTGCGAGAGCGTCGCGAGCGTCCACTGTGTTCCGACTTGACAGATTCGTTTTCCATTGCAAGAAATATATGCAATTGGAAGGGCGCGTGGGCGTCGTCGTTGCAGTTGACGCCGCCAACTGAACTCTCGCTAATCGCTTTGGCTGCTTAATTAACTATACCAAACTGACCGATCGTGTTGCTATTTTAGTGTCTACTCTAACTGTATTTACGGCCGACGGGCAGCAGGTTTTTTCATAGGTGTGCGTGCGTTTGTGTTGTTTGTGTGTGTGTACATTCATAGGTATTTAGTATTTAGTGCAATAATCGGTGAGAGGGGTGGAGTCGAAGCGCCGTTCTGCCACTGCAACAGCTCATTGATTGCAATTGTCTGCAATGCGTTGCGTTGCAAACTAATATTTGTAACTAACAAGGCAATGCGTTTACACTTTTATACGAATGCATGTTGCTCTCATTGATATTTTCACTACACATCTTTGTGCTTTTATTTCACTGACGTTTTACTTCAACCCCGACCAGAAAGAATGGAAGCCAGTGTCACCACACCAACTCCACGTTTTCAACACGGATACAGTTGGCGTTTTGCAACACTGGTGAGAAAAAATTGCTTGGCGTTCTCTTTCCATTTATTAAAAGAAATTTGGCCGCGCAGCGATACGCGCCTTTGATAGCTCAGTTGGTAGAGCGATGGACTGTAGTGAGAAATTTTCTTGTTTTAGCATAGAAATCCACAGGTCGCTGGTTCGACTCCGGCGCGAAGGATTTCCTTTTATTATTCCCTTGATATTACTGATAAAAATATATATATTTATTTTTGCTTAATAATATATAATAATTTACACGCTAGCATGCAGTAATGCTTGAGAGCATTTGCCTCGCTTCTTGATTGCCTGGATCCATGCGAATTGCGCTCTGAATGAGCTTTAAAGATTGGGCTTTGTCCACCGGTTTTAGAGCACGACTCGCAAAAATTGTAGATTCCGATTGCTCGCTGGCCCTGCTGCTAATAATTACATTAATTAATGGAATTTATTGAAAATAAATATAGAGCAGATCATACCTTGTGCCCATTTGAATGTGGCCCAACTTAAGAGCAATCAAAGCCATATCAGATATGACACGCTGATAGTTTGGATCGTGTAAATAGTCCAACAGAAACTTGACAAAGACCTTGCGGAGGGATAGATTGTGGGGAAACATGCGAACTCGCTTCTGTAAATAATTAATAGCCTGGCGAGGACCCTCCTGCTCCAGTAGAAAATAAATATAGTTACAATCAGATTCGTCCTAACAAACTTGATAAGCAGCTTACACTAATTAAATAGTAGTGAGCCACAATGAAGGCAATATCGGCACAGTGCATCTCATTGAAATTATAAGAATTGAGCTCAGACATAATCGTTTGGACCAAATTACTGTCCCCATGAAGCACACCCAAGGCAAAAGCTGAGAACAGTGCCTGAATTGGCACACCCTTCAGTTGTATGCTGCAAGTAAGAAACAATTTTAATTAGATTTTCATGGATTATTATGGGATAATGACTACCATTGACACAGTAATGTTTTGGTATCCGTTTCTCCCTGGTAGGCATAGAGCATCGAAGCCATGGCCACCAAAATGGTTGCCATTTTCTCATCGTCAACCGTGTTGAGCACAGATTCATAAATCAAATACGATTCCTGCAGTTGACCAGTTCGATAATAGGCCAAAGCTAAACCAATTATGGGTTTAAATGTAGCATGCGCGACAGTGTTAAGGGCACTAACAGCCTGTTCAGGCTGGCCAAGCTTCAAGTACAGATAACCAAGGTTCGTATTAAGCTGATCCCGATCCGCACCCGGTTCACATTGTTTGCAGGCTCGTGTAAATGCATTGATTGCCTGCTGATAGAGTTTCTGGCGTGCGCACAAGTAACCTTGGAAGGTGAGCGCCGATACGCTGGCCTCCGCCTCCTCATTTTGCACATACCTATGTAAGGATGGGGAAGAAGCTAAGTTAATAAATGTTTACAGTTCATATATCAATAACAAACCAATTGATGGCATCTAAGGCGTATAAGTCCGCATACATGTTTTCGAAAGCGTGCTTGTTATGGGGCTTATCCCGAAGGGTCGCATCCGAGAGCACTTGGCAGACCCAGTGCGCATAGCCAAGTGCTGCCTCCGGATGGTATTCGAACTGCTGGCAATGCCGGAACAAATCAAAGGCTTCCTCTTGATCGCCAATTGTCTCAGCCACCAAAGCCTGACCAATCCACGCATTTGGATAAATGGGACTGGATTGTTGGGCACGCTTAAATGCCTCGTTAGCCAAACGGATGTCGCTCAGCTTCATGTACAGCACACCCAGGTTTGTCCATGCTGTGTAGGACTTCCGCTCCAGCACCAATGCCTGAATTAAACAATGCTGAGCCATAGGCAGATCCTCGCTGGCGGCATGCATATTGATAACGCCCAACAAATTCCAGTTTTGCCAATTATTACTGCTCTCCTTGATGGCCACCTTGCATATCTTGGCAGCTGTCTCCAGATGACACTTGGCATCCTCCGGCATGTAGACGGCGCTGTAGTAGCTGCACATCGCCAATTCGTACCACAAAAACGTGTTCTGCTTCAGCTTTAAAGCGCACAAATAAAACTTTTGCGCCAGCTGCAACAGATCCTTGCGTGATAGGTAAGCAATCTCCTCCTCACGCTTGGCCAAGCTGCCAGCTACATCCAAATTCGCCAATGATTTGGGCAGCTGTGCCGTCTGCACCATGACGCTTGCCGTAAGACGCCATAGCCAAACCATGCCCTGAGCCTTGGGTAACAGGAAAGCGCTGTGTTTGGTTTAAGAAGCAAATTTTGAAACAATCGAATTAATATAGAGTGGTAATCGTTACGACCTTTGGAGTTTTTCAAGTGCTAGCTGGAAATTATCCTTGGCAAGTCCGTACAGATTCTGTACTTTCATGTTGATCGATAGGCCAATGTGCGCCTCCGCGGCACCTCTCAAGGCAGGCAGATAATCCGGATGCTGCTTGAGCAGCTCATTAAAATCACTGATTGCTTCGGGATACATGCGAATGGTCTGCAAAACCGTAGTAAAAAGGATATCATGTGAAGCAAAACTATATGTTGTGTTAATAGTTTAGTTACCGTCTTAATGAGTGCTATTTGTAGTTGTGCATAACAATTCAAGGGCGACAGTTCGAGTATTTTTTGAAAGACGCGTATGGCGGAGTTGTAGGAACCACGTGCCGCGTACGCATCGCCCAGGGACTCCCAGTAGATCATGCATTTGAAATCATGGTTAATGGCAAGACGAAAGCATTGAATTGCCTACATTTGGAGGAAATCAATTATTATATTATGTTATAACTCATTCCCAAAAACATACGTTATCCAATTTCTTGATTTGCAGATAATGCAATCCCAATTTGTACTGCAGCCGGATGGCATCGTTGCTGCTCAAGTGACGCACAGTGTTTAACAACAGCGCCTCATTGAGATCCTCCTCGCCCAGCTGCTGGTAGATGGAGCTCAGCGCGTCCACAGCTTGTTCGTTGAGCGCATTGAGACTGACACACTTCTCAAAGCATTTGCGAGCACGAGAAATGTCACCGCTCGCCTGATACAAACGGCCCAGATGCTCAAAGCACTCGGAGATATGTGGCTGCAGTCGCGTTGCCCTCAGCATGCAGTTGAGGGCCTCAGCATGATGCTGCAGCTTCATGTGCAGCTTGCCACACAAAAGCAGCGCCTCAAACGATTCATTGCCTGTCATTGCTTGCAGACCTTCGGTGGGAGATCTAAATATGCATTATAAATATAAAATTATATATAAATGTAATCCGTAAATCATAGTTTTAAGCTTACAGTAAATATTCAGCCCTTGTAACCTCATCCAAAGGCAGAGACTTAAACTTCTGCGTCTCTCCCAGCTTAAAATAGCACCTGCAGGTACAAATTTGTGTAAGACAGCAAGAGTGAGGTTAATTACTGACCGTGCCAGAGCCTTCATATTTGTGTCGCCCGCATTGAGTAGTGTAACAGCTTCCTGTAGCTTAGCAGCATCCTTTTCGTATGACAAACACAGCGCATACTCTGCACACTGCTCGTCCAACTCTTGCAACAGCAGCAGCGCCATTCTGTGCGCACCCAACCTCATGTGGATGCGTGCAAGCAATTTGCGAGTAATCCTATATGTTGGATGGTATTCCAGCGCTTGCAGAGCTAACTGGCGTGCCGTAATGTACTGCTCCTGGTCATACAAATCGAGAGCCTTAACGAGCAGTCCCAAATTAGATTTTGGATTTAGCACTAGCAGCTCTGCGGCGTACTTTTGAATGGATACATGCAGTTCCCGCAACCAGGTTTCATTGTGCGCCTGGTCATAGTTTTCAACGTAGGTCTTGCATATCCATTCGTAGCCATAAACATCACGCGGATGAGACACGGTCATATTGCAGGCGTTTTTTATGCATGACTCAAAGTCCTGTTGCTTGAACAGCCACTTGAGGTATCGCTTGTAAACCAGGCTCTTCACAACTGCATTATTTGTTGTCAACAGCTGATCCATGCTCGACTTGAACTGTTTAAGACAAAGTTACTATTGTTAAGCCATTTAAGGAGGAACACCCAATAACACCCTTAACACCCTTACCAGATCGCTGTCGGCCGGCGTTATTTCGATATCCGTGGAAAGCCATATTCTGCCCAGATACTCTTGAATTTGATTGTGATTGCTGTCATCGGGATTTTGCACTCTTCTCTTGAATATGTTTAAACAGGCCGACGACACCTTAACATCTGCTGCCAGTGAATAAAGCTTTTCGTAATAGTTCAAGCATTTTTCCCTGCAATTGTAAGATTTGTGTAACGTATTAGGAATCAAATGCAGTAGCTGATTAATTTACGGTAATAAATCCAAAAGTTGATCATAAATATCGGGAAGCTCCTCCGTTGGCGCACAATTCGCTAGTCCCTGGAGGGCAACAGTGGCAGGTCCCTCCGTAAATTCGATGGACTTTCGAAGGTATTTTGACGCTTCGGTCTTGTCAACATTTTGGTATGCGGCGCCGAGCAACAAGTAACCAATATAATTCGTTGGCTCTCTCTTGAGTAGTCGCTGCAATAAACGTCAGATAAGCAACAACAAATATAAAACTACTTTGGCAAAATTAGTCACTTGGCACTTGTTTATGGCGTCACTGTGCTTGGCCAGCTTTATGGTTTCGCGTATTTCCTTGATCAGTGCTTTATTTTCCTTTGTACTCATTGTTATTTATTTTAAATGTCCTTTTTTATTTTGGCTTAGTTGAGGAAAATAATAAAAACCAGTGTGTCCCCACAAAAATATTATATACCAACAATAATCTGAATTGCGGATCGAATTTGAGATACCCTTGTAGTAAATTCAAAAAGTGAGCACCAATAAGACAAACAGCCACTCAGCCAATAAGAATCAGTGCTTGGTTAAAAAAAAAATAAATATATGCTAAATTTCTTACACAACATTCAAAGATGTGATTTAATGTTTTCGTTCTTCGACATTTTGGCCTTCTTGTTAATATATACAATCGTACGATAGGGCAACACTGAGCATTGTCATACTGAATAGTGTTGGGAGTTTCAAAAATCGACGAAAATGCGAAAGTACCAACAACTGGGGCTGTTGCTTTTATCCTGCTTCAGCGTGAGCATCCTCTTGATGTACAAGACTGAGAACAATCGCCTCAAATATGTGTTGAAGTATGTTAACTTCTTTGGACGCAATGATGCTGCCGCCTTGCGTCGCCTGCAGAATGGAACAGGCTCCGAAGATGAACACCACATGTTCAAGTCCGTATTTTCCAAGCCGCTGCCAGTTTGGCAGCTTATTGGTGACTCCTTTCATGCTTACTCTGCTTACTGGTATGTTGTAAAATGTTTTATAGTAGCTTTCCATAATATTAAACAATTATGTTTAGGAAACGGAACGAGCTGGTCGCCGGCGGTGAAGCGCACATTATCGTTGTGGGCAGGCAGGGAGCCGTGGTCGACTTCCGCTGCAGCTTTGATGTGGGCGGACGAAGTGTGCAAGGCAAGTTTCGATTCCAACGGGATGCATCCGAGGGCGTGGTCAATGACAAGGGCACCACATTCACCAACTACAATTTCTTCTGCCAAGTCAGCCGCAATTTCGGCCAGCCCGAGTATGTCTCCTTCAGCGATACGACTTCGGCCACGAAAAGACAGGTCAAGTTACGCCTGCGCCACTTAAAACCTGTGACGACAGACACTAAAGCGACCACAGCTTCAACTGTGCAACATGTGCATCCCCTGCCGGCAACAATCTGCGTTGATTTGGTCGGCTTTAATTTTAGCTCGCGATTTGCACGCAATACGAATGCAGTGCTGCAGTTCTTTCTGTTCCACCAGGCTCTGGGTGTCCAGCACTTTCTGGTCTACAATTACGATGAGCTGCCGGAACAGGTTGTACGCCTGTTGGACAACACCAATATGCATATCTATGGACTTCCCTTTAACTTTCCGTTTCTTCAAACCAATTCGACAGCTGCTCGTATTCGACAGCTAATCCAAACCGATTGCCTGCTGCGCAACGTGCACTATTCCAGCTTCACCATGCTCCTGACACCCAATGAGCTGGTATATCCAAGTGTAGGATTCGCTGGTAGCAAAGCGAAGGGTTCGCTGCAACAACAGTTGCGTCACTACTCAACGGGGACATATCGTTTCGAGTTGGCCACTTTTGCTGTCTGCTTTGACGAGCGGAAGAAGTTGCTCATTGACAACGTTCAGTATGATCCCGAAGCGAAGACACAGTACAAGTTGCTTCTGTATCGTTTAGAGCTACAGGCGGCTCAGCTGCTACTGCCGACAGCGATGAGTGTGGAACTGCCATTGTCCAGTGGCTTTGCGCATCGTTACATAGACTGCCAGCATGTGGGTCAGGATGGCCTCCACGATTGGCGCAGTGGCGTGCGCCAGGATCTGATGGACCATATCAATATATTGCGTAACGAGGTTGATTTACTCGTTTAAATGTTTTACGTCTAGTATAAGTAGGCATCCAAGTTAGATTAAGCTAGACTCAACTAGACTGCCATAAAAGCAAACCGCATTAGCCTTGCACGACAATTTGCCTCCAGTGGACAAGATTTATATATTGTAATATAATAAATAGACAATTATTTATCATCGAATTAGCAATACAAATTATTTTTGAATGCCATTTGAATGCACCATATCCAATAGTATTATTATTATTATTTGTGTTATATGTAGTATGTGTGTAATATTATTAGTGATCCTCCGTGTTTACTTGAGGCGCTGCATCAGCGCAGCATTCTTGAGTCCAGCCTTCTCAATAGTGGAACTGTCATCGCTTAGCTCACGTGTGGGAAACGAGGATACCAGCACAAAGTTGCTATTCGAGTACTGCGGACGTGCGCTGCAAAAGAGAGAATCATTCAATAACTAACTTATAAAGAAACATGTTAATTTTTCTGAAAGCAATTACGTTTGGATAAAACGCCGAATGTCCGAGACTGTGTGCGTTAAATTGAATTGAGCCGCCAAGCGTGAGCCATCTGCCAAACGTATTTGAACTGTGGTCAGAGGAGCTCCCGCATTCAAATTTAAAGCATCACGTGCACTAGCCTCTTGTGTAGCTACATCCTCAGCTGCGACAGCAGCAGTAGCTGCGGTTGGCTCGTTTGAAGGTGTATTGGTGACAACATTGGCCACCGGACTGCCCAGCTTCTGTCCGGATCCCTTAAACGTTTGTGGCGCTGCCTGGCGCTTAAAATCCTCATGTCTGTGATCCTCCACATCGACATTCACCATACGTCCCATTTCAAGAAGCTCTTGCGGGATTTCCCTTAATTAACAAGTGAAATTAGTCAATAGCGCTGGAGTAAATGGTTAGTTTCTTACCCTCGCATAACCGTCTCGAGGAACTCCTTGTTTTGTGGATCGTCGTAGAGGCGCAGCTCGCCGCCATCAATTGAGAAACCTTGGCTCCACAGCTTAAGTACCACGACGGGCTTGTTCTCAGACAGTTGTGGAGTCCGATTGGTGCCAACCGCCGTGTGATCATTATCCGTCATGCCGAGACGCATGCCCTGGCCCCAAACACTGCCGCCACTGGGATTCCCTGCGCCGCTGGTCGATGGTCCCGCACCCACTTCGGCAATGTTCTGCTCCTGAGCGGAGCGCATCATATCAGTTAGCTGTTCGCGAAAGTTCTTCTTCTTGGCTGGACCCAGAACCTGCTGACCCGAGCGATCGGAGCCGCCAGCGTAGAATGCCTGATGCTCATCGTCGCTGGATGATTGCGTGGACATGTCGCGCAGCGTAGCAAACCTAAAGCCAAGACAAAGTCAGTTGTATTCTATACACTACTCCAAGCAACATGTATGCTCACTTTGGTTTAGCAGCTGACGTTTTTGGTGGAGCACTACTTGATGCCGGCACAGCTTTGGCTTCGGGTGCAGCTGCACCGAAGGAGCCGGCACCAGTTGATGTTGTTTCCGGTGTCGGATTGTCCGACGGCCCACTTTCAGTTTGTGTGGTCCAGTAATTGCCAAGCGATTGCTATATATCGCAAATGCGACAAAACAACGTTTTACATTTTAATCTTTATTGGCTGTTAATTTTTTTACGCTAAGTTTACCTCAATGTCCCACTCGCTGCTGTTCAAGTAAAATTTGGCAGTTGTCTCATCGGTGCCAGTGATTTCAATAAATTGCGCAACTAGATCACCGCGAGCGGCCATTTTATTGATTTTTTAATGTAGTTTTCTTACCCGGAAAATAAAATACAAATCTAAGCAGACGATAATGATAGACAAAAAATCACTGTGACTCTAAAAAAAATTATTCTTGCCAGTGCTGCCCTATATATTTAAATATAACGTGCTAAATATGCCCAACACATGGTTGCAAAAAATATATCGGTGACGCTAAACGCTGTTATCACCTTACAGCAGTATGACAACACTAGATGGTATTTAAAATAAATAATACGTTCAGTTTATTGGTTTCTATCATTTACATTTATTTTATTAAATATTTACTAAATAACAATAGCTATTTTAAAGCGGAGTATCCAATAGCGTTACATCACCCACCGATTTTCGTATTAAAAGTAAAAAGTTCTTGCTTTTATTTAGTTTGATTCTTTCTGAAAATATAGATCATCGAGATACAATGTATAAATCAAACAATACAATAAGATATAAACGTTAAGTTGTTGATTTGTGTTTTCAATTGGTTACATTAATATTATATATCTATAGCTGAATGAATGTGTGAATACCAAGTTAATTTCAATCTAAGCGCATGGTGGTAAATGCTTAACGCATTCCACTTAATATATTAGTTAGTGCAATACAAAAACCCAACAAATACAATATTTTAATACTAAAAATGCTTGCGCATTTACAGCAAACAAATCCAATAAAAGTCCAATGGCTCATGTAGATACACAATTTAGGCCCGTCATTGATGTAATTGTTCTAACGCAACACCTTGCCCTAAAATGTTGGACGTTAGTTGCGTATGAATTGGAATTTTTGGTTTTGTTATATTGATGTATATTTGATTGGTGTGGTGTGTGTTTGTTTTGTTGCCCAGGATTATAGAGTGTTCGTACGAATTATATTGCATGTAAAACAATTACATAGATTAATAATGTGCACAAACAATAGCTTGCCTACAAAATTTACCTTTCTTACCTGAAGATAATAGTTGGCCAAGAAAGTCAGACCCACGCCAAGTCCAGCAGCAAGAATATGAGAGAAATAGAAATTGGGCAGCGGGCGCCGTTTGCGCATCAGGAATGAAAGCATCGAGCTCTTGCGATCCGAGTACGGCGGATAGCGTGCTCTGTAAATAAGCGAGGATTGCATTGCCAGATGATAAGCTAAGTGAGTACTTGTCGTATACTTACGACGCTAGCTTCTCGCCCAGCAATGCCAGATCTTTGGCCAGGCATGATTTCTTGTGTGTGAACGTCTCAAATCCAAATTTGCCATGATAGGCGCCCATGCCGCTCATGCCAACGCCTCCGAATGGCAAGGTGTCAACTGGGAAAATGAGAAATCCAGAATGTTATTAACAAATCGCTTGTATCGCTTGAATCTATTTGTTTTGTTACTTATTTGTGTTAGTTGCTGTTGATTATTTTATTTGCACACCAATTAACACATTTACAGTTAATAAAATATTCGCAATTTTCCCAATCGTTTATTAAGCAAGTATTAAGTAAGCATTTCAATTCGAGCAAAGCCAAACAATAAATTCAACCCTAAATTTGTTAATTTCCAGATTACAAAACTCAATTATTACAGGTTTTGTATGTACTTATAAATTTTGACATTTGGAGAGATCGATTGGACGGATTGGACTGGATTGTGTCCCTTGGCGTATTTCTGGGCTCTCAGCGCGGCAAATTGTGCTTTTCTATTGACAGTTAATAATACTCAAAAATAATTGTCAACGTTTAAGTAACTGTGTTACATTTGCAGTGCATAAGCAATAACTTAAATACCTATATAATTGCATATCAATTAAAACGAACAGCACTGAACAAGTTAGTTATACTTTAAATATATACCTGCAACGTGCATGATAGTCTCGTTGCTGCAGAATCCGCCGCTTGTTGTGTTCGCCTTGAATTCATTAACTAACTTTTTCGAGTTTGAGAACACGTAGATTACAAGTGGTTTTTCTCTATTTTGAGGGGTAGTTGGGAAAGATGTGAAAAACAATTAACATACAATATGCTACATCGATGAAATATATCATCTGACTAACAATCACATAACTTGAATAACTACAAAACACAAACCGAAAAAAGTCAATGTTATGAATATGATGAATTACAAATTGGATGCTTGAGTATACAATAAATGTATTGTATATATATTAATAACTATCAGATATTGGAGCTGCACACAACTCCAAAAAAAAATGTATTATTGTTTACAGTACCGCCACCAAATATTTACAACTTACACTTTACTTACAAGTTTAGAATTTAAAACATTTACTCAAATTGTAATTAACTAGCGCAGGCATCAAAACGACGAGCGGAGGGTAGGTTGTAAAAGGGAAGAGATGAGCAACCACAACCGATATATACATTTGCTGTAGTGTACCAAATGTCTGTATAGGTACTACGCTTAGTTGAAGAAGTTATCGGGTAAGTTATTATTTAACAATTGGGAAACCGCCTCGCAAATTACATATTTATCAATAACCGTAGCCAAAAAAATGTTGTTCAGGATCGCAAAGCATCGATTAATTGTGATCATTTGGCTTACCGGCATAATGCATAATCGTGTCATTCACGCACAATCCGCCCGATTGTGTGCTGTTCACGAACAGATCGAGAACCTCTTTTTCCGTTGTGAAAATATACAGGACAAGCGGATTTTCTCTAATTTTTGGCGTTTAACGCGTTTTTTTTAGACAGACGACGAATTTGAAAACGTTGCAACATTATTATCGATGGCATTTTAGCAGAGATTTTGCATGTTTTGTGTGTGTGTTTTGTTGTTTCTTTGGTTTTGCGACAAATGACAAATGACAAATGACATATGACAAATGACAAATGACAAATGCAAGACTCTTGATGCAAAATGAAATCAAATTTGAAACACTTGAGACACACTTGGCTTTCAGTTTGGCACACTGATGGACATACCTGGAGTTAATGAACTTTATCGCATCGTAGGCATTCTCTACTGTGCAAATGGGCAAGATTGGGCCGAAGATCTCTTCCTCCATGATCGCGTCGTCGGGCTTGACATCGACCAGAATTGTGGGCTCAATATAACGCTCGCTGGCATCATAATTGCCGCCAACGGCAACGCGTCCAGCCTTCATTAGTCCCAACAGACGCCTGCAAGCAAAGCCAATTACAATTTGTTCTTGCAAATAAATCAATTTCAATCGAGTTAGCTACTGGAAATTGTTCTGGTTTATGATGCGACATAGATCCGGGCTGCTTTGAATGTTGTCGCCGTACCACTCCTTGAGCACATCTTTTACCTCGGCAATGACTTTCTCCTGCATCTCCTTGGAGCAAAGTACGTAGTCGGGTGCAATGCATGTCTGTCCACAATTGATCAGTTTGCCCCACAGAATGCGCTTGACCGCCGTGCGCAGCTCAACCGACTTGTCAATGTAGCATGGACTGCAAATAGAGTCAATTAATAATCATTGATCAACGGTGCTGTGCGAGAACAGCGACAACTCACCTCTTTCCGCCCAGCTCTAAAGTTGTAGGCGTCAAGTACTTGTTGGCTGCCGCATGCACAATTTTGCCAACACGCGTCGAACCCGTGTAGAATATATAATCAAAGCGTTGATTTAGGAGCTCAGAGGTTTCGCTCGGGCCACCGCAGACCACGGGATAGCAATCCTGTTGGTAACAAAAACCATATCAACTCAATTATATTTCAATATTATGACAGCTCACTCACGTTGTCCAAATATTTGGGTATGATTTCGGCAATGAACTTGGCACAATTGCCAGCTATCTCACTGGGCTTGATCACAACACAGTTGCCGGCGGCAATGGCTGAGGCAACGGGAACCAGCAGCAATTGCAGCGGATAATTCCAGGCACCAATTACAAGCACAACGCCAAAGGGATCATTAAAGATTTGCACATCGTCCAGCAAATTTACAATCGATTTTTCCGGCTACGATGCGAACGAACAATTAATTATGCAATACATTTAGAATTTCATTTGGCAATACGCACCTTCTCTGGCTTCACCCAGTCGGAGAGATGATAGAGAATGTGCTTAATATCATTCTTCATGAATTCTGTTTCCACAATTAAACTCTCCTGTTTGGGTCGTCGCAAATCGGCCTCCAAAGCGCTGATAATCTCGTTCTCATGCTCCTCATAGCAGCGTAGCAAATTTTCTAGTTGTTTGCGACTGGAATAAATAATTAATTAATAATGAATGTACGATTAGAGAAGCACACAACAATCCAATTTCGATCGGTCGTTTATGAGAATTCTGTCATATAATAATCCTAAGTTGCTTGTGTGGAAGACTTGATATCTACAAACGAGACCTTAAACAAACTTGATTAGAATAATGTAGATTGCAATTTTTTAAAAGAAGCGCAGTTAGAAACACGTTTAAAATATTCTGCTTCCTTTAAGATCGATTGAGTTATGAGCAATAAAAAAAAGTCAAATGGCAACTAATTACAATGCAAGACAACTTCATAAATATAGAAAAAAAAACCTAATATCATCGTAGGTGCTGAGCTGTTGCTGTTGCTGCTGAGGAACTTGGGGGAAGGTCAATGTTAATTTGCCGTTTCGATTATAAATTATGCAACATTTGGTTTTGGTTTTGGTTTTGGAAAATGATTCTACGTTTTATATATGTGACGCACCGGGCGAAAACAGCTGCTCGTTTCGCAAATATTTGCCCACATAGCATACATTAGCATACATATACATATACATATATATACATATACATTTATATATATATATATGTGATTGGAGATACCCGTAAAACCTAGTGGAACTAGAACTTTAAAACCGGTCTGCAAACCTCGCCGATTTTGTTTTTGGCTATTCACAGTGATCTTCTCAATTTCGTAATTTTAGTTAATGCCAGTTTGAAGGTCAGCAACAAACATTTGTTCTGCATATCAGAAAAATGCAATTTTTAAATTTTATTTCTAGAAATATATTAGGCGGAGCTAAATAGATTTGTGGCCAGGTAACAAGGGTTAAGTTCAGGTGAACTTAAAGCTGCACTTGTTTAAGTCGTGGAGAATGTTATTGATTAGGTTTATAAATATTGAAAACTATCGTTGTGCATATAAATGAAGCAATTATAGTTAATAATCGCATTATCATACGGCACAAAGACTGATAATCAATATAAATAATTTAGAAACGCTTATATATATATATATTTATATATACATATTTTATATATGTATTAATGTATGTATTTAAGCTTAGAGATATTTCAATGCGCTTCTGAATGAGAAGTGGAAGAGGCCGCTTAGAAGGCAAAAACAATCGCAGAACTCAACACGTTTGTTAAGAGTTTATTTGAACAAGAAAAAGATCATGAAATTAAATGGCCATCAACCTTGGAGGAGGCCAAAAGATACGTCCGCACTTCCGTTTCACACATTGTGCTCAAGATACATACACATTTCGTATATATGTACATTTAACTATATACTATATACTATACACATATCGTTTTTGTTTATTAACATAATTATTTTTAACTATTGTTCAGGTGTTATATACACATGTGTATTTCTAAATTGAGCTGTTTTGTTTTTTATTGCCTGACCTGTCTAACTTTATATTGTTAAAGTAATAAGTGTTGCTTTAACGAGTCGCTATATTTGACATATTTTTCAATTTTTTTTGTATTATTAATTCAGTTGAACTGCGCTTCATGAAAGGTACACAAACAGGAGGTTCAAAGATCATAGCTTAATTTACAATGTTGTAGTCTGACTCTGAGATATGCACATATATTAAAGGAACAATCGAAAAGAAAATTAAAATAATACAAAGTGTGTGTTATATATATATATATATATATATATATATATATGAAGATATGGTATATTTTCCGTTCAGACTTCAGACGTTGTGGTGCTATATATAAGTATATTATCTACATTCGTTATCAGTGCAACGAGTGCTCAAATTCCATCGAACAAACAAAGTTCAATAAAGCGAGTTCGAAAAAGTTAAACATTTTCAGGCTGTACTCGAGTACATCTGTATTTATGTTGTGTATATTTTATGTTAGTAAAAACTGTGTTGCAAAATTGCGACATCAGTTGTTTTATTTCCATTACTTTAAATATGAGTGCAATAATGGATGATGTCTGGCGACCTGCTAACGACAACTATCTGTATGTGCTTGTACCTGTACCGTAAAAAAAGCAGCTTTAGCAGTTAATGCTCTTTTTGATTTTGTTTTACAGCCACTTACCGAAAGCTTACGTTCCTGGTCTTGCCGCTGGCGAATGCGAGGCGGGCGCGCTGCAATGTCTGCGAATGGTTCATCGCATCAGTTGTTGGTGTTGTTGTTGAGTTTTCACATTCGCAGTGATCAAGTTGTGTTGCGTGCAACAACACAGATACATGCGCAGGTATATACATATTTATATGTGTATAGATATGTACACATATATTTAGGAAGATAATAAAAACGAAAACAAAAACGAAAAATACGAAAAATCAAATAAAATCAGACGAAAAGAAGGCTTAATGTTCGTTACGTGCACAAAAATGTTCGTGAATAATACTTGTTGCTGCTGTTTTTGTTGTTGCGCCCGCATTAAATTGCATGCGGCATATAAGTAATTTTGTTGATTTGCTTTGCAAAACATAACATAACATTTGCAGTTGCAACTGGCATCATCATTATTGATGTATTATATTATATTAATTATGTACAACACTCACATCGTCGAAATTTGCCATTATGTCAGGCTGGGTTGCGTGCTCGACGTTTTCGCTTTCGGTTTCTGCTTCTGGGGAATACAAGAACACACACACGCACACAAACACAGGCAGACAGATAAGAATATGAAATTTTGTTTGCTTTTGTTGCTCACTGGTTAACTGATTGTTACAATCACTTTTATGTTTATAATATATAATTAATAATTGTGTGTAAATACTTTTCAAGCGGCTGTGGGGCAGGGGCAAAACAAGCAGACGGATTCAATAAAATAACGCGCAACGCACAGGCAACAAAGCACAACCGACAACGTTCACGGCGACGAGAAGATTGAAATTGAAAATGACGAGCAGTTGACTACTTGAGCCACAGCCGCTGCTTTAATCGTTTTCAATTCTTAAACCCGTTTCAAAACTCAAACACCGCTCGCCAACCTCTCTTGAAATGCACCTAACAACTACAAATCGGACGGCTCAACGAACAGCTGTTTTGCCGTAAATGAATTCAGATAAATTTTAGTTACCGAGTCCGAGTAACGATTATAGCGTGTGTTTATTGTCATTTAGATATCGACTAGTCGATTCATTGCCATAGTTTGTAACGTTATTTTGAAAGCTCGTTTCTCCAAATTTATAACCGAATTTACAAGATAAAATATAAATAATGTTCACAGATTTAAAAAAACAATTGTGCTCCTGCCCCGTTTAACTCTAGATATAGATAATAAAAAATTAAAAATTTTCGGCAGGTTTACCTCAGCAACTCAAGTGTAGCAGCACAGATGCCGGTTGGTACTGAATAAATATTGCAGGCACAAGCATTTCTAATCTAAGCAACGAGCTTTATCAGCGTCCAACAGGTTTGGTAAGTATTAACAAACTTATACATAACATTTCTATATGTGTTATTCTATATTTATATACTGATAACGCGTACAAGCGCTACAACATTTTCCGCTTTTTTATTAGTGCAGCTTAATTAATTTGTTTGATAAGCTGCAATGAATTTGAACAGTTTAAATGTCGGGTTAACAGTTCTACCGAATGTTGTCTACTAACGATGATTGGGCAATTATAATGATGACATAAATCATTCATAACCAGCATTATCAGCAATACATAAAAGTTTACTCACCAATATGAATGACGGTTGTTCCATCGCCTGCATTTCCATAGAATAAATAGTTTTTTATTATTGTTTATTGCTTGCATCAAAATACAATTTTAAATATGATAAAGCTTACCATTTTTTGGGCGAACAGTTATTTGCTGGACTCCATTTGCAGCCATGTTCGCAAGTACAAATTCTTTATTTATATCGTAGAACGCACACACACCTCAGATTTAACACAAGCTGAAATTAAGCAAATATTTAAGAGAATAAAACACTTAGGAACTTTTATTTTTAGTAATTTCTTCTTACGACTTTTGTTTGCCAAATACGCAGCATGTGTTTGAATTATAGCCTAGCAGGGAATGAAAAATTTGCAAAAAATGGCCAGCTGCCAGGAAACCGTAAATTATTTTAATATTCATATAAATTAATTAATTATTATATTGATTTCTATTGATTGTTGGCTTAATTAAATGCTGGGAGGCACGAAGCCAGTTTCGCGAAACGAGTTCACCGTACTTGACTTGATGTCAACACGTACGTAGAGATGTACATATATATAAAGTTTATTAACACCCCACCATGAATGGTTTCAAGGTCAAGCATGGCCAGCCAAGCCAAAGCCATTTTTATGGACTCCGATTACATAATCCGTAGTGCAAATCGTGTGACACAATTGGCGCCGGGCAACGTGCCATTACAAGCGCTTTTCCAACTACTTTTCCACCTAACATAGAGCGTCGTTGACACTTGACACTGGGTCACAATTCAATGATTTCACTATCAGCAACATCATCAAATTTAGCTAATTATAATATTTAAAAGAATCGCACTTGAATTGTTATACTATTTCTGATTCTATTTTCTATTAATGCTTATCACCAGCATTTCTCAATAAAACGAACAAATTCCCCAAATAGCCGTTTATGCAGCAGCTAAATCTCGATTAATTCCAGCTTCGAAGGTGGTGTCCAGTCGCTCGTCCACTCGATCTGCCTGATTTGCCGGAACACTGTACTTGTTTTGTTTTTTTTTTTTTTGGTTTTTTATTTTGTTTTGAGTTGGAAGCGTGATTTGCTGTGTAAGCTCAATTAGTATGCACAACCTTTAACTGCTTGACGAAATCAAAATACCATTCGAAAACCTATATAGAAATCTTTGGAGCACGCTCCAATACCGATTCAAAATTACCCACAATCACTAAATAATATGTGTGTCTGTCCGTAGCCGCAGTGAATTGAATTTCGAGCGGATTCACTTAACGCGCCAACGCTCGAAACACGTCTGAGGCACGAATCCGGGCAGACGGCCAGTTTATGCTATGAGTCGGGCTTAGACAGTTACCTTTTCGACCAACTGTGTCTCACATCAAACAATTTAATTGGTATAATCATTGTTGTATACGATTTGCGACATATTCTAAAGCCAAACATATAATTTTTGTCAATTTACAATAATTAAAGCCGTTTATACGCAATATTTTTAATAACCCGACTATCCTTAACAATTGATGGCGACAGACTCTGTGGCACTTTAAAAATATTCAAATTTATAACTTTAAACACTTAAATAAAATTAAGGAAAATCTATGACAACGAATTCGAAACACCCTAACAATAATACATGGCTCATTTACTTTATTAATATTTATAAAAGGTAAAGAAAATTAAATGGCAAATTCATCAGTTTAGTTTTCAATGTTTTTGTATGATATTATTTATTTTTTGTAAGCCTTTTTTCAGTTTGGACTCTAGCTTAAATAACAAAAGAGAAACATCAAAACAAAATACTAATAAAACGCAATTTGAGACAATCATGTTGCGAAATGCCGACTCATTGCGGGGATAATTTCAGAACCAGATCCCAATTATGAATCTGTGTAAGCTATGCGACAAAGTTAAATAATGCTCTTCTCTAGGGTATGAAGCACACAAAGTGGCAGCTCAAATAGCTGCTAAGTGATCACACCACCTCTGCACTCTCCGAGATGAAAGATCGTCTGGCGAACGTTTGTTTATTTACATTGGCCACAAACAGCTGTTGGCCGGAGGCGCGTTCAAGTCGACAAGCGAAGCTAACCGGTTCTTAAAAAACTTTTTGGTTTTTTATTTTTTCTCAAATGTATTTACCAACCCTGACCATGAAGATCAGACTTGGACCCGTAGATCCACTGGCAGGCGGCGACTGTGAGTGACAAGCCAGAAAACCAATATAAATCTCGTTAAATTCATTAATTATACACGTAATTTTAAACACAGCTTAATTGCAAAACACTCGTAATTAAGTAGCCACTATAATTAGCCATAAATGTTTTTATAATTAAAATTAGTTTTTGAACTATAATTATATAGTGCACGACACCAGTTAGCGTTCTACACTAAAGTTTCTAATCTCAATCATAATCTTGTTTATTTTCTGTTATTGCATTCATATTGTTGCAATATTATTTCTGCAATCATATTTATATATTAATTCACTTTCACATTCCACAATCGGCTCAATGATTGTGTAATATTAACAGAATTTCGAAAATTTCCAGCGGTTTTTGGTTGTTTTACAGCATTTGATTTGGAGCTACGCAGATTTAAGTTTTACACAATTTTAAAGCATAAATTTAGGCGCTGTTTAAAAAATAAGTTTATTTCCCTCATTCTAATATTACAACAATTTTACCTACCTGATTCCAGCGAACACATAATCAAATATATATTAGCTTGGGTTTAATTTTGACAAATTAATTTTTGCTAATTGACTTGAAGATTGAGGCGCTTCTCAGGTATCAGTATATCAATAATTTGGCCTCGGAAGTATTTGTTTCAAAATATTGAAGAATATATTTATATAATAATAATATAATAAGCTGCTTTGGAAAACATCCGGAATTGCTTTGCCAGATCTTCAGCAGATATTAGAAATTGAGTATTGTTTGAATAAATAAATGAAAGAGGGAATGTATTATTTTATTAGTGTATAATTTATTATTTAAATATGTTATAAAATTTGTTTATCGTATAAAATATACTCTTATTCTTGTCACACATCTATAGATATACATATATAGATATATATATATATATATATACATATACATATATACAATATATATTAGTATATATATATATATATATATATTTATATATACGCATATGTGTATTTATGCATGTATATAGAAAAATTACAATTCAAGTATTGTAGTTCATTTTGTTTTTTTTTGCATTCCACACTATTACACAATTACAATTTTTAACTGCAACTCGTTATTGTTATAATTTGTCGCCTTGATCTAAGAGCATTTCGTCCTTCACATTAGTTTATATATATTAATGTATATATATATATATATATATGCATTTATTAATGGGGATGTATGTATGTAGTATGTATATGCTTATGCAAAATAGCTGCAATATTATGTATGTATGTATGTATGTATGTGTACCTAGTACATGCTTGTTCTATTTAAATATGTAATGCAGTATGAATATTTTCAAATATCGAAATGTATGCCAAAAAATTTATTTTTTTTTGTTTTTTTTTTTGTTAATTTTCTTTTATAGAGTAGTATTTAGTTATTACTATGTATGTATGTAGTTGCATATGCATAGGTGTAAGTAGTAGTAAGTATGTATGTATATATATGTATGTATGTTACTATCGTATGTATCTCTATTTATGTAAGTAGTACTCAAAGTAGAAAGAATACACATCTCTTCAGCATTTAAGTCGCCATTATATGAACCAAGCATTTTGTTTTTTGAGTCGTCTGTTACGCAATTCGCAGGTAAACTAATCGTACATATGTACATATGTATAATGTATATACCTATGTATGTATGCATGTATATGTATGTATATGCCTATATGTAGTATTCATTTTAGCTATGTATGTATATGCGAAACCAGTAGCTGGCCTACATTTTATTTTCTTTTTTTGTGTGTTTTTTTTTTAATTTTTTCATATTTTTTTTTTGTATTTTTTTGTTGGATTTTTTATGATTTTTTTTTTATTCAATGCTTATAAATAAAATTTGTACTCGTTTTGTACTCAATTGCTCCATAATTACTACATATGTTAGTATGTATGCATGCGTATGTTTATATATGTATATGTTTTTGTATGTATGTAAGTATGTATGTTTGTTTTGCCAAAAGAAACATGGATTTAGATACAAATATGATTTTTGTTTTTGCTTGCATTTTTTCGTTGCAAACCTATTGTTATTGGCTAATTCTAATTGATTTATTAAATACATATTTATGCACGTATGTATGTATTTATGTATTTAGTTATCTTTGCGTCTTATAAAAATTTGATCAAAATTGTATTTTGATAGAAGAATTCATTTTAGCATCGTTAATCGACATTTTATAAAAATTTGATTTATAAATAGGTGTTTTTTTTTGTTTTGTTTCTTTTGTTTTTTTTTTTTTGGGAAAATCGTTTTTACAATCATTTAGTTGTTAGCTGCTCTTAAATCGTTAGTCATTAGTTTTATATTTGGCTTAAAACTAAATACATATATATATATACATATATATGTAAGTATGACAAAAAATTGAATACCTGATTTAACTTTTGGATTCGTTTTAGTTCGTTATTAAGCTACTTGTATATGAGCACACATATATTTAAATATTTATTATTTTGTGTTTTTTTTTTTTTTCGTTTCTAGCATTACTTGTAAGTGTGGGCAATCTTTTTTTTGGAATATTTTCGGTTTTTTCCATATAGGATATATTTAAAAAAAAATACCTGCTTGAAATTTAATTTTTGGTATGTATTGTAAATGTTTATTCAACTATTTAATGCATATGTTAGCAGTGTCTGTGTATATGAATGTTTGTGTGTGTGTGTGTATGTGTGTGGATGTGTATGATATTCATGACTTTGAATTGAATTTGTTTAATTTATGTATTTCTTATATTTCTTATATTTTGTTTTGTTTTGTTTTTGATTCTTAAGCCTTTGGCAAATTGTTCAGTATTCATGACTTTCAGTTTGTGTTTAACATACATTTATAATCTTTAGATATATAGTACATATATATATATGCTATATGTGCTTAAATGCTTTTTATTTTTAATTATGGCATTCGGTAGTACTTAAATCTCAATCTTGGTTTACAATTTGTTTTTTTTTTTTGTTTGTTTTTTTACACAATTTCAAAACTGTGGCTTTTAGAAAACGGCGCTCATTTGTAATGATTTTAGTATTTGCTTTTTTTTGTTTTGTTTTGTTTTTTAATTTAGTAAATCTCACACATGTAGAAATATTAGTAAAATATGGCATTTCTCATATGTATGTCTCATATCATCAATACGCATATACATATACACATATATATACACATGTATATTTATATATATATATATATATATATATGTATGGTATGTATGCTTATTTATTTATGTACTTTTAAGTATGAATGGTATGGTTTTGAAAAATGTGAGGAAATGTTTTTTGATCTGGTTGCTACCAGCAATCACATAAAATGAACGGCGCTTTAAGGTATAAGTGTGTGTGTGTGTTTGTGTATTGTGTGTGGATGAATGTTATTCGATTCAAATGAGGTTATGGCAATTACATACTTGGATCGTGTAATCGACTAAAAAAGGAGTAGAACACGTTCAAGTCAAATCGTATTTTGAGTATATGTATGGCTAGGGTAAAATTTAAAAACTTGAAAATCGCGTCACTTAGTTTTTACGATACACTTTCTCTTTTTTGTTTGTTTTTTTTTTTTTTGTCAATTTAATACTAATTACACCAATGACTTTTGTCAGTATGTATATGTATATATATATGTATAGTATATCTACTCGTAATTAAAGATACATACATGTATATGTATCCATTTCATATACACGCGTATATCTGAGGCTGATGCTCTCGTAGAGCATTTTGCACACATTTCAATACATTTATATATATATATATATGTATAGAATATATATATATATATTGTTTTAAATATTTTTCTTGTTTTTAATTATTATTTTGTTTTTTGTTTTTTTCTTTTTCGTTTTTTTGTGTATTAGTTTTGCGCATTTTATGCGTGTTGCTTTTTACGTGGAAGGAGTGTTAGCTCAATGCTCAATGCTCAAATTTCGATCTGTTCAGAAACAGTTTTGGGTTCGTTTCGTGGTCAGTGGTTTGAGTTAAGAACAAACAACAACAAAGTTTTTTATAAGAATTGACAATGACAAACGAAATCATTTTGAAGAGGGGCTGAGTTTTTTTTTTAAATAATTAAGTAATTAAGTCAGTAAGTAAGTAAGTAAGTAAAAAGAATAATTATATATATCTATATGTAAAACATAACTACATCATAAGTAACTAGTTGGCTAATACATTTTAAGCGCATTTGTCAAACGCATTGCAACTAATGCTCTCCTCTCGCTTCTCTCCTCTCCTCTCCTCTCGCATCTTTATATAGTCAACTACAACTACGTTCAGTTTTGTCAGTATCTCAGTGAGAGTGCATCTGTCAGATACTATTTTACTTGGCTTGCTGTCATTAATTCGGCTAATATTTATAAATGTATGTATCTATGTATGCTGTATGTAGTATTTAGTATATGCATTAATTATTTATTTTTTTCTTTTGTTTTGTTTTTTTTTTTTTTGTTTACTTGCGAGGAACTTGTCACCTAAATATGTATTCAATACGCGCATATTGCTCTGGATATATGTTTTTTACTATGCCATTTGCATGCCGCTTGATCATTTTTTTTATAGGTCTCTACTAAATGCTAATGAACACATTCAAGTCAAAAATTATGATAATTTTTTGTTATTTTGCTTTTTTGCTTTTGTTTGTTTGATAATTCTTTCGGTACCTGTACGCAATTAATAATACAATTAATAATAATACACAATAGTAATTTATAATAGTAATGATACACCAAAAACAGACAAATAAAAATAAATCATTTCTTTGTGATGCAACGTATGTATGTATGTATGTTTGTATGTGTATGTTTGTTTATGTATTTATGTATGTCAGTTAAACTCGGTTTAAGCTATGCCCATATTTATGAATTGATGTGTGACTTGTGACTGTTTGTGGCGTTGAGATATATATATATATATATATAGGTATATATATATATATATATATATATATTTGTGTATATATATAGTACATATTGTACATATGTATGTGTAAGTTAAGCTATGTTTTAAGTTACGTTACGTTACGTTATCAATGTCATTGCAATTTTTTGGCCTCACCATATATGGTGTTTCAATTGGCTCCACAATTGCCGTTTAGTTAATCAGTCTTCGTTTAAGAGTTCAACCAAAAAGTCAGCGGGTTTCATTTATAATTATCCTTCTCATTTTTGTGTTTTACTTTTTTTTTTTTGTTTCATTAACTTTACCTAGAATAAAGTTTCATCAAACTCACTTGCTCAGTCTCAATTATAAGAAATTAGTAATAATAAACAAATTTTTAAAAAAAACGTTTACATACCACAAATAAAATTGATTTACAAAAAATTATTAAGGAAAAGTACTAAACTGAACTAAACTAATTTTTTTTAACTCTAATACCACTAAGCAAATTATTGTGTAACTCGTCATCATAAAAGAACAAACAGACCTATAAACAAAAAACCAAAAACTAAAAAAAAATAAACTTAGTGGTTATTTGTTTTGTTTTGTTTTTTTGTCACTTTGTTTTAAATGCAACCCCCAAAATTTCTTGCTCTCAGTTTCCATGCCACTCAGCTAGCTAGTAAACTGCCCCTCAGTCTAACTAACAGGTAATAATATTTTCATCTAGTATTTATTGTGTGTTGTTTTCTTATTTTGTTTGTTTTGCATCCCTTTTCCTTTTTATCATACTTTCTTTGGATATAAAGTGTATTATTTTTTCTCTCTTCTCTTCGTTTTTTTTTTTTTGAGTGTATTTTTCTCGCTCGCTTTTCTTTCCCCACTAGGTGTTCTAGTTTTCAAAAAAAAAACATCTACTGAGCCGTCTGCTGTTGGTATTTTGCTTTAGTTTAGTTAGTTCTCTAGTTGGTTGCTTGGTTGGTTGTTTTCTTGTATATTCACTAAATATATATGTGTGTTTGTGTGTGTGTTTCTGTTTGTGTGTATATATGTGTGTGTGTGTGTGTGTGTGTGTAAATTACCAAATCTTAACCGTGTTTAATAACTCTTAAGCATTATCGAGGTAATCGTTGTAGCACTTATGCTAAAAATTTTCACTAATTTTAATGCCGTTTTTGTTTTTGCTTTCTTTGCTTTTTTTGTTTGTTTGTTTTCGTTTTTGTTTTGGATTTCTTTGCTAAATATTTTAGCACTTGTAAATGGTCTAAAAAAACGTCGTCTGTCTTCTGCTATCTGCTTGTTGCATGCATTTTGCCTTTGCTATCGTTTTTTGTTTTGTTTTTTATAAACTAATTTAGAATACGTGCACAAACCGCTTGTAAGGGTTAGACCCTTCTTTGGAGTCTGGCGACAGTTCTATGAGGAATACAATGCGCCCATCCGGCATCAAGGCCACATCGCATGTGCGATCCTTTTCATCCAACGTTGGCGGCATCAGCGGATTTATGGAGGGACGCACCTCGATCTGTGGCCAAAAACAGGATTACATTTAAAATGTTCTGATAGAGATATCATCGATGCAAATACTTACATCCCACATAAAGTCTAGATTCTGATTGAAGACGAGTATGCGTTGATTCTTGGAATCGGCAACTATAATGCGACCCTCATCGTCGCAACAGAGGCCAGAGGGTCGATTGAATTCATGGAAGCCAGAGCCCTCATGTCCCTTCACAGACAGAATCTACCAAAAACAAAAAACCAGAGATTTATATAGAAAATGAATACAGGAATTGGATGTATGCACTTACATCATTGATATCCGGATCGATTAAATACAAGCAGTGGTTGTCAAAGTCGGAGACAATAATGTTGCCGGTGGGCGTGTAGCAGACGCCGCGGGGCGAGGCGATGCCCTTGGTCTGGCCATGATTATCGAACACAATCTGGCGGATGAAACGGCCCTCGGAGTCGAACTGTTGAATGCGATGGTTGCGCGAATCGGTGACGACAATTTGGCGACGCGAGTTGACAGCCACATCCCATGGATACTGAAATTGGCCATACTCCTTGCCATAGCTGCCGAATTTGAGCAGAAATACACCGCTGGCCGTAAAGATCTGCACCCGATGATTATCCTTGTCCACAACAATGATGCGATTATCAACGTCCACACAGATGCCGGCGGGCAGATCGAACTCCCCGTTGCCGACGCCCTTGCGGCCAAATTTGAACTTGAGCGAGCCATCCGGATTGAAGACCTGCACACGATTGTTGCGCCTGTCCGAGACGAGCACATGCCCCATCTTGTCGACGCACAGGCCCCACGGCCGGCTCACCTGACCCTCCTCGTGGCCCTCGGTGGCAAAGGAGAGCGACAACGCGTTCGAGTTGCGCACCTTCACCAGATCCATGCAACCGGGTATGGCCTGTGTGGTGCGTGGTGCACTGAAGTGCAGGCCCGGCGAACTGCGCAATCCATTCAATTCCCAGTCGAGTGCAGCACTGGACATGCCACAGGCGCTGCCGCCACGCGGCTGCATAATGGGTGAAGGTATGCGAAAGCTGTTGTCGCGCAACAGCGGACGACGCACCGTTGTCGAGGCGACACTGAGAGGACCATTGCCCGTGCTGGTGGCCAGACTGGGCAGGCCAAAGGACATATCGATGCCGGAGGAGGCGGCGACAGCAGCAGCGGCAGCAACAACTGCCGGTGCTGTGACCACATTGCTGGCAACAATGCCATTGCTGCTTGAGACGATGGGCATGTTCTTGTCATCGACAAGGATAACGCCGCCCTGATTGCGTATATCCTGCAGCAGACTGTAATCGGGCGGGGCAAAGGCGAAGACCTCCTGCTTTGGCTGCAGATCCTTGTAGATGCCCGCAAACTGTTCCATCTGTCGCTGTCCGTTCGTTAGCTTCATGGCAATCTCGATTTGATCCATGCTGCATGCATTGTCCGCCACCTTGCTCAGCATGTCCGATGTCTCCGACAGACCGGCCAACGCAGACTTCAAGCCCGCCATCTGATCATGGAGTATGGCGAGACGACGCTGACGCAACTTCTCGACAAAGTCGAGCAGAAAACGCTCGCGATCTTCGATGGCAATGATGAACTGGCGGAACGCCTTGCGTATATTGTCGCTCAGTTCGCTGCAGTTGCGCTCGATCAGGCGGATAAAGGCCAGCGCCTTGTCAATGCTGCTCTTGATGCAGCGTGTCCCCACCTGACTGCTCTCGATGGCGCCCTCCAGCTTCTCCTTGGACCCAACCATAAAGTTCTGTATGGACGCATAGCTGTGCTCCTTGTGCTCGTGCAGCGTACAAAACTGACAGACCAGCTTGCGGCAATAGTCGCACACGTAGCGCAGCATCTCGTTGTGGATGTCACAGATGAAATTGCTGCTCGGCGGCGTGTGTGCGTTCCCCGAGCTGCCGCCGGTGGGTGAGGCGCCAATCGGTGTTGGTAGCGAGACAATCGAATGGTTCGAGGATAGGGGACTGTTGCGATGCTCGCGCAGGCAATCGTTGCACATGAACTCGTTGCACTCGAGGCAGCGGATCGAGGCGCTCACCTCGCACCAGCCACAGTTTATCGACGAGTTGTTCGACGATTCCGGTGACATTTTGGAACTGCGCGCCGCACCGCTGCCAATGGGTCCAATGCTGAAATCACCGTGTGTCTCCAGACCGCCCAGAAAGTTATTGATAAAGAAGTCGGCGCGAGGCGGCGACCTGCAAAAAGGTGGGCAAAGAAAAAGAAAATACTTAAGCAACAAGATTCCAAGGAATGTTTTGGGTTCAACAGTGACTTACCCATTATTTTGTTGCACATTGGGCAGCAGGCCCACATTGAGATCCCAGGAGGGGAACGATTCGAGGATGCCGGCGAGTAGACGCTCCGATGAGTTGCTGGCATTGCTGCTGATGCTGCCGCTGCCACTGCCGCCGCTGCCACCTACGTTGACTGTGTTGCCGTTGCCGGCTATGGCTGTGTTGGGGACGATGCTGGGCCCATTGCTGCCAGCCATTTGCTGTGGAACCGTATTGTTTGACAAGAGTTCCATCATAAGCAGTGAAGTGGTAGTAGCTGAACTTTGAGATCACGATTCTTGTGGTTGTTATTATTGTTGTTGTTGTTGCTCTTTTTGCTCTGGTTGTTGTAGAAGTGACCCTTGACACTCTCCGGCAACTGCAAAGCGGCAAGTCAAATTTATAATTTTTTTCTTTTAGTTTTAAGACGCGTTTTCGCTAACGAAGCAGAAGTTGACAGTTGCCGTGAAGGCAGCTAACTAAATTGACCAGACGCTATGCTCAGCATTAAGTAGCCCAAATTGCACCTTTTCAAATCCTCTGCATATCTATGTGCCTGTGTGTGCATGTGTGTGTGTGTGAGTGCAGCTGCATTAAGAGGTAGGTAGCGAAAATAGATATATCGGAAAAACTAGGCGTCCCTATTGTTGTCCTGATCCCTTAAGGAAAAGCAACCCGAATATGCATCTCAAGCAAGCAGCAGCAGATGTATGGCGCAAGGGGCAGGTCAAAATTGTTGTTGTTGTTGTCTTGGAATTTGGTGCGGCAGATACCCATCTAATTTATGAGACCCTATGTTGCAGCCTATTGTTGCACTGATTCCGCTTAAGCAAGTCTACATTACACAAAATGGCTGCTTACAACGTTTCGCGCGATTTATTTATGGCCAAGTTTGAATTCTTCGCTTGGCTGCTGTACTTTTGTGTGACCCACAAATAAAATGCATAATTTTCCCAAAAAAAAAAAAAATACAACTACGCATGAAATAAATATTCTATTTGTAGGACACATTGTGGGGCAGATAGCTATAGAAAAACCACCCCCAATGGACTCCCCCAAAAGTCCTGCTTAGTGAATTTTCTAGCTGGTTTGTATAAAAAATAAACTCGTTGTTGTGTTTTCGTTGCCATCTTTAAGATTGAGCGACATACGCCCAAACAGCGGACAGACATTCATCCCCTCTCACAATAACAACAACAACAACAAAAACAGTAGCAGAAACAACAAACAAAACAACAACAGTAATGAAAGCAGCGACAGCGAGACAAAGTAAATTTGTAAACGCCTGGCCACACTCAAAGAAAAAACAGTTGAAAAATAGTTACTCAATTGACTCGTGCGACTGCAATTAATGTATTTAAGTATCTTTAAAATACAAACAGTGGAACTAATTATAAATTAAATTTTTTTTTTTTTTTTTTTTCCATTCAAATTAAAGCAAATTTGGCATATTTCAAATATTTCAAGTTAACTATAAAATTTGTTTAATAAATTAAATTGTAATAATTTAAAATGCGCTAAAATAACAACAAAAAGAACAACAAAAATTTGAGAAGAGCTATTATAGTTTCCGTTTTTCTAGTTCCCCCTTTTGCTAAGCCAATGAATACATTTGCAACGCCTTTGAAAGGATGCACATGTAGGTTTATTTTGGGCCGTGTAGACACTGGGCGGAAACTACCCTTGTCACCCTTAAACATTTCCATTGAAACAGTCCGTGTCTCAAAATGAGAATGAAAAAAATATATATATATTTATATATATATATATATATATATATATATATATACATATATACGGACCAAGAAGTTAAAGTCCTTTTGCATTTGTATACACACAAACACACGCAGCATGTCTTAGTGTGTACGAGCAAGCAGCGACGGAGAACGTCAAGGGATGAGGGTTGTATTTATACATGTTTCTAGGTGGTATGTATGTATGCATGTCTGTGTGTATGTGTGCGTATGCGCGCGCGATACATACAAACAGTAGATGTATGTGTGTATAAACAAAATCTCTCAATGTATGTATGTAATTGCAAAATCTTGAAATTTGTCAAAGCAATCAATATTTATTTGGCCTCAACTCTGTGCGATTTGTTGTTAAACTTGATTAACAGATTTGTTGCATTTTATATTTTGTTTTGTTTTGTTTTGATATGTGTTTTATTAATGAATGAACGAATGGTGGGAGTTGGTGGAGGGGTGGAATTGTTACACACCTTTTTTAGCAGCCTCATGCAAGCCGCTGGCAACTGCACACTTTCAATGGGGATATCAAAAGTGGCGTCGCCTCGCAGAAAATATCGTTGTTGGTTGTTGCTGTTGTTGTTGCTGCTGCTGCTGTTTTATCGTTTATTTTATATAGTTTGTTTGCTTTGCTTTATTAGACATATGCATATACATACATTTATGTATGTACGTACATTTATGTATGTATATGTTATATTTTTTTTTGTAATGTTCTCGATTCAACTGTGATTATTATGAATATAAAATTTATTGATTTACGAGTCCAGTTGATTTTTTTTTTGTGCGTTTCGAAAATGCGAGATTCTTTTATATATATTTATATTTATTTATGTATATGTGTATGTATTTTGCTAGCGCAGAGATCTCGTGCGTAATTCGTTTGTGGCCCGTTTCGAGTCCGACATTCGTGTATTCCTTTTCCCGACTAAAAGACACATTCGACTAAAAACACAACATAATAATCATGCCTCCTCGCTCATATATACGTATGTTTGTGTGTGTGTATTTGTGTTGCTTCTTCTGCTCCGTCCGTTGTTGTTGTGTTTTTTGTTGCTGCGCTTGCTCATCATCTATGTAGCTAAACAAAAAAAAAATAATATAAACCCAAAATTTATCTCACAGTCGTTTTTGATTTTGATGTTTGCTGCGCGCGCTTCGCTCTTTAGATTTTGTTTTTTTTTTTGCCGTGCTTCTCTCGCTTGCTCTTGCTCGTTCTCCCTCTCTCGCTCGACGCGCTCTTTCTCTCTCTCTGGCTATCGCATGGGCATATAACATGTATATATGTTTACATGTATTGTTCACATGCACGGCCACATTTTACAATTACGCGTGTGTGTGTGTTTGTGTGCTTGTTTCATCTTCTATTTATTTTCACTTATGCGGCAAAGAAATGCAATCGAAAATGCACCCCGCTAACTAACAATAAATAACATGCAAAACTATAAACATACTTCAATTTAATTGCTGTAAATTCGGCGTGTATTTTATTTTTGGCGTTTTTTTGTTTTTAGCCGTTCATTTTTGTTGCGGCGTTGTTTTGATTAGAGTTTTTTGTTTTTCGAATATTTTTGACCCACTTCTTGTGGCTTGTTTCGCTTGGGGACTAGGGCTCCTTTTGCACTCTCGAAAATAACCAACCTTCACGCACGCACTTAAACATGAAACTGGATGCACGTTCATGCGCCGACATTGCTTCTGCTGCCCCTTTTGGCTTGTTTTTTGTTATCACACACTTCCTTCTCAGCATACATATGACGCTCGCTCATCCTCTCTGACACTATGTTAATTGGTGGTTTAGTATGTCTACGCAAAATTAATGCAATACAAATATTAGAAATGCGCTTGCCTTTAAGTTTAATTTATATTCATATTTATTATATCACGTTCATTAATACTACTTTTATTTTATTCAAATAATGCCATATATCATTAACATTCTTAGATTGTATTAAAAAAATCATATTTAATAGAAATCAATCATTAAAGTTCATAAAAATCACTAAAATTATTAGAGCGATCTCATTTGTAGAGAATTCGCTAGTCGCATTGGCATTGAATTGAATGTGCTGACACAGGCAAACCAACAGAGAGAACCTAAGCAAAAGAGAGCAAGAGAGTAGAAAGAGAGTGTTCGAGCTCACTAACGGCGCATGTGGCGGTGGCGCGAAAATATGGCCGGTGGTGGTTGTTGTTATGGCGCTGCCGCTTGTTCTCTTCTTGATCTTCTTCTTCTTACTGTAGTTGTTGTTGTTGGTGTTGACTTCGCCAGAAACAACACCCTTAAGGAACTTGTTTTCATCTCTTGCCCTGCTGCACTGACAAAAAATTCACTACTTGAAAATTTCAATCGAAACAGTCTCTCAACCATGGCCAATCCATCTGGCGGCTAGCGAATCATTTTTATCAGCAGTTACGAATTACACTTCGTGTTCATGGAATTTCAGACTAAGACTCGGGATTTTGGCTTCGGCTCAGGTAGAGCGCAGGTGCACCGATAGCACTGGTAACAGGTAAACGTGCTCAAACTGGCATCCTTTTATTTTTTTTTTAAATTACACTACTTGCGTCGGCTTTCGTGTTGAACAGCTATTTATGTATACATGTGTTCTATGTGTATTTTTGTGTGTTTGCTGTTGTGTTACTAATTACATTCTATGTAATAATGTGTGTAAGTACTCATGTTCGCATAATGATAGCACACTTCGGAAATGTTAATGTTACTGTTATACATTCCAGATTGGGTTTGGTGAATTGAAAGCTCCAACTCATGTTAGCACACTTGCAAAAAAGTGTGAATATAACAGTTATACTTTACATTAAAAGAGATTATGTGTGGGGAATTTAAAAAATAATAAAAAAATTTGATTCATGTTAAAAAGTGGCCTTAAATTATATTAAATTCCCTTTTCAGTCACAGGATTTACAGGAGATTAACTGAGGTGAATTTAAGGTTTACTCACAAAATAAATCATGTTGAAAAGTGTGCTAACATTATGTTATGTTAAGTTTCTGTTTCAGTCGCATACTTATAAAATGTTAATGTAAATACTGTAAGCTGAGCTTATAAACTACAAACTAAGATAATAACTAACTAATCATAGGTAATAGGCAAATTAGCCAAATTCCAGTTCCTCGATTAAGACATTTTGCAGCTTTTGGCGCACACGCAGCTTGCGGCGTTCGTCCAGACGCTGCAGAAATGGCATCAGGCTGAGCAGAAACATGCGATCGGCATCGTCCTGCGAATCCTGTCCACAACTTGACTCCGTATTCGTCGCTGCATCCACGCTGATGTACTTGAAGGGCAAATCCGAGGCAGTTGCAACTGCTTGTTGTGACTTTGTTTCTGGTTCGCTTTTTACGCTGTTGCCGTTGGAGTGCTGATCTGGATTGAAATTGGTCTGTTTACAGCTGGATTCCAGCTCCATTTGCTGCTGCTGCTCCTCGTCGTCATCGTCGAGCACTTCAATGGTGAAGACACTGGGATCGGGTGTTACATTAGCGGCATCGTTTTTGTTGGCCTCCTCATTCTCAGAGGCGGCATCCTCATCGAAATCATCATCGTTCAGCTCCTCATCCTTCAGGCTGTGCCCATCACCATGGCCATTGGTGTTGCTCTGCTCCAGCTTGATGCGCTTGCAGTCGCCATCCTCGAAGAATGAACTTATGTCCGAGAAGCTCGGCTGATGCAGCTCCGAGTCGTAGCTGTCGCTCAGCTCACAGATCGGCTCCGTTGCCACCACAATCGGTTCGAACTTGCTGCTGCTGTTCTCGTCCAGCATCATATTATTATTTTCCGTCCAATGGACATGTGGCAAATGCTTCTTTCCTCCACCTCCACCGGCGCCTCCCCGCGTCCTCGCCTGCCTCAGAATATTCTCGTGCACGGCGTGCTCCATGAAACGCATATCGTTGTAAAAGCGCCATGAGGATGGCGATTCAGTCGACAGATTATTCCGTATGTAAACCTTACGGAAATTGTCCCGCAAGTGGCCCCATTTTACCCGGCAAACGTCGGCTAAAAAATGAATGGTGAAAAGTTATTAATTTTTGTTTTATTTGGTGTGAAAAGAACAGTTGTGTGTGTGCGTAGTGTGTGTATGTAGTATGTGTGTGCGGCGTGATCACGTCGTCACTCTGGCATGTCTAGGTGAAGCCAAAGAAACCGCAATGCCTTGTTATGCAGTAATACAGTGCACACTTGCTAAGATGAACTATCAATTCCCTTTAAATTTTAATCCTTGAATTTGTATATACTATTTTGATTTATATTTTTTAAGTTATTAATTCAATCTATATATAAATTGATTTATTATTTAATTAAATATTTTATTCTCAAAAGCATTGCTCTTGAAAACAACTTTTTATTCATGATTAATAGAGATTTATATATCTTTGAAAGTACATTTGTGGTTTACCCTATTGAGCGAACACTGTAATCACACACACACGCACCCTTCCATACGCCGAGAAATACATACATATATTTTAGCATTTATTTTTTTTACTTTAGAAGACTATTCACAATCCTAGTTATGTTATTACATTTTCTGTTAACGAAATGTTAATGTAAATATGCAGAGCTAAACCAACAACAAAACGAATAACAAACAATCAGAGATAGGAAAGGAAAGGTGGCTTAACTCACCTGGCAAATGAACATCCTTGCCAACATCAAACCAAATGGGCGTAATATCGCTACGCTTCTGGCCGCTTACGTTATTTCGCAGCCAGAGCGTTGGACGGCGTGAGACGGCCGCAATGAGCCGCTTAACCGTTTCGATTGGCAGCTTTGCGGTGTTTGTGAAACTGAAGGAGACGGGCGGCAGCGTCGACGACAGCGACGCTGGCGGCGACGTTGACGATGATGACGCATTGTAAGCCAGATCCATGATAATGATGATCGACGACGATGATCGGCTATGACTACGACGATCCGTGTGAAGGTCCGACTTGCGCAGCTCAAGCGCTACACCAAGACTAACCAGTGCGCAGCCGAGAAACCGAAGCAGAAACAGACAAAAACAAAAAAATTATAAACTACGGGCACGCCACGCCGACCACGACAACGACACCAACATCGATACTGTGTTTATACGGGCAACGACAACGACGACGACGACGGCGAAGAGCAACCAGTTTACGTGCCTTTTGGCTGTGGCTTTGTCGGCGAGGAAGGCGCAAAGAAAAGCGACTGTTCGGAGGAGAGAGACGAGAGAAGTGCGAACGACGCAAAGTATGTGAGAGAGAGATAGAGAGAGGTGGCGTAGGCAGCAGCCTCAACAGCAGACAGGCTTTAAAGCAGAAGAAGAAGAAGCAGAAGCAGGAGAGGCAGTAGAAGACGCAGTAGTCGAAGAAGAAGCAGCAGGTCCAACAGAAAATGCGCTCGCTCTTCACACTCAGACTCTGCTATCCGGATGTAAAGCTTCCGCTGTCGCCGTCTCGTGTTCGCTTTACGGTTGATAACTTTTTTTTCCAACAGTTGCGGCTATTACGAATTTCAAATGCGCTGCTGCTGCTACTGTAATACAAATACATGTGCATGTATGAAAGAGAGATAACAATAAGTGTGTGTGTGTAATTAACAGATGTGCTGCTACTTTAAATTGCAGATGTCCTATTCTGATTGGAGGACCCCATACAAATATGCTCAGACTGTAGTGTGCATGCTAAATAAAACTGGATTTTTGTTGTTGGTTTTTTCTGTTTTTCTGCCTACGGTCGGCTGCATGGAGCGAACGTGAACGTAAAATGTTCACGCTACGCCAGTGAAGCTAGCGGAAAAGATACACACGTAAACGCTGCCTCAACTACATGCATACATTTGTTTTGTTTGGATGTGTGTATGTTGTGCAAAATCAACTGGAAAGCTCAACTGAACGAAAACTTCGTTTTGCACGATCTTCGTCGCTTGTCGCCTGTGCCTGCGTTACTGCTATCTATTCCCTTACCCACTCCCTTCCTCTACCAACCAACAGTATGTTCTCCATGCTCGCGTGTACGTGACTCTGTCTCTGTCTCTACGTGCATGCGTGTGTGAATATGTGTGTTTGAGAAAATGCAAGCAAAGCAAATATGAGAATTGGCTACTTGTCTGCAACTGGGGCTTATTTTATCTGTGTGTTGTGCTGACATTTGATCCTTCACAACTGGCAGGAGTCTTGAAAGTGTTGTGAATTCTCAACTGTTGCTTACCTGATTCCAATTTGCTTATAATTTGAATTTTTCTGTGGCACAAATTGAAATGACTAGCGTAGATAATCAGTTTTTCAAATTGCATTGCTTAACAAATTACGTAATTCATAATAGAAATTTGAAGCTCAAGTCACATATTTCTGTCTCTTTCCATATTGTTCTCGGATTTCCAGACCATTTGCAATTGGCTTTTGAGACTCAGTCCAGCTAAGGCCAATTGAAATACCTGAAAAGTTGGAAACCAATTACGGAAAAAACTGGCATAAAAACATTACCACACTGAAATATTGATTTTACTTAATTTAAATATTAAAATCTTTTATTATTAGTGCATTAGTGAATCAATATATTCTACACATCCTATATATATATATATATATATAGTATATATGTATATTTATAATGAATGTTGAATTTTTTTTGTTTAATTTTTTTTAGTCTAATACTCCAGTTGGAAGCGCCTGCGCATTTGGCTGAACAACCAGCCTGAACCTTAGCTGAAACTCGACTTATCGTTAACACTTTCCTGCTCCCCCTTTTCCCTTTCCTCCTCTAGTTGCTGTTGCTCCTGGGATACGCCACGCTTGCGACTGCAAGCAGTAGAAGTTGCTGTAGCTGCTGCTGCGTTTCCAGTTCCGCCCGTCATAATGGAATAGTTTTTCGCTGTGGGCTTGCGTGGCGTTTCCTTTTCCAGCACCAGTTCCACAACTGCATTTCCATTGTGACCATTGCTGCTGCTGCTGGCGTGCGGTGAACAGCTGCCGTTTCCAGTGTTGTTTCCAGGCCCACTTCCATTCTCATTTCCATTGCCGTTCCCATGACCACCTCCCATTTCAGACCCATTTCCGTTGCCATTCCCAATTCCAATCGGATTTCCGTTTACTTCATTAATGAATGCATCCATGTGATCAATTGTGTCGTTCAAGGCGAAGCTCTGATCACGCCGCTCGCTCTTCTTCCACAGATAGTAGAAGTGGACCAGTTCGCGCATGGTTCGCGTGCGCACCTATAAATGGATCACATGGACACCATCAGTTGTGATTAATCGTGGGTCGCAGTCGCTGGCATTTCCATCTCGATTACCTGATTCTGGCGTATCTGGTAGAAGTCCTTGCCAAACTTGTGGATGCCCTCCTCGAATTTCTCGCACTCCTCCTCCGACCAGCTGCTCATCGTATCACTGCTCAATGGGAGCACGTTCAGCCTTTTTCGACGCAGTGCCTCCTTGAAATCGTAGCCACACTGGACCAGCAGATGCAGCGCCTGCTCATTATCCTTGACCACCGATTCCAGATCGGAATGGGCAGTTTTGCTTGTGGAAGTTGGAGTGGGAGCAGGAGCAGCAGCAGCAGCAATTGGAGCGGGAGTTGCCTCATCCACATCTTGTGACTCTGTGGCCGCCTCGCCGCCCTCTTCAACTGAGCGCGTCTCCTGAATCTTGGCCAGATAGCTCTCTACTTCCCGTTCGCTGACCTGACTCGGCTCCCAGATTAACAGATCCTCGTTCTCATAGGGCAGAATGTCGCCGTATTGCGAGAGACCATCGGGTATATCTGCTTGGTAATCCGGGCCGACCATGATGATCTTTTTCGCATCATCCGAATCCGTATCGCTGTCCTCCTCCTCCTCTTCTTCGCCTCGTGTCTGTTCCACCTCCTCGAATAGCGTCTGCAGTGGAGTAACTGAAAGCAGAGATTACATTAGAATGGACCGACTTAGTGGGTAGGATGCACTTACAGCTACCCAGATCCTCGGGAGTTGTTATTGTGTGCGGAGCACTGCTGCCAAAGGACTCCTCCGGATACAGATCCAGTAAATGCGAGCGATGTGGTTTCTTTGTTAACTCCGGCGGCGGCAGCACGCCGGGAGTTGTATCTTCGTCCTCAACAAAAACATCCTCCGCCACAACTGGCTCAACGCTCGATAACTGCTCCGTGCTGGAGACGATCGTTTCCTGATGCTGTCGCTTGGGTGCACGTCGTCGTCGAGAGGAGCTGCCGCTGCTGCTGCTATTCGAGCGGGTTGGGGCAAAATTTGTTGCTGACATGCTGTTGCCGTATTTGGCCAGCAGCTGTTCGATGGGCATTTCACTCTCCTCACGCAATGTTGCAATCTCCTCGTCCGCATTATGCGCCTCCAAATCGGCCAGGGCCTCTTCCTCGTTGAGCGTCGCCTCGTCGTCGAAATCGTTTACCATCATATCGATTGTGGGCTCAAAGGTGGTATCCGCCACAGACGATGTGGGCGACATTGGAAGTGGCTGTAATTGAGCACCCTTGCTGCTGTTATCCGACCCGTAGCCCATTGCAGGGGATTTGCGTCGCTCGCGCTTCGTTGACGTTGGCGTTGTTGACTCGCGTCCCGCCATTGCAAGTTGACAGTTTTCTTGCTCGGCTGCTTCTCGATTGACACCTTCTCCGAATCTGGGCACCCCAAAACTTTAACATGTACTTACATGTTACTAACAGCGGTGTCTTAGCAGTTTTCTCAAATCACAACATAAATTGGTTTGATTGTTATTAATCGGCGCATTATAGGATGCGTGACGATTGAAATTAATTAAGTGATTATAAAAAGTGCAAATTTTTATATGCAAAAGCTGTTAACTGGGCTGCGAGCGTAACCACAACAAAACAGCTGTTCCTTAAAATTACCAATCGAGTATATCGTGTTTGCCCTCGGAATGTCGGCTGTTTTGCACTGCTTTTTGTAGATATGAACTATTTAGTTATGCTTATCGGCATTATAAACTTAATATGAACGAACCGTAAATTTTACACTTTTTATTTCAGAAGTAAACAGTGAAGAAAGATCACAAATGTTGCAGTCTTGAATACTTTTCCGACAATATTAAAATTCTGCTTTGAGATTACGAGCAAAAAAAATACACACTAAAAGTTCTGCAACAAGTTCTTAAGCATAACACATGATTTCATTTAACATCGTGTCTTTCCGCTTTACAGCACATATCGATAAATTATTTGTTGAGTACTTAACAGAAATGTCGCAGAGATGCAAACATATATACGCGAATAACAATGGAGCTAACTGCTGTAACATTGTCTTAGCAAATGTTAATCTCACATCGGCTGTTGCAATGTATTTATGTGCAAAGAAACTATTAATACAACATTTTCTAAACGACTCGAAATCAGATTTATAACCATTGCTAAATGTGTCACAATTTCAATTGATTGCTGTTTCATTCAATAATTAGGCATATGTTCAAATACACATTTTCACACTTCTACATACATACCTGACCATAAATATATACATACATACATTTATATTTTTGGCGTGACAACATTTCCATCAGAATTACCCGCAGTTTCATTCGCTCTTTCAACCGTGTTGGAAGTAAGCCATTTGAGCACGGAACGCGAGCGTTAACGGAACAAACGGCCATTTTGAGAAACGCATCGTGCGATTACAAAATATAAATATACACAGATATAAATATTTATATTCATATGGAGCAACACATTTTAATTGCAATTGCACAAAATTATTAGTGAAACAAAGTCTAAGGAGATCGGTGAATAAAGTGCAATAATTTTGTAAGTTGGGCAAATGAAGCAGCTTTAACGGGACTCTATAAAATACCAAATAAACAACAACAAAATGCTCGAATCACCCAAGTTTATTGCAAATGATTGCTACGATGGCAGCCGGATTTTTACCTGGTTGGCCGACATGGTTGGACTCTCTGTTGATTTGGTAAGTTCTCTTTACAGTCCTCTGCTGCGTTTGCTTCTTCTTCTACTGCTGCTAACCAGAAGTTGGTAATTCTGTGTGTGTGTATATAAATACATGAGTATATTTAATAATGCAACCAGTGTATCCACATTGTTCTCAACTTCACCTGCCCCCATTTATTTTGAAAAGACATGCACACAACAGGCTGTGTTGCCTCACCCTGTGCATTGTCAAATTTCACTGAAGGCTAAACGCCGGCAGCATTCATTTTTTGTATCTTTACTTCTACTGGGTGACTCTGCACTCCCCGATGCGTGTTTCGTTGCAATTTGAACTTGAGCTTTTTAACAATTTTGTTTGGTTTACTTCATGAATGTGTTTAGTGCTCTAATTGTTTGTCTGCTTGCCAAAGCAATTGATGATGTGTTGTTTATTTTCCTGTTCTACTTTAGCAAATTGCGTCTTATCTCACTGTCATTAACCTCTGCCGACTATTTGTTGCTATGAATATATAAATTTAAATCTGTATAATAAAACTGGCTTAAATGGGCTTTTATTAATACAAATTAGGAAAGGCACGTGTATTTCTTCAAATTTATAAAATTGTGTAATTGAATGAGTTTGGTGCAAATTAATCATGTCTCTTGCTCTCTGTCAATTGAGTATATAGCTGAGACTGCTGCACTGAGACATATTCTGTTCTCACTCACTCACACACACATATATGCATACTTATCGCAATACCTGGACTTAAGAACGAGAACGCAATAAATGAAAAGAATTTAAAAGAAAAATTGCGATTAACCGTAAAGCACTGCCTCAGCTGTATGTATACATGTGTGTGTCGGATTTCAGTTTGAATCCATTTGAAGCAGCGCTTAGTTGGGGCTAATCTATGCACGTACACGTGCCTGTGGGGGCCTGTGTGTGTGAGAGTACTGTTCGTACTTAAAAGTGATTTACCAGCAAAGTGAAATGACAAACACAAAGTGTTCTGTTAGAGTCACTATTTATTTATTTTTGCTCTTTGATGATCTAATCCCACACATGTCGTCAGCCAATGTTGTGAAATGTTTGTTGCTCACACAATAATGACTGATGTTTTAGTTGCTCGCTCTGTTTCTTTTCAAGGTTTATTTTTGTTGTGTTCTGAACATTTTTTTTTATACTGTATTTCTTTTGGTTGTTTGTAAACAAAAGTTAGCAACAGCTGATCAGCTAGAAGAAGATGGAGTGAGTCAGTTTTCGTGGTGGGCATGACTGTCGGGGGGAGCTTGCAGGGTGTTTCACGTTCACGACTATATAAATTTAATTGTTTCTTGCGGCGTCAAACGAGGGACACATTTAAATTCGCAAGAAGGTCACAGTTATGCGCATGTATGTGTGTATATGTGTCGGCACAGCAAATTTTGAAATATTTTTATTTTTTTATTATGTACATTTTTGCGAAGGCCAAAACAAGCCTAGCACGCAAATCAAAATAAAATAATTGATATGTTTGTACTTCAAATTTAGTCAGCTCTTGCACTTTAATAATTTTCAGTATGTTAATTAATAAACAGAATGCAATAGACAGCTCTCGCTCTCTATCCCTCTCTCTCTCTCTTCTGATCTCCACCTACTCATCCGTTCTGCCCACTCTGCATATATTTTATGCTTAGTTGCTTTTGCGCCGCAGTCGAATGCGGGGTAAATGAGCTTGAACCGGTGTTCAAAGGTATATAAACAACATCTTTTCAGAGAGAGCGAGGGAGAAAGATAGGCTATTGCAATAAATTCTCTCATATGTCATTTCTCTTCGAATTGATACGCATAAGTGATATTGTTACCTTGAGTTCTCAAACAGCTTTAACTCTACCCTGACTAATACTGTTATTGTAGCTGTTGATGTCCGTCTTGCTAGCTGCAAACTGCCAGCTGTTGCCGCCAAGAGGCGCCACTTTATTATTAGTTTTGCAAAAATCTATTTGAGTTGTACACTGCCGCGTATTGAAATACCCTAGCAAATTCGCTTAATTCTATATATTTCTGTATATATTTTATAATATATTGATAGACATATTAAATAATCGGAAATGTAAGGGAATCAAAGTATTTTGCTCCTATCTGGCAGCCCCAACAAATTTCAAAATTCATTTTACCCCTTATTTTTTTTTCACTCTGTGCAGAGTCTCTTTGGTTGTGCTTTTATTGCATTTATTTATAGTCATCACGCCACCTTTTCGTATGTTGATATTTTGGCAATTGTGCTTGCTGTTGACCCCCGCACCAGCAAACATAACCCCTTCATGCGTACATTTTGTTCTGCGTTTCGGCAATTCTTGGCAATCGGATTGTGCGCGGGTAAAGGAGTGGAAGAGGTATCTCATAGTATTTAATTAAATGATTTATGGGTGCTATTTTTTTGTTTTGTTTATAATACACATGTATATGCATGTATGTATATATATGTATTTGTATATAACAAAAAGAGAAGGAGCAATTCATGGAATGATTTTTTAGGAGATAAGATTCTAAGCTAACCGCTGGGAATGCAACAATTGAAGAGTTGACAACATTTCGAGTAGTCTTAAGCAGATTCAACGCGAGAACAAAGACGAGAAAGTGAAAAGCAAAACAAAGAAGAGGTTAGTGTGTATATGTATATGTTTATATATGTATATAAAAATATATGTGTGTTGCTGCTATAGCAGTGTTAATGAGCTCTCACTGTTGCTAGGTGTGTGTGTGTGCGTGCATTTGTATATGTGCATGATTATATGCTTTACAATAAACTATAGCTTCGTGGGTGGGCTGGGTTCTAATAGTGTTAGTAGTATTTTCTTCTATTTATATTCATCATCATCTTTATAGGGATTAGTGGCCTATTCTTATATTTATATTATAGTCATATTCATTCTCATCGTTGCAGAGATTATATTGTATTATATTCATATTCGCTACAATTTCATGGAATAAATTGCTCTATTTTTAAACTGGGCTACTTTACTTGTTTGCCTGCTTGACTTAGCAAGCTCAATTTACCTATCTTACATTGAGCGCATGCTATGACCTTTTTCCGTCTGCCCACATACTCAGTCTCCATTTCGCGTAGTTGTCTTTGTTTATTCTGTTTGAGAGAGGTATGAAAGTCTACACGTCCAGTGTTATAAAATCGATAAACATCGATAATTGCAAATCTAACTGCATATCTTCTATGTGAGTGTTCGGCAATCGATTGCGCCGAATTGATTGACTGAGGTGAATACATACAGGGTAATACTTTCATAGATATGTGCCAGCAGCAAATACGCTAATCGTTAATCGTTCTGAATAATGATTACGAATTTATAGTTGTGTTTTTGTCATAAACACGATTTTCCTTTCGTTCACGTTTCTATCTGTTGGCCCATTAAACACGATTTGTGCTTGTTCGATTCAGTCGACAAAATGTATGTTGATGTTTGGTGAAAAACTGGTTATTCGGCATTCACAAGACTTGAGTCTATTTTTATTGATAAATCGCAGGGCCTACGACTTGAAAAGGAATAGAATAACGCCCAAAAGGTATTACAACTGGTATTTGTTGTAGGTATTTATTTTACTGCGTCAAACGAATCGAATCGTATAACTTATCTTTATGAGTTACAGCGATGCGGCTACATCAGGCGATCCACGTCTTTATTTTATTTTTATTTTGTTGTTTGAGCAGTGGCGCACTTGTGAACGTGGGCCTTTCTTGTGGTGAAATAAAACTGACTTTGGAATTTCACTTACTCTACTTGAAATTTTTCTGCGCACTACAAATAGGTATAATAATATTTAGTTAGAGATAGGAGTGAACAACTTTGTAATAGGGGGTACCATTTCGATATTAACATATTGTCCAAACAAGGAAAACAACCTGCTTTTGCTGTTCTGTACCAATTAACCAAATTGTGTAAAGCACTTGAGATGAAATTCTGTTCTTCCACCATGGCCCAAACGAGTATATAAGGTGGTAGTTCTGTTGGTCCAGTTGCAATAAGCGAAAGCGATAAAGTAACACACTCATATCAGTTAGTTATCCTTTCGAGTAGCTCTACTCAGATATACCCTTAGATGAAATCGAGTAAGTGAGACCAAAAGCGGAAGGCAAACTTCGACTTCAACTTGATAATGTTCCTTTCAGTTAAGCTCTTGCTTGTCGCAATTGTGACACTTGTGGCAATTGCAGCAGCTCATGCGAGTGCCGTCAAAGGTCAGCTCCAGCCCCCCAGTTGTCAAGGTCGGGCCGATGGGACCCTCCTCGCCGATTCCTCGCGATGCGAAAGCTATTATGCGTGTACTCGCGGCAAAGCCGTGAGCCGCAGTTGCCCACTGGGACAGTTTTTCGACGATAACAGTCAGTCGTGCAAATTAGTCAACTTGGTCAACTGTATCAACTTTAGGGGCTTGGCGCTGCGCGTTGCTGTCAGCGTCGATGCCATTGAAGAACCCACAAAAACAAAGAGTGCACCATCTGAACTTCCGATTACAACCACAACTTGTGCATCACGTAATGAAAACACAACCACAACTTGTGCACCACGTGAAGAAAGCACAACAACAACCAGTCCACCATGTGAAAAAAACAGAACCACAACTACCTGTGCTCCACCCACTACAACAACCACAACTTGTGCACCACCTGAAAAAACCATAACCACAACTTGTGCACCAACTGCAGAAACCACACCAACAACCTGTGCACCACCTGCAGAAACAACCCCAACAACCTCTGCACCACCTGCAGCAACAACCCCCACAACCTGTGCACCACCTGAAGAAACCACACCAACAACCTGTGCACCCTCTGCAGAAATAACCCCAACATCCTCTGCACCACCTGCAGAAAAAACCCCAACAACCTGTGCACCACCTAAAGAAACCACCTCAACAACCTGTGCACCATCTAAAGAAACCACCTCAACAACCTGTGAACCCTCTGCAGAAACAACCCCAACAACCTGTGCACCACCTGAAGAAACCACCTCAACAACCTGTGAACCCTCTGCAGAAATAACCCCAACAACCTCTGCACCACCTGCAGAAACAACCTGTGCACCACCTGAAGAAACCACCCCAACAACCTGTGCACCCTCTGCAGAAATAACCCCAACAACCTCTGCACCACCTGCAGAAACAACCCCAACAACCTGTGCACCACCTGATGAAACCACCCCAACAACCTGTGCACCCTCTGCAGAAATAATCCCAACATCCTCTGCACCACCTGCAGAAAAAACCCCAACAACTTGTGCATCCTCTGCAGAAACAACACCAACAACCTGTGCACCACCTGAAGAAACCACACCAACAACCTGTGCACCCTCTGCAGAAATAACCCCAACATCCTCTGCACCACCTGCAGAAAAAACCCCAACAACTTCTGCACCCTCTGCAGAAACAACACCAACAACCCGTCCACCATGTGGAGAAATCAAAACCACAACCCGTCCACCAAGTGAAGAATCCACCCCAACAACCTGTGAACCCTCTGCAGAAATAACCCCAACAGCCTCTGCACCACCTGAAGAAACCACCTCAACAACCTGTGAACCCTCTGCAGAAATAACCCCAACAACCTCTGCACCACCTGCAGAAACAACCCCAACAACATGTGCACCACCTGAAGAGACCACCTCAACAACCTGTGAACCCTCTGCAGAAATAACCCCAACAACTTCTGCACCACCTGCAGAAGAAACCCCAACAACCTGTGCACCCTCTGCAGAAACAACACCAACAACCTGTGCACCACCTGAAGAAACCACCTCAACAACCTGTGAACCCTCTGCAGAAATAACCCCAACAACTTCTGCACCACCTGCAGAAGAAACCCCAACAACCTGTGCACCCTCTGCAGAAACAACACCAACAACCTGTGCACCACCTGAAGAAACCACCCCAACAACCTGTGCACCCTCTGCAGAAATAACCCCAACAACCTCTGCACCACCTGCAGAAACAACCCCAACAACTTCTGCACCACCTGCAGAAGAAACCCCAACAACCTGTGCACCCTCTGCAGAAACCACCCCAACAACCCGTCCACCATGTGGAGAAATCAAAACCACAACCTGTGCACAGCCCGAACCTCCGAAAACAACCACAGCCTGTGAACTACTTGGAGATAACACAACAACAACAACTGGTGCACCGCAGCGCACAGAAATACAGCAAGGTGGTGGGATCTTGATGCCCAATGCTGAGCTGAGCTTCATCAGTTCATCCAGCGGGGATTGCCTCAATCGAGCTGACGGCGTTTTCCTGCAGGATTCGGCACACTGTCGTCGATACTACGAGTGTCAGGGTGGCAACCGTGTGTTGCGCCGCTGCAAGAATGGCAGCTGGTTCGATATCGAGGCGGGCAAGTGCCGCCGTCGCAGTCTGGTGCTGAACTGTGCCGCGAATCGCAAGTAAAGCGAAATTTGCTGTAAAAACTGCTGTAAATTGATAATATGAAAGAACTGCTTATTTACACGCAGGAGTTGTATTTTGTGTATTTGGGATATAATTTCGGAACTTGCCTCGTTCCCATAGCTTATTCAATAGGTTATCAAATAGTGATTCACCTTGGTTTGTTATTGCGCTAAGCTGCCGAGTGTGTGTGTGTATGTGTGTGTGTGTGTGTGTGTGGTTTAAGTACGGATATAATATTTTTGCATAAGTTGCATAATTGCTGAAATTTTACAGTTGACGACGAGAAGTCGTTCAACCACATCAATTGTGCCCGATCATTGCTGTTTATTTATATATATACAGTAATTGATAAGTACGAAACTTCTGGCAGTGATCGGTCGATTTCTTTGTTGTGTCGCTATAATTACTTGTTGTGATTTTATAAAGGAAAAGCTGTTTACCGTTTGTATGTATTTTGCTTTGCTCGCTTATCGCACAATAACAAATTGATAACATATAGCAAAATCTTTGCTTTGTCTTCATGTTGTTTCATGTCAACTTTGTTAATTTTAGGAGAATGCTGACATTTGGCCTAAACAGGAATAGGCCTTGATAATGACATGGCGCTCGCTGCTTACTGATTGTGAGGCTTGCATCGAGTTTTGCTATAAAAATAATATAAATGATTTTTATTATAGGGCACAAGAACATTTCTTCTTATGTGGCTATTGAATTGAGAATAATGAATGGGTTTTCAATTTGCAATTGAATTCGCCAATTTGTATCTGTAAATTGGCAACACAACAAATTCGAGCACGTGACGCAATTGTGTGCAAAAGTGTGCTCAGAGTGTAATCTATAATATATGTTTTAAAAGTCAAACGATTGCCAAGGCCATTGGCAGCTGTAAATATAACTATATATAGCTATATAGCTGCACATTGATCAGACCGCGTGATTGCGTTCTGTGAGATCTGATCAATGTGATCACTGCATCTTAACCGCAATGAGATGTGCATCAAATGCACATATATACAAATATATATCAAATACATATCTATTACATTTTTAATTAATTTGTCAAGCAGTTGAACAATTGCCATAATAATTGTATAACTGGTAGGTGCTTGAGTTCAAGCAAATTCATTTAATGTAATGTGATAGCCATTAGAGAGATTGTAACAACTTGAAGACGTCTCAAAACCATAGTCAGTATCGATGAAGTCATTTTCTTCTGGTCTCTTCCAGCACACTCTTAAAAGCAATAATTTTAAAACCTGGTTTGGATCTGCCTTTTTGCTTCTGTTACATTATGATTAAGTTTTTCATATTTGGCAATAAATTTAATATTTTTTATATTTATTTAAATTGCTGTGAGACGACACATTTTAGCCTTTCTCTGATACCCAACTCCGATATAATCAGTTGACGGGCCAGTTGTTAAACAGAAAATAGTTTCAAAGTCCACAACTGTTTGTGATTCTTCCGCTGAATAAATAAAACTTTTGCCTGCAAAAAACAACAAACATAAATTATAAAATATTAAATATTTATCTTGGCTTAAGTTCACTATTCTGTACCTATTAAATATTATAAACAGCAATTGCTTTGGATTTCCGAGACATCCCTCCCTTCTGTTACTTACAATACGGGGCAAAGGCTTTAAAGAATTTTCAGATATTTTACTACTAAACAAATTAACATTTTGTTTTGTCACCTGACTTGAATACTAGTAAAAAACAAATTTTAATCTTTGCCCTTGGTGCAATTAATTGGGATTACTCCAAACTCCAAGCTCTCTTAATAGTCTTGATATTATTTTCAGCTTATTAATGGACCTGCATAATTACTGTTTTTTGTTTTCTGAAAATAATTACCGAGTGTTTAACTTAAGTAATCAATACTGGCTCTATTTTATTAATTAATAATTGTATATTTGATTGATTAATGAACGGCACATTTGCTTTGCACTTTTGCAGGTCAACTTTCTAATCTGTCAAATATTGGCGCTTTTCCTGGCCTCGCTCTTCCGCTCGTGGCTGCATCCATCGAGGGTCTCCTATGAGGTGCGTCACGTGTTCGCCCTGTCAGTTGGCCTGGCCTTTGGCTACTTTTGCTTTGGCCAGCAGGCCATACACATTGCTGGACTGCCCGCACTATGTTACATTGTAATACGCACACAGGATCCGCGCATTGTGCAGAGGTAATACTAAATTCTGAATTCTGAACAACCATGAATTGAAGTAAAACTCTTACGTGTAACATTGGCACAGGAGCGTGATGCTGGTGGCCATGGGATATTTGTTGTGCGTGCATCTGATGCGTCAGTTTTACGATTATGGCTCGTATGCCCTGGACATTACTGGACCCCTAATGATCATAACACAAAAGGTGACCAGCCTGGCATTCAGCATACACGATGGCTTCGTGCGCAAGGATGAGGTGAGTGCGATACGATGCGATGCTATACAGAAAACCTATCAACAGTATTTAACGCCATCATTGCTCTTTTGCAGGACATGACAAAGGCGCAACAATATCATGCCATTAGGAAAATGCCATCGGCATTGGAGTTCTTCTCGTATGTGTGGCACTTTCAGGGTCTCATGGCCGGTCCATTGGTCTTCTACAAGGACTACATTGAATTTGTGGAGGGCTACAATCTGTTGAAGCGGCCGGCTGGCAATGTAAGTTAACCACAGACAATATGACAATATGTGGTCACCTGCATAATAGAACTGCAGTGATTTCATTATCTATGTGAGAGAGAGAGAGAGAGGGAGATTGAGAAAGAGAGAACACACTCCGATGGTGGGTGGAGTAAACCCAATGCTGACCTCACTTTCCACTGTCTACCACTGCTCACATTGGTGTCGTCTGTGACTCATCAATTCGAATTGTGCAGCTGTTTTTTTTTTTTACATGAAAATGATTTTCAATTTCTTTTGTCTCTATTCGATTTCAGGGCAATCTGGACAATGGCAAATCGGAACTGGTGTTAGAGCCGTCGCCGACAAAAACCGTGATACGTAAAGTGCTTGGCAGCTTGGTGTGCGCATTCATATTCATGAAGTTTGTGAAAATATATCCAGTGAAGAATATGAAGGAGGATGAGTTTGTCACTGGCACGGGCATAATGTACAAATTCTGGTATGCCATGATGGCAACCACCTGCATACGCTTTAAGTATTATCATGCTTGGCTCCTCGCCGACGCCATTTGCAATAATTCTGGTTTGGGCTTCACCGGCTATGACAAGGATGGCAATGCCAAATGGGATCTAATATCCAATATTAATGTACTCTCATTCGAGGTGAGTTATGCGACCGATTTTAAGTGATATGATAAATAAAAACGCTTTTCTCGCTTATAGTTTGCCTCCAATTTCCGGGATGCGATTAACCATTGGAATTGTGGCACCAATCGTTGGCTGCGTACGCTCGTCTATGAGCGCGTGCCCAAGAAGTACGGCACACTGTTGACGTTCGCGTTGAGCGCCGTGTGGCATGGTTTCTATCCGGGCTACTATTTGACATTTGCCACGGGAGCAATTGTGGTGACAGCAGCGCGTACATCTCGCCGCATGTTCCGCTATCGATTCCAGAGTACGCAGTTCACACGCGTCTTCTACGACATTCTCACCTGCCTCATCACACGCATCGTGATGGCCTATACAACATTCCCATTTGTTCTGCTTGAATTTATGGTAAGCGTGCCCCAACTGTTAAATCAACTCATCCAATTCACAAACGTTTCTACTCGTTACAGGGCAGCATTAAATTGTACCTGAAACTTGGCTTGTGCCTTCATCTTATTTCACTAGTGACCATATTTATTTTACCCAAATTCATTCGGGGCGAGCAGCGCGCTCAGCGATCCAGCCGTAATAGCGGTGGACTCAATGTGGACAGCGATAAGAATGCAACTCAAGGAGCAGTTGCTGTTGCCGCTGATCCTCAGACCGTTAACAATACGAATGATGATCTCAAGGAGAATGAGGAGGATTTCGGCATGGTTAAGGAAGCGTTCGCAAAACGTAATGACACATTTCCACAGCAGCAGCTGCAGCAGCTATTGCAGCAGCACAACAACAAGTCAACGAGTCAGCCACAGAATAATATCATACTCCAACCACGCCCACAGCAGCAAGATCAGCAGCTGCAGCAGCCACAGTTCCCAAGTCCAGTTCCAAAGCCGAACAATCAACATCAGACGTGCGCTCGTGATGCGGTTAGCGTGCAGCACGATCAGTGCGAGATGGATCAGTTGTCCAGCAAGTTAAAGGAGAAGATTGAAGCGGAAACCAAAAATATTGAGGAATTTATTGATAAGACTGTTACAGAAACCGTCAGTGGCATCGTTGAGTTCAAAAACGATCTGATGCGCGACATTGAGTTTCCCAAACTAAAGCTAGCCGCCGGTTCTGTTAGCAGCGGTGCGGCCAATCTGGTGGATGCCGCTGCTGCTGGCCTGCGCAAACGCAACATATCCTCTGTCCACACTGACAGCAGCACCAACACACACACTAACCCATCTGGCAGCACCCTGCCCGAACATGGCCAGGAGGAGAACGGCGCCGCCTTTCTCAAAAAGGAGATCGATGTGATCAATGCGGTGGTGCAGCAGGCAAATGTTTTGCCAGCTGTCCTCAGCAATGGGCATGCCAAATAGATTGATGATGATGAACAGCAGGTGGCGACGTCGATGGCAATGAATACAAAATGGATAAAAATGGGGGAAAAGTGCTGGGTGCTGCAGCCTTTTAGCTTGACCAACACACAGAACGCACACGCACAACAAAGACAAGCACAACACACACACGCACAACATAGACACGACCGAGAATCACACAAAAATACACACACAAACGCACACACAAATACACACACAAACACACACACAAATACACACACAATATCACCCAAAATAATGAAACAACAAAGAACCAACCTGAAAACAAATTTGAAATTATTTTTGGTTTCAAATTTTAGATGAGAAATTACACAAAGAGTTTATTAACTGTTTCTACAATGCAGAATTGATGAAAATAAATTTTATATAGATATTTTAAACTAAATAGCCAAAATATATTAGATAAGTACAAAATAGATAAAACGTATATCGATCGATTCATAGATTCCAAGTGTTTTTTGCTCAGCATCGTCTTTATATAATGTAATTGGGAGCAGATTAATTACTGTGTATTTTTGAAAGTCTAAGTGTGCAAATATATCAAATTTGTTGTTAAATATATTTATGTATGTATTCCGCAAACTAAATACACTTATATATGTACGTATGTATTCAATAATTCTTCCAATATTTACAATTCGTTTACATATTTACCATATAGTCTATGTATTGAATGTCCACAAACCGACCATTTATATTAACAAATCGAAAGAAACCTACGAAAATTGCACAGGCTAAATTCTCAAAGCTACGCTGAAAGAAAAGAAAAAAAATTATACATATTTATATGGAAAAATATATCAAGAAAACAACAACTTAGACTGAAGATGTTGGAAAATGTATACTAAACACAGAAATCAAACCAAAACCAAAAGGAAACAAATAAAATTAAACAAGCGTGGTTCAAGTTAGTTCGCTAAGAATATGCCATTTAAACGCGCTCGATATTATTGATATGGGCAACTATGGCCAACGTGGCTAACTTACTAACTGGCCAACTAGATAGGCTCAGTAATGATATTTGTACTTCTTCCCCGGCAATGCTTGCTGGAATTTTGTATGTGTATATAATTATTTGAAACCAACTCCAACTCGAAATCCCTAGTAGCTTAAGCACATTTTACTTCGACGATATATTCGTATTGTGTTTGAACAATTTTTTGTTATTTGAAGTGAACTTAACCATCACACGCGTCTATATACATTGTATATGTATATTTTTTATATTTATAGTAATAAAAACCACAAAATAAAAGAAAAAACAACAGCTACAAGTCGATTTGTTTGATATGCTTACGTTTTTGGGTCTGCTGGTTTTACAGTTCTCACGACCAGAACTAATATAGCATTGTTTACTGAGAAACATAGTAAGCTGACATCTGGTTTTTGTTTAGATATTTTAATAGCATAAACCAAAAATGTTTGAATTTAAATTTAATTTTAATATTTGTCACCAGATGATAACAGCTGTTCACCTATCATAATGATGAACAACTATCGATAGCAAAAAAATCTTCATGTAGAAAATATCGCCGTAAAATGTTAACCGCTAAACTTTAACAGATAGCAAAACAGAAATCCACATTGTGGATTGCTGTTAACGAGCGCTAAAAACTATAGATACGAATTTTTGGCATGTTTTAGATTATTTATTATTTTATTATTTATTTCGCAGTAGAGATATACGTAATATTTAATTTTTAATGATGATGCTTTGATAGGTTTTGCCTAGTTCTATAGTATGCAAAGTAAATGTATTTTATTGTATTTGACTGAATTTAAAATCTATTTTAAGTAGGTGCCAAACTGGGACTTGGCACCGCAACAATCCCCGTTGTAGAGCCAACTAATGAACAATGAATGGCCAGAGTTGCCACTGCTAGGCGAATGGGTGGCGTGGTACTTCGAGAGATGTACGAACGAAATATACGTGGAGGCAAGCCAACAGCCAACAACACTATTATTGTAGCCCATATGAGAATATCCAGAGAATGTAGCAGATGACAAGTGTATCCAGTGTTGGCTCCTGGGAAAACTAGGCCAGCTCAGCGCACATATCATGAATACAAATTCATCAGCGGCAAAGCCCCAAATGATGTCAACAATTTATATCTTAAGTTCGGCTGGAGGCATGTTCATAATGAGCACCAAATGTTTGTTCTGTTGATGACTGAGCAGCAGTGTGGGGTACACTAAAAAAATTTAACTTTTTTAAAATTAAATTATAATAAAAGTAGACAAGCCATGAAGGGGGACGCAACTGTATTTGTCGAATTTAAGACTTTCTTGGAACAACTTACCATAAATCTGTTCTGCTGTTTGTTTTTGTATATTTAACTGTTTCGTAAGGGCGATTTTGAAGTGATGCGACTGGGCATCGTTAGGCATAGATGTACGGAGTGCAGCAAGCGGGTATAAACCATACTCGATTTTCGCTAATCGAAGCTAATCGATTTCTTACAAAGCTTATCGAGCCTACTTTGTTTTGCCATTTTGGCATTTTATTTTAGTTAAGCAAACTGTTCTTATATTCTGAAAAGCTATTGTAAAATCAGTATCAATTCAAAAAAAAAAAGACCAGATTCGGATTAGAAAAGGATTTGAAAATGCTGTTTACAAACTTATTAAGCTGCAGTGGAGAATTATGCATTTAACCATATTTATTGACTTGTTTTCTTCTGCTGGCCATTAAAGCAAACTGTGTCATTTCATTGAGGATCTGTGAGCTGAGATGCAAAATATAAGAGGTGACTGCAAAATTGCACAATTATTATATATGACTTCAATGACAAATTCTATATTTCTGATAATTAATGAATTAGACTTGTTGACAGAATAAAAATTGCTTTTGCCCTTTTCTACTTTATCAGACTTATAAATTAGCTGTTTTTGTGATGCTTGTCGACAGTCCAAGTTGTCCAAGTTGGATTGTGGTGTTTGGGGAACATATAAAAAAAAACGTATAAATTTATATGTATGTATGTATGTATGGGTGTGCATGTACTACCATGGCTTATACAATTTAATAGAGGTTTCCACTTGCCCAAGCTCAGATTTGGCCACACGTTCGCAGCTGTCAATTGTGGCAATAAACAATTATTAACTTTGTTGCACATGGGCCAAGTGATTCATACATTATTGCCACATGCGAAAGCCGTTCGATCAATTTCTAGTCGAAGCGCAAACCTCAAGTTGCAAGCCGAAGGGCGAAATTTCGCCACACTCCTTGCCGCCTCCTGGAGCGGCATGTCGTCGTCTTAGTTACATTGTAAAACGTTTTATTGTCGTTGGCAGCTGGCGACGATTTGTTGCTGCCCCCAACTCCAACGCCGGAAACGCCGGAAACGCCGGGCACGGTGGCTGCCAATGCCGATCCAGCTTTACCTTCAGCTGCTACCTTCGCTTGAAACTGCTTCATGAGGTGTGTGCCGGCGGCACGACGAGAACTCACTTGACGACAACTGTTATGCTTATCGGACGCTTTGTGAATACGAATTTGGTCAAAAATGGTGCGCATCTTGACGATGGGGAGGGTGGATGTTATTGCTCTGTCTCAGAAAGGGGATGTGGCATGTGGAGAAAGGGAACCGTAGCAAATCGGTGTCGATTGTCGTGCGGAGGCTAACTGAGGGCGTAGGTGCCAGCAGCCTTAAAGCCACTCACAAAGTTTTGGCCATAAAATAGACTTAACTGCAGCAAGAATGTGGCACAAGCAATTTGGTAATAATCGACTTTTGGATACCTTGCCTTGAAATTAAAGCGAATTACTAAGATTTTATTATTATATATATATATATATATATATAGAAAGTGTGAATTATTGGTATAAGTCGCATTGTAAATAACATTAAATTTGTATATTAAAATTAAAAATAAAGCAAAATATATTAAGTTAAAGCATGTGTTGCTAAAAATGGGTATTTATTTTATTAATACTAATATTAAAGTATTTTAATTATTTTAAAAATAAAAAAATGCCATTGTTTTCAGAGAAGCTATATTAATTTTGAAAATGGGTATTTAAATTATTAATACTAATATTAAAGTATTTTAATTATTTGAAAAATAAAAAAAATGCTTTTGTTTTCAGAGAAGCTATATTAATTTTGAGTCACCTGAAAAGAAAAAGTTCAGATTTGACTGCTAATAACGACAGACGGACGAAAACACTTCAATATTGCATTTGTGAGATGATCCAATTTATATTGGCTCGGAACTGCTTCCTGGGTGCAACCTAGATATACAAAATAATCGTATACCCGTTTTGGGCCAGTTGAAAGTTTGTACAAGAGATATAAAAAGTAAGGAATGAAATGGCCAGCGGCAAATGCGTAAACTTCAGTGTGATTAAGTCGGGAGCGGGTTGGTGCGGCAAGGCAAGTGCCGTTGCCGAAGTGCGAAAGGGGGAAAGGAGGGAAAGGGGTTAGGCAAAAGGGATAAATGCTGAGCTCGAAATCTTATCGTCGCACAAGGAACTCGTTTCATTTTAGTGGCGCAATCAGCGCTGCTCACTTGCAATGGCCAAGCAAATATTTTACTTTTACTCTTTCGCCTCAGTTCGTCGGTTGTTTGCCGACCGTTGGTAGAGTGGGGAAGGGTGGGAAAAAAGGGGGGCTAATGCGATGCGAAAAGTGTGCCACAAGCATAAAGCGCCAAAAGACGCTGACAACGGAATCAAACACAAAAGCGAGTTAGCCAACAGACACACAACTAGGAATATGTATATAGACCTGGCCCAGACGCCAGCAAAAAGTTAAAATTAAATTAGCGCTTTTTTCTTTTATATATTTACACTATTTATTTTTTGTCCGGCTAAGGTATCCGTATCCGCATGCCTTGCCTATACTGCTTTTTTTTTAGCCCCCCCCCCCACACTGTATCTATCTCTCTCTCTCTCTCTGTTTCACTCACTGTTTTTGTCACTGTCACTGGCGCTACTTAGCCAAATTAAAATGGCACCGAACGTTTTTTCTTCTTCATTTTTTATATTTCTATTTAGCAGTTTGCATTTATGCTTGTTTAAGCAAATGCCGTGTTATCACTCGACTCCGGCGCCCGCTTTTATCCTGTTCCCGTCTTCATGTCTGGCGTCCGCATCTTTGCCCAGAGTCGAAAGGATAATGCGCGTAATTGTTGTCCGTGCCTGGCAATTGGCATAAAAAACTGCGGCCATAAAAATTTCGTAGGGAAAAAACTTTTTGCATCCAGCCGGACAATCAAAGCGTTCCGTATTTCCTTCCAGTAACTGTTTTTCTGTGTTTTTTTTTGTTCAATTTTTATTTTACGTACATGTAACCAATTTCAGTGCAATGAGTTTTCTTAATTTTCTTCTCAATTATATATTGGTTTTTATTTTTGAAATTTTTTATTTGCGACTGAGAAGTTTGATATAAACGTGGAGCATCGTAATATTAACCGTTTTGTCAGCAGTTGTCTGTGTTCCGTGAACAAGGAAAATCATTTACAACGAGTTAATAATTAATTTAAAAAAAAAAATAAATAAAAGACCGACATTAATATAATTAAATTGTGCGAAAAATGTTAGTTTTGTTGAAAACATTTCTCTCTTTGGGCTTTATCTGAGTACAATTCTAAATATTTAGCTTTAAACCAAATCTGCACTTTGATTTTCTGAGTGGATTCAGTAAATTTATCTGTATTTCATCAAATGCAGATAATATGCTTTTTTATTTAATTAAATTTGTGATAATACAACTTAATAATGAACAGAACCCTAATTGTTTTCATATTATCATGTGGCATTTTAATCAACTCCCAGCGGGCAAATGAACATTCAGCTCGAGCGAGGATTGGAGGATTGGAGGATGGGAGAAGTGGAGAAGGGAGTTGCAGGCAAATTGTTTGCACAAGTTCTACAACTTTCGCTCTCTTTTTCCGCCACTCGACACACATCTGTCAGTTACCCCTAACCACTCAGTTTGCCCACTCATTGGGGCCCACTTTGATGCTCTGATAAAGTCATCATCACCCAGTGCAAACATTGCCGAGTCGAGTGCGCATTCCATGTTCCATGCCCGACATGTGCCATTTGGCCAAAGATTTTTATTTTCTGCTTTTCATTGCGCAAATATGCATATGCCATGCCCCCAAAAGTCCTGGCATATTCTGCTCCTGCAACGTGGACAAAAAAATAATTTGCGTCTCGTATTAAATCTTAATCCAAGCGTTGATTACTTTAGTGGCTTTTGACTCTAAAATGTTATAGTCGTTAAGCAAAAATCATCTAAATTGTGAATGGCTTGCAACACATACATATTCATATATATGCCACACACACACACACACACGCAAAGTTATGTCTAATATGGCATATCAAAAATATTGACATAAAATATGCCAAGACAAGCTTCAAGTGTGTTAAATGACACCGATTGACATGTCATACGGAGAGAGAGAGAGACAGCGAGAGAGAGCCCAGGAACTGGAGCTGGAGCAGGCACAGGTATAGCTAAAAGTACAGACCAAGGAGCCAAGCAAGGAGCAGCATAATGAAAAATATTTCCATATTGCAAATAAAGTCATTTTGCCAGACCAGACAAGAGAAGACACGGCAGACAAGACAAGGCAGTCGTGGTCCTAACCCTTGTCAAAAATCATCAGGACCGTTGCCAGTTTTTCCCTTTACCCCTTCGCTTGGCATGTTACCTGCCCGGTTGCCCAGCTGCTCGGCTGCTCGACTGCTCAATGTGCTAGCAGCAGAAGCAGAGCATATTTCAATTTACTACAACGATCTCAACTCAGTGGTTGGGGAGGGCGGGAAGTGGGGGAATGCTAAGCCAGCTTCCTTGACGGTTGACAAAAAGTAGACTATTTAGAAGCGAGGGTTTCTATAATTTATAGTATATTTAATATTATTTAATATTTAATAATAAAATTCTATATCTTTAGAAAATTGCTAATCGTGTGTTTCGAATGAGAGGTAAATGTAAAAATAAATAAAACACACAAAATATTTATGTTTTTCTTATTATTTTTTTATAGTTAATAACTCTTTAATTATCTTATTCGTTAAACATACAATTTGAATGATTTAAATATTCAATTCGTTTTCTTTGGATAAGCTTTCTAAAATTTAACGGAAATAATAAATTTTATTGTAGATTTTCTTTATCTTAGTTAATTTTTGTTCAAATTTAAATATGTTAGAAGTAAATGTGTAAATGTGTGTTAAAAAGCATAGATTTCGGATTTTAATTTTTGTTAATTTCAGTTAAAATTTAAAATTTATGAGAAGTAAATGTAAGAAATAAATAAAGCTAAATAAAACCCAAAAATATTTATAAATTTATTTTTATTATTTTATTTATAGCTAATAACTGCTTAATTTGCTTATTCTTTAAAAACACACAATTTTAATGTTTTAAATTTATTTTCAATTCGATTTATTTAGGTAAGCTATTCAAATTTAACTGGAATACAAATTTTATTGTAGATTTTCTTTTTGCTAGTTAGTTTCAATTAAAATTGAAAATGTATGAGAGGTAAATGTAAGAAATAAATAATGCAAAATAAAGCACAGGAAATATTTAACTGTTTTTCTTATTATTTGATTTATTGCTAATAATTCTTTAATTTACTTATTCTTAAAACATACAGTATAAATGTTTTAAGTATATTTTCAATTTGTTTTTTGATTAACTTTTCTTAATTTAACAGAAACCTAAATTAGATATTATTTTTGCTATTTAGTTTCAGTTAATATTTAAAATATTTAATAGCTAAACTAACTAACAAAAATATATAAATAAACATTTTAAATTGATTATTCTTAAATCATTAAAAAGTCCGTTTTGTATGTAGTCCAATCTAGTTAAAATTAAAACTTTAATTCCTTTAACTAGCAAAATGTATTTTTTTTTCGAACATTTTGCAAACTATTATCAACTTTTCTTAAAGTAATATGCAAAAAAATGTTGAACTTAATAATTGACCCTCGTCGAGGCTTTCAGTTATGGCATTGTGCTTGTTACAGCAATGTCCGTGTTAAAAGTTTATGCAAATTCATTTCAAGTTTGTGCTGGAGCAGCTGCATCATCGTTCGCATCGTCGTCAACATCAACAAGATTATCATCGTTATTATAATCATTATGCTCATCGTCATCGTTGCTGACTTTGGGTTGCTTTGGGTTCATGCTGTGGTTGAGCGACCCTTAAACCCGGAGGACACCAGCCATGTTGTCCGTTGTTGTGCCTCGTTTCTCGTGCCACGTGCCTCTCGCTGTTTGTTGCTTGCCCCTCGACTGTTGCATACATTTCGGCGCATTGAAATGCACTCGGGTCTCTGAACGACGTTGTTGCATGTTGGCCGCAAGTGTTGGCATTCGTATTATTACAATTATTACGTTGATGTGCACAGCTTCAGTTTGCGGCTGGCCGTGACGTGGCAACTGCAACTGCAACTGCAACAGCAGCAACAACAGCAACAAACGTTTCGGCACCAATTTTCCTATGCTGGCTGCTTGCATATTTGCGGCTGCGGAGTCAGTTTGCTGTTTGTTGTGCTGAGTGCACTCTGTGTACAAACACATACACACACACTCTCTCTCTCTCTCTCCCTCCCCCTCTCTCTCTCTCTCCCTCATATTGGTCAAATATTATGCCAAGTTACGCGCAATTTCATAGCAGTTACTTTGATACGTCTCTATTGACACAACACCAGCTTGTTATCAACTCTTGGCCAAGTTGCCCATTAACTGGCCAAAATGTCAGCCAATTTCAATTGGTTTCACACACACACACACAATAATAATAATAATTACCTAACTAACTATTCGCATTTGTAAAAGTGCAAAAATGAAAATGGCACTCATCAATGTTCGTGACTTTTTAATTATGATTGGGTGTGCCTGAAGCCTTGAGGTGGCCTCTGTGGAGTGGTGTGATGGACTGGCTGTTTGACTGACTGGCTGGTTGGCAAAGTTTTGGTACTGGTAACAACAATGGTCGAGCACTTGAGACTAGCTTTCTACCACAGATGCCAAGTCTTATTGCTGCACGTGGAACCCTTTTTGCAGCCACACTGGCAGGCAGGGAGTGGTTGTGTGTGTGGTGGGAGGGGGGTGGGGGGGGGGTTGGTAGAAACTTGATTAAATTTTAACCCGTCTCTCCGTCTCACAATCAGTGGCACTTGAGAGGCTGCAAGCATAAACCACGCTCGTTTAATTTCAACTCAAAGTCTAAGCAGCAACAAGAGCCAATTCAATAAAAATTAAAAACGAAGAGAGAAAAGCACCAGAGCAGTGATGAGAGAGACGGAGGAGAGGAGTGGGTGAGGCAGCACAAGGAGGAGAAACGAAAAAGGCTGCGAAGGGGAGCCGCAAGGACACAGCAATCACAGACGAGTGCGGGCAAATAAACTTAAAGAAAATTAAAAGTGGCAACCGAGCAGGGGCAGAGGCAGAGGCAGAGACCCAAGCCAGATCCACTTCCACATCCACATCCACAACGTAGATGCAGCTCAAGTCGGAAGCAAACTCAGCTCAAGTTGGCAATCAAGTTTTGGGTTCGAGCGGGGGGGGGGCGGGTGTAAAACGTATCGACTTAATTGAACAAATCGCAGTAAACGAGCTGTAAATTTTTAATATGTTTCGGTTTGCGTAAATAAAAGCTGACGCAAAGTTTTTGCGGACGTGGAAACCCACATCAAATTGGTCTTGGTGAAATGGGAACTGGGAATTGTGAGATGTGAAATGGGGAAGGGAATGGCAGGAATGCCAGGTCCAAGTGCAAATTAATAAATTATGTCAAGAAAACGAGAAACGAAATTACGTTAGCAACGATAGCAAATCCATTTAATTAGCAGCTTAGCAACCCCATTCCCGCACACCCCGCACCCTCTGCGCGCGCTCCCATCTTCCATCCTGACCACGCTCACATCTACTTAATTGGTTGTGGCGGCTGCTTTGGCTACATTTTGACTGATTAAAACCAAAAGTCCAAACAGGTTTTGCTCAACTTTAAGCTTTGACATTAGAGCAGTGAATAGGACTGGTGAAGGGGGTGGGTGAAGGGGGTGAAGGGGGTGTCCAAGGTGTGGCAACAATATTTTCTTTTCGCAGTCAATTTGTCTGGACCACTGGACTGTCTGACTGGCTTAGGTCTGGGATTATTTTGCTCTTATTTATCTGCCCGGCCAAGTCAAGAATTCAAGTGTTAATTCAGACAACAGCTCAGACAGTCTGCTCGGAATAAATACCCTGTAGCAAAACAAATTGGATAAAGAGGCTTTCAGTGCATTCAGAAAGTTGGTAATATTTCTAATCCCTCATCTTAAATTAATCTATCCACAATTTTAGGGTATCTTTATGTCGGTTGTACTTTTGCTGGCTTTCTGTTTTTACATTGAAAACATTTTAGGCCATGTTGCAGACTCGCTTTAATTAACAGAAGTCATCAGCAATTAATATCTCTTTTTCATGCTCTAGACAAGTTTTTGAAATAGTTTCAAGCTGAACTTGAGACTTGCTGAATCTCCTTGGCTTTCCTTAAATCATTGATGCCAAAACTGAAAGCATCAGCTTAGCAAAATTTCAGAAGAGCCACAGATATATAAGTATTATAAATACATGAATATATATTAAGAAATATGTTAATTAATTAATATAAAATATAGTGTCAATTAGTAACTAAATTTTAAACCAATAAATTATTAATTATCAATTCTAATTTAATTTTTTGAAGTAAAACAAAACCAGGCTTAGCTGTGCATTATATTTTTATACATATGAACAACAAGCTTAAATGCAAGCTTAAAAAATTTAAGTAACATGGCATTTTTTATTACAAGTACTTAAATATCGAGTTAAACCCCGCAGGAAATGAACATGTGCTGCGATTGATGAGGGTACGGGGGAAGGGAGGCGGGAGAAGGAAAGTGACAGTGTTATAGCCACATCATTAATCAAGTAATCTGCTGCAAATCTTGCACATATTTGACTCGAACTTAAATGCTTAGCGCAGCTTAAATGTCGCCTAAAACAAGAGCAGCTCCCTCAAAACGGAAACGGAAACGGAAATGTAACCAAAGTATAGAAAAAAAAATGGCTCGTTTCGCTTGCAGCAGGGTGGAGAAAATTGTCAGTGTAATTGTAATTTATTGTGGAAAAAACTTTTGCCATCGAAGGCGCCGATGCGAAATGTGCGACTGCAAAAACCAAAAGGCAAAAAAATAATAAAAAAAAAAGAAAGACAAATAGGAAAAAAGAAAAAAAGCAAATAAATCCGCCGAGCATTTGACATATGCGACTCGTTTGACATACAAGCAAATTACACACTGAACTATTTGTCTTGTTGGCATAAATCGCATAAGCCAACTAAACTAAACTGAACTGAACTGAACTGGACTAGACCGCTGACCAGGTCGACAACTTCGCAATTGGCACACAAAATGTGTAGGCGCAATCATTGTGGCTAAGGAGGCGTATAAGTGATGTGCAAGCAAATGAAGTGTAGGCAGAAAACAAAAAACAAGAGCGAAGCTATTAAAATCTCAATAATAAGCAGCAAACAGAGAGAGAGGGAGAGAGAGAGAGTGAGAGGGAGAGTGAGGTATATTTTGCGTTAGTTTTTGGCGTAGTTTTTCTGCCGGCCCCGGAGAAACTTTCGATGTGGCTTTGTTGTCGCTGTTGTTGCCACTGCTGCTGCTGCTGCTGCTGCTGCTCTTGTTGTGGTGCGAATGTTGCACATTGTGTATAATTTCGACTGCATTTTGCATTAAGTAAAATGTTTTAATTAAAATGGAAAAAGTTTTCCAATTAAAGCGCAGAAAGCGAAGCGTTCACCACAAATATTATCAATGCCTCTTCACACCTCCCATCTTCCCATACGCAACGATAAATGGAACAATTTGTTGCTGTTGTTAATATTTAATTGTTTATGCAATGCATTCAATTAAATTGTTGCAGTGGAACTCGCAGCGAGGACTTTCCAGCAAATAAAAGGCAAATTAATTAACCGGCAAGCGACAACTTTGGCATTAAGTTAGCAAGCTTAGCAAAGCCTGCGAGCTAATTACGTTTGTGAAAGTGTTTAACTTTTCGCAACTGTAACTCAAATGCAGCTAATTGGCCAAAGAAGGTACTGCTCGACTGCTCGACTGCTCGACTGCTCGGCTGCACTAACTCTTGCTCGTAGTAACTTGAGGTGCCCCGCCAATCCAGGCAAAGGTTTCTTTTCCAAGCCTTAAAGCTGAAAGAGAGAAATTGCTATCAACGCACGCGGCAACGCACGCGTCAACGCAAGCGTCTACGCAAGCGTCAACGCACGCGTCATCTCACGCGTCTTTCAACAATTTGAAGTTTGTTCTATAAATATTAATTCTGCATCAAAAGTTGAAAATGCGTTCATTTTCACCAATTGGAGAAATTGACGTTTTAAGTTTTTTTTTTTAAATTTGAGAAATGTATTTCATTCACGCTTCAACTCACGCGTCATCTCACGCGTCTTTCAACAATTTGAAGTTTGTTCTATAAATATTAATTCTGCATCAAAAGTTAAAAATGCGTTAATTTTCACCAATTGGAGAAATTGACGTTTTAAGTTTTTTTTTTTTAATATTTGAGAAATGTATCCTTCCAGGTTTTGTTTCAAATTCAAACTGTCATATCTTCGGCAATAATTTATCTAGCACCGAATTTCTTTCAACAATTTTAAATTCCTTCTATATATATTAATTTTGCATCAAAAGTTGAAAATGCGTTCATTTTCACCAATTGGAGAAATTTACGTTTTAAGTTTTTTTTTTTAAATTTGAGAAATGTATTTCATTCACGCTTCAACTCACGCGTCATCTCACGCGTCTTTCAACAATTTGAAGTTTGTTCTATAAATATTAATTCTGCATCAAAAGTTGAAAATGCGTTAATTTTCATCAATTGGAAAAAATTGACGTTTTAAGTTTTTTTTTTTTTGTATTTGAGAAATGTATCCTTCCAGGTTTTGTTTCAAATTCAAACTGTCATATCTTCGGCAATAATTTATCTAGCACCGAATTTCTTTCAACAATTTTAAATTCCTTCTATATATATTAATTCTGCATCAAAAGTTGAAAATGCGTTAATTTTCACCAATTGGAGAAATTTACGTTTTAATTTTTTTTTTTTTAAATTTGAGAAATGTATTTCATTCACGCTTCAACTCACGCGTCATCTCACGCGTCTTTCAACAATTTGAAGTTTGTTCTATAAATATTAATTCTGCATCAAAAGTTAAAAATGCGTTCATTTTCACCAATTGGAGAAATTGACGTTTAAAGTTTTTTTTTTTTATATTTGAGAAATGTATCCTTCCAGGTTTTGTTTCAAATTCAAACTGTCATATCTTCGGCAATAATTTATCTAGCACCGAATTTCTTTCAACAATTTTAAATTCCTTCTATATATATTAATTTTGCATCAAAAGTTGAAAATGCGTTAACTTTCACTAATTTGAGATATTGACGTTTTAAGTTTTTTTTTTAAATTTGAAAATTGTATTTCATTCACGCGCCAACTCACGCGTCATCTCAAGCGTCAACTCACGCGTCATCCCACGCGTCATTATATATGCAAACATTTTGATGCATTCCATTCATAACGTGAATCCGCCCTGAGTCGCCATCTGAACCTGCATCCGAGTCGGAATCTGAAGCTAAAGCTGAGCTGAACTGCTGCCAACTGCTGTGCGCTTTTTGCAATTGCAATCACTCACCTGGGCTCACACACAGATTGAGTTTATGTGGCCGTTGTGTCGTTCATGTGATTAAGAAGCCTGCAACAGGGTAGCAAAAAAATAAAATAAAACACAAAATAAGCGGAAAGAAAAAAACAAGTAAAAAAAAGTCTGAAAAGGCAGCAGAAAGAAGCCTCTGCGGTCATAATTCTGCATATTTCATGGCGACTGCAAATTGCTGGGAGAAAAGTGCGCTTTCATTGCAATTAAGCTGCGCAGCTTGATAATGAAAAAAAAGAAACCAACGTGGAATATTTAAGCAGTCCGACTGAGACTCGTGTGGAAATAATTCGCAAAATAATTTGCTGCCCCAGCATTTCTGCTTTTATTGCGCCACATTTTTATTTATATTTTTCTTTTGCTTTTTCTTTTTTTTTTTGCATGTGGCACAAGGACTTTTTTGCGCGCTCCATCAGCCAAATTGTATTTGATGTGCAGAATAACTGGGTTAACAACATATAGCCGGCAGGCTACCTTTAAATACTAAGCCAGAGCGGCGCTGACAACGCGTCTAACTTGGCAAAATTGCCAAGGCACAAAAGTTTGCATTTAGAGCATTTGGCCCAAATCGCTTGCTCAGATGCTAAGACGACTTGACAAGCTGAGCTCAGCCTGAAACTTTCTAAACTAACAAAACTTTTGAGCAACTTGCAATTCATTCACGGCCCGAACAACTTCAGACACACCAATTAACTGAATCTGTTGCGATTCTTTTTGTTCAAAATCAATGGATTTGAGTGCTTTGTTAAATCTGATCTGCCAATCTTAAAAGTCACATTTGCATTTCATACGAGCTACATCTTTGGTACATTAAGCAATTCTAATCTATGATTAAGTTACATAATATTGCATAACTAAAATAAAGTTGGCAATTTTTTAGTATTTCTGCATTTTATTTAAATTTAAAATCGGTCAAGCATGAAAAAGAAATATTTCTTGATTAATATTTTCATTCCAGCAATTTTTGTTGGAAAATGCTTGAGTGTTTCGTGTAATTTAATTTTGTTAAACTTCAGTTTTCATTTGTTTTGTTGTTCAAATAATTTAATTGTGTTGGATAGAAAATAAACAAAAATATATCTCGAAAAGTGAGCCTAGAACTTGAGCTGCTTACAATTTCAGGCAGCCAGAGATTCCAATTCCCCATGCAAGGGTCTGCTAACTGCTACTGCTACAACTGCATGCCACATGCCACATGCAGCTGCAAGCGAAGTTGCACTTTAACTTACCTGAGCCACTTGACCCTGTTGCCTTCTGCAAATTGCTGTTCAATTAGCACAGTTTAAGTTGTGCACCCACTCGAGAGGAGCTGCAAGTATGAATACTTATTTATATATGCAGTTTCATTTAAATTTCAAGAGTTGGCTGCTGCTCCGGCTGCTGGTCAAGTGCAGCTGATGAGGCTGAGGAGGGTGATAGAGAGGGAGGGGTTTCCTAACGTATTTTAGATGCAATCGTGAATCGGCACTTGTATTTTCTGATCCAGTTGGCCATTTATCAGCCATGAAAGCGCGTTGAAAGTTTAACTTATGTGTCCGCATGTGTGTGTGTGTGTGTGTGCGTGTGTGTGTGATTTCTTTATGTGTTTTTTTTTTCTTCTTTTGAGCAAGCTTAACGGATTTGGCCCCGAGAGCCAACGGATTGCACATTTTTTGGGGTTTGCTTCTGATGCAGCATCGTTCAGATTTATTGCATTCAACTTTCGTGTGACTTTCACAAGAAACTTTTATGTCTCGAGAACTTTTCAAGTTTACTTAAGCAACAAAAGTTTTGCCCGCCCTCGCAGCCCTTTTTTTCAGTTTTTTTTTTTTTTGGTTTTTTTTTTCATTTGTTTTGTGTTTTTTGTTTTGTTTTTGCCAAAAATCGTCGAGTTGTGTGTGTTTTAAGCGGGGGTGGTTCGCGGGGGGGTTGCACAAAGCCTGAAATGAAGTGTTGATAATAACGTATAAATTATGCGCATTAAATTTTAAGCGTTTACCGCACTAAATCATTGAGCACTCAAACATATGAAAAAAAATGTCTGCGTCTTCCGCTTCTGCGTCTTGCTTTTACTGATTAAGTGTGCGTATCCAGTGTGCGTATCCTGTGTGTGTGTGTGTGTCGTGTGCTTACGAGGTATGGTCAGAAAGTCACGATAAGGTCATATTAAATGAATAATTTTGAACTCTGCACAATTTGTTAAGGGCTATAAATTAATGCATGCATATAAATATTTTGTAATAAATTTCTTTATGCTATTTTTACGAGCAACCCTCGCTGCAGTGTGTGTCTCTGTCTGAGCAGTCAGAAAACTTGCATATTATTCGCGCCATTAGCTATGCCATGGGAGGATGCTCATTATGAAGCTAAGGATGATAATGAGCTTGCATGTTGGTTCGATCTCTTTGCGGTTTTCATATACATAAATTTATTTGTGGCGCCGCCATGTTCGGCGTCTGCTTCCGCCGGAAGTAAACACACTCGATTCCCGCCAACTGCAAAGACCCTGTTTAGTTGTCTCTCTTGTTGTTTTTGTTGTTCTTATTATTATTGCTATTATTATTGCACGTAGTCATTGTCCGCCATAAATCATTTCGCATTGGACGCGTGAAAGTCGAGTTCCTTTTGACATTGGCTAATGAATGCCGCATATACGTTGCAAGCGACTGGCAAATATCGATTATCAATCGAACTGCTAGCAATTCGGTGGCACGTATTTCATGTCGCAACAAAAACAGAAAAACCCGAGCCCATTCATAACTCCAAAAATTCACATTAGAATTATTGAAATGCCTGCTGTGGTTTCTTCCGCATGGCACAAATTCCCGTCTCTCGACTCTCTCTCTCTCTCCGTTTGTCTGTCCACAAATACTTGCAACATACTTAGTTATATATAGACACAGTATATGTGGCATTTCAGTTGGCTGACTGCGCCATTTAGCAAATTGAAAATATTGCCATTGGCTATGGCTATGTTCACCCAGCACCCAGCAAAAAACCAACAACTACAGCAAAAATAATAATAAAAAAAAAAAAAACAAAAAATATAGAAACCAAAGCGGATCTTCGACTGTAAAAAATGAGCACCACACGTCGCATTTATGCCAAATAAAATCAATAGCAAAAGTAGCACAAAAATACCACAGACAACCAACTGAGAAGCAGAGGCTTTTCCATTTGAAATATTAGCAAAGACCCAAATATTTTTATGGCAAATATTCATTTTGTTTCATCTCGTTTGCAGTGCGGTGTTGGATGGTGCTCTGATATGGCACACACACACAAAATGTGTGTGTTTAATATTCAAATGTGTCTTTAAAACCATTGAATTCATTTCGTGCTATTTCAAATTGAAAATTCAATAAATACCTTCAACGAATTGCCACAACTTACTTACACACATTTGCCAAATTGTTATTTTTGCCACTGTGACCAAAATTGTGTGCTTGATTTGTGATTGGCTCTATTACAAATATTACAAAATTTCAGTGTTTAAGTTATGTTATTTATTTAAATACAATTTAATGAAATAATGGAAAGAATTTTGACTTGTGATAAATGCAACTAAAATATCCAGTTTAATATACAATACAATTTACAGGGAAAACCTTGATTTGTTGGCTGCTTTTTTAGTTGCATGAATTTATTTTTGCCATTGCAAAAGTTATCGAAAAATGTAAAATTTCTCTAAATTTAATTAGAAATTCTTTTCAAATGAATGCCAGACCATATAAAGGAATTCAGCTAACTGAACTAATTAACTGTATAAATATAAGTGGTTTTTTCCCTAATTGCTGGAAATGTTTTGTGATTTGCTTTTAAAACACAATAGTTTTCATTCAATCATCGATACAATAAGCAGTTCGCAACAGCCAATTTGTGGATGGGCAACAAAACGTGGCAACGTGGCTGAATGTTTGCTGCAAATCCATTTAAGTGCAGGAAATTGAATTTTTTGAAACGAGCCTTCTCTGCGCGTAATGGCAGCTGGCAATTGTGACTGTGATATGAATCTCTCTCTCTCTCACTCTCTCACTCTCTCTAGCTGTCTCTTTTACTCTGTGAAGTAGTTGGAGTGGTAAAGTTACTGGCATAGCGAATGGACTCATTCAATTGGCCTGAAAATTCAATTAAATGGTAACAAGAATCAGTAGAAGCAAAACTGCAAAGTGTGAATTGTGATGAAACGAAGACTCAAAGTTGAAGCTGGCCAATGAATGTATGGTTGTAGCATGTATGTTCCGTTATATATGTTGCGATGTTTGTCGACGTTGGTTGCAATTTCCTGTTTGCCACACATCAGTCAAGCGGAAATTATGGCACGCCCATTTTAATCATTCGCCATTTCCGGCAGCGCGTGTGCAGCGACAGTTGACTTGATATAAATACCCAATGCGGCAAGTGGGCAAGTGGGCAAGTGAGTGCCCCAAAAAACCCTTCAAACTACTGTAGCCATAGTGTGGCATTTGGAGAGCAGTAGCAGTGCTCTCATTATGTGAAAGTTTAGCAAGTTACCTGGCCAACTTATTGGCCTTTTGGTCAAAAGTGCAATTCTTGCTCGGCGCTAATTGCATTTGACTGTGGGGCTTGGCAACCATTAAAAAGCGACCTTGTCGGTTGTGTTACGGGTGGAGGGGGGGTGGTTGTATGTTGTGGAGAGCCGCTAAGTAGGCAACGCCGCACGACAAATTCCGTTGGCATAAAAAAACCACGCGCAAAATTTATGGTTTCAATTAAAAGTTTCACCATTTCCGTTCATTTGAGGCATAAACAAGCAGCCAGCAGCCAGCAGCCGCCGCCCTACATTCAGCATAGGCGTGGCCCAGTTGGTGGCCAAAACGCAATAAGGTAATGAGCTTTCTCACAACACCAACACCACTCAACCTCAACCTAAATCTGTGAACACAGAACACAGTGCTGAGAATCAGAGCAAGAGCAATTTTCGGGCACAACAAAAAACGCTGGAAAACTTGTTACTTTTACAGTGTTTTAGGAAATGGCAAAAGTTTTTCGCATCCGTTTTGTAATAAAATTTTAATTTATTTTATATTTGTGCGTTTAAATGCGTTGCCCTCTTTGTAATCGCGACAATCTCTTAAAGCTTTCCATATCAGCGATGCCAGCTGCAGTGCTGCGGATCTGGCTGTGAGATCCCTTTAAGCTGGACGCTTTAGTTTTGGCTGTGTATGTGTTCCATTAATTAATCATCAAGCCACCACGAAGCTAATGTGTTTTTAATATTGGGGGGGCGTTTAAGGCGAGCAAGCGCAACGCTTACAAGCTGGGCCAAGTGTCTAAGCCAATCAGTTTTGTGGCCAAGTAAATATTTTGTTAACATAATTGCATAAATCACAGTCAATTTTTCATATCGTACGCTCGCCGGCTGTAATTTGTGTGTGTGTGTGTGTGTGTGTGCGTGAGAGGGTGTGTACGGGTGTGTACGGGTGTGTGTGCGGGTATGTGTGAGTCTGACTGACTGGCTCCTGGGGCCAGAGAGGCTCACAGGCGTTGGTAATGATGGCGCTTGTGTAAATAAACTGTCAGTTGATATGAATTCAGTCATCACTCAGCCGTAGCGTGGAGCAGAATCAATGTGTGAGGGGGGCCTGAAGATGGAAAAGGGAAGAAGGGTAGGGGGAGGGGGTAGGGGAGGCATGGTTGAGAAGTTTTGTGTCAATGCTTGACTGAGATTGTGTACAAGTGAGCAAATTACCACGCTCGTACGCACAACAGCATCAAAAAAAAGGAAGAAGAACGACAAGCAACAATGTTGCAAGCAAAAATTCACCACAATAACAATAAGAACAACAACAAAAACAATAAATGTATATTTGTGTGCTTCCGTTTCCGCTTTGCACAGGACTTTACAGCCAGCGCCATATGCAATTATAATGAAGACATTTCCGGCTCATTGCTCGCCAAGGGAACAGCAGCAACAACAACACAAAAAATGTTGCCCTGCCGCACACAAATTACACTACTATTTTTTAAAAATTTTAATTTTTGAATAATTTAGTTATTTTTTAAATTTTATAGGAGTTTTTTGATATTGCAATGCGCTGCTTAAAACTTTGTTCAGCCATTTTAAAAATCAAATCAAATTGCATATTTTTTGTTGTTACAATAAAAAAATCTTTGATTTAGGCAAAATCTAAAAAATCAAAAGATATAAATTTAATTATATATCTGTTAAAAAATCTTCAACGATGTTACTTCTTTGTGGCCACAACTGTAATACCCAAGAGCAAGAGTATTGCAACAGCAACAGGACTGCAACAGACTAATGAAGCCATCAATGTTGCACATTAAACAAAATGTGTCCGGCCAGCTTCAATTTTGAACTTGCAACTTGGAAGGGAACTGTCAACTCGACTGTGCATAATTAATGCAGATTTTATGCGCTTAACACTTGGCTGCAGCTGGAGCTGCTCATTAGCTGCCAATGATTTGCAGACTGGTTTCATTTTTTTTTTTTTCATCAGAGAAGCAGCCAAATATAATTGGCTTAGCGCCGGTTTTTCGTATGCAGATTGAATTGAGGTGCCACAAAGCAATTGCCACTTGTGCGGCAGACAATAAATATTTGCCAAGTTCCCAAGTTGGATCGGCTTGACACTGCAGTGCTTTAAAATTGATTTTGTTGAGCGTCCCCAAATGTATGCTACACTTTTTGGTCCTTTTGTTTTTTTTATTTTTTTTTGGGTACTCTGGCTGCCTGGTTGTCCCTGCGGCCAAGGAACACACGACAAATTACTGGTAGCAGGAAAACTTATGTGCATTGGGCACAAGTCAAATTGCATTTAAAGTGACAAATGTGGCCAGCTCTGGCAATACACATATATACATATATATATATATATATATATAGGCAATGGGGATTGACCAAAGAGCAGTACGCAAACACGTGCTAAACATATTTCCACACAGCACAAACAAAACCAAAAAATGCCAGTTAACTGCCATTCTTTTCGTACACATTTCTTTGCCCACTTTGGCCCACGGACCACGAGCAGCCCAAAACGGAAACTGGCATTTTTCATGCTTCGGTCTTTTGGTCAGCTCGCCTTTGCCGCTCCGCTTGACAACGCCCACACCCCGGAGGCGTGGCCCAACATGACCCGACATTAGAATTTATCGCTGTCAGCACATGGAATGAACGCTATGTTTTGTTCTGGCGGTTTTTTGTTTTCGACGCTGGTTTTACTGCAAAAACTGTCCACATGTCGCTCCATATGCGATGTGGCCAATGTGGGGGGAGTTGGGGGGTGGCAGGTGGGTTGTGGATTGTGTGTGTGTGTGTGTGTGTGTGACATGTTAGCACAGTTAGACTTGTGAAGATTTTGCTATTTTATACCTTGCACTTTACTTCACAATAAGGTTGCATGTGTGCCAAAAACTTGCAACTTTTTAGTCCTAAAAACCAAACTTAAAAAAATACAAAAAAAATCACCCAAAAGTTTTCTTCGATTTTTAAGCTGGCAGCGCAGATATCCATTGATATCGCTGCACCCATAAACGTTTATATATTTTCACTTGTATTTCTTATAATTTTAAATAATTTTGTTCTTTATATAACAATAAAGTAAATAATGCAGAAAAAGTTAGATAAATATTCTCTTAGTTGGTTTTTTCTTCTTTCTTGGCAAACTTTTCTTCCAGTCCTTTAGCAATATTTGTCTAAGTTTTTAAGTCCTTTTTTTTTATTTTATATGAGTTGCTGAACTCTGTCAAAGCATTTAAAAATATATTTATTTTAACTGTCGAATTTGCATCAATTCGCAATTGAAAAAACTCAGATTCAGTACAAAAAAGAATGTTTTTTTGTGTTTGTTTTTCTTTGCAGCTTTTGCAGTAAGTTTTAAGTGGAACATTGCAGAGTATCTCCAAGATTGGTCAATGATTGTGTGTGTTCCTTAAGATATTTATAACGAAAGTAGGAGCAAACTGTGGGTGTGTCTTGGGACTTGGGAACAGTGCACCTTGAGACAGCTTGATTAATGACATTGTTCGACTGTCAACAAGATTCATTTCAGCTTGACATTGATAAGCAGCCAAGTCAAAAGAAAAACAAGGAATCCAATTCGAGGGCTTTACATTTTTATAGTAATAAAGTGCTAAGTATTTGGAAGATGCTGAAAGTCGCTTTGCGCCAATTAGCAGAAACACTTTTGGCCAGGCTGTTATATAATTTCAACGGCGGTTTCACTGGCAAAATAATTAGGCTTATTAACAGTGCGTGCAATGTGTACGCATACTCGAAATTGTTATTGTTATTGTTATTGTCGTTGGAAAAGTTGTGCCCAAAAACTGGAAATTAACTCTGAAATCTGTTGTGAGCTCATTGTCAGCCTGAAAAAGTTTTTCGTCACACACAGCCCTTGCAGCTCACCGCCCCACCACGCTGCCGTTCTGCAGAAAGTTGGCCAAATACAAAACTTTTTGAATGCAAAACTTTTTGGGCGAGAATTACAATCGTGATAAAAATTATGAAAATATTTTTAGAGTGTGCAACTTCAACGCGACAACTTGGCATACGCCGCACCAAACTCTGTGTGGCAAGCAGCAAAAGAATCTTGTAAATAAAATGAAACTTTATTGTGTCGTGTGTCGTGCTGATTTCTATCATTGCGTTTAATTTCATATTTTATTAAATATATTATGACAGCGACACACACACACACAAATATTGCGCATATGTGGCATGCAACAATCCCTTTGATTCAACTGACTGCAGAAATTGCCAAGCTTCACGTTAAAATTATATAAAAATGTTCAATTGAAAAACTTTTGTAATCAAACTATTGAAATTGTGCACATACACAGGTATGTACACAACACACACACACAGACACACACACACTGCTTTGGCCAAACTCATAAATCTGAAAACTATTGGCAGTCCACGTTGGGTTTTTGGTTGTGCCAGTTCTTGCTCGGGTTGGGTTTGGGATTTGGAATTAGATTTACAATGGGAGCGAAACAATGCCAAAGTTATTTATTTATTTATAACTTGCATTGGATTCTCTGCACTCGTCACATTCCGCTTGATTTGCAATTGCTGCAACTGTCTCCCTCTCACACTCCCTCTCTCTCTTTCTCTCTATCTATTTCTAGCTTGCTTGCTCTTTTGTTGGCTGACTTTAAGTTTGTTTCACTGTTTTGTTGTTGCTGCTGTTGCATATTTGAAGTAGTCCGCTTTGCTTGCAACTTTTGTAATCCCTTACAATGCATATGAGAATTGTGTGATTTTAAAGTTTTTCGCTCTCTCTCTCTCTCTCTCTTTATATTGAGTACTAATGTACTTGAGGGGCCAATTAGATAAGTTTTCCCGATAAGTTGCTGCGAGTCTCAGCTGGTTCGCTGTGTAAATCTAATGGCACTCAAATCAAGCCCACATTAAACTCAAACTCAAACCCAAACCCAAACTCAAACCCTAACCCAAAAGCCAAGGCGTATCGAGTCTGTCGCAATATTTAAACGTCTGCTGTAAATATTTGATGCCTAATTGAATCATTCATTCAGTTGCTCATTGCTCGACACACACACACACACACACACACACACACACACACAGGCGTATACACGCGCAAACCCTGTTACAGACTGTGTGACACGCCCACTGACGGAATTGCCCCCTCCCCACTTCGCTCAACGAGTTGATTTGAATAAATTTGAAATTCTGCTGAGTCTGCTTTGGAAGCATTTAGCCGCCAGTCTGTGCCAGGCTGCAAGGCTGCCATTCTGCCATTCTGCCAGTTGCCAGTTTGCAATTTGTCTGCCAGCTGACGGCATTTGGGCGTTAAGGCAGGCCCTGGCCCACAGCGGTGCTGTGCGGCAACATTACGCACAATGCAATAATTGCCATTTCTCTGGCTAAAACTTAATGGTAAAAGTATTTAATGCACTTTTTACTATGCTAACTGTGTAAATAAATTAATAAATGAACAAATTAACAAATTAACAATTAAAAATAGTTGTTATTTTTACAAACTCATATTAATGCTACAAGTTTTAATGTTAGCTAATTGAATTAAATACAAAATAAATAATTAAATATTTATATTTCTGCAAGTATGACAATTATTGATTGACTGGCAAAAATCAAGTCTGTTTGTTAATTGACTTATTTCACATTTTAGTAACGAAAAGTGCATGTTATTACCATGGTGCAGTGGCATCGACTTGACTCTCAAATTTGCTGTTGCAGCAGCAGCAGCAGCCGCCGCAGTAGCAGCTGTGGCAGCCGTGGCAGCCGTGGCAGCATCTGCTGGCTGCATTGCATTTTATGGCATACTTTGCGGCGCATTATGCGGCGCGCGACAAAACGAAAATTGTGCAAATTAGCGCTCGCTCGTTTGCTTAACACTCATCAATATTTGCATTTCAATTAGCGACAATACGAGCCGGGCAAACATGGCTTACATTTCACTGATAACATGGCCAACATGGCTGCCCGGCAAACTTTGCCCCAAATTTCGCAACAAAAAAAAAGTTTTCTTTTCGTTTTTGTCTGAGCAGTAATCGGTAGCATAATTATTAATACCAATTTAACTGATACTCAGCTTAATGCTGAGTAAGTCTTTATATTTGATTTAATATGTATATAGATATAGATTTATGATTTATATCAGCCTCAATCTGCAGGCAAGTTAGTTGTTACTTTAATGCGATTAGAACACATAATTCTCATTCTCTGCTTTCCATAATTAATTACTTAATTCCCCATTGGATCGCACTTGCTACAAGCTGCATAATAATCAATATAAATTTGATGAGCTGTGACATCGACTTCAACATAGACATCCGCATCACTTTGCTGCCGATAAGTTTATATTTTTTTCTTGTTGCAACTTTGTCACAATGAACACCAACGATAGTTTGAAACAGTGGAAGGAGCAGCAAAAAAAAAAAAAAAACCATACAACAACAAGAATATAGCCTAAAATAACAACAACAAGTTTGTCAATGTTTATGACACGCCCCGTGCCCAGAATCGACGGCACTTCATTGGACGGGTGGTTGGGCGATGTGGTTCGGGGACTTGTCAAAAACAGCCGTTGGCAACTTTTTGATGTGCTGGGGCGGCAGGACAATCTAATAAAGGAGCCAGAACCAGAGCCATAGCCAGAGCCAGATCCAAAGCCAAAGCGAAAGCTAAAAGCTTGTCTGGGCAAAAAAGTTTTAGTGACCTTTTTTTTTGGGGGAGTTGATGGTATTTGTATTGGTATTGGTGGCGAAACTGTGATGAAAAATGTACCTTTGAAGGATTCACCTACATACGCACACACACACGCACACACAAATTGAAATGAATAATAGAATATCATGTGGAAAAACAGCACAAATGAGCTTGGGTTCAGCGCAGCTGATTGCTGTTGTTGTTGTTGCTGTTGTTGTTGCTCTTGTTGTTGTTGTTGCCATTGTTGTTGTGTTTCTTTTTGTTGGCAATTTCCTTGCTTTATTGATTCGACATTGACTCTCACCGGGGTGTGCGTAAGCCAAACTAATACACGTAAACAAACAAACAAACCAAGTGCAAAAAGTTGACATATACACTTATGAGATTAAAAAAAAAAAAGCGAAAAAAATGTGCCAACAATATCCGCTGAGTTGGCCAAATTGAAAAGGCTGTTGTGGCAGTGCGACCACCTGGACAGGATGTGCTGCCAGTTGCCCGTTGCCAGTTGTCCGTTGCCCGTTGCCAGTTGCCAGTTGCCAGTTGCTTGGGCAGAAACTTCTGTGCCGCATATTTAATGAGGTGTCGTAAGTTTCTGCCTCAGCAATCTGACAGCTGTCCGGGGAACACGCATAGGTTTCAATAGACGAATTGCTCTCCTTAGTTAGTTGGGTTGCGTGGTGGGCGGGGGGGTATGGTTGAATTCTTTGATTTATAGCCGCAAAGTAATTTGCCAAATTGCCGGCACATATTTGAGCCAAACAACTGCTGCTGCTTCCGTTCGGCCACTGCTCCATCAATGCCAATTAATTGCCATTTATTTAGCCATCAATTGTCATTTGACGGCGATCCTTAACTCAACTGTCAACGGCGCTGGCGAAATTTTAAGCTGTCAATTAACAAATTGTTTTCCTTTTAAATGGCCCTCTCAAGACACAAAGTAATCAAAAACTTTTTGTTTTAGTAATTTGTACAAACATAAACAATTTAATTCGCTTAATTACAACAAATTTTATTTAGCTTTTGTGGTTGTGGCAATTTGTGTTTTAATAATAATTACCAAAAATAAATTACCATTTTTTCATTTGTTAAAAAAAAAACATTTAATCAAATGTTAATTATTATAATAATTTTTCTTACCAAAATGAGTTTATAATAATTAATTAAATTAAAAATATTAAAAATGTCACAGGTTTTTTTCACGTCAATTTATTTCAATTTGCATAAATCATGATATTAATTTAATCCCCATTTTAACGAGTCAAATCAACGAATTCTGCGGAACTCAGTTCTCACTCCCACCACACCCCCCCCCCACCAAATTGAATGGGCTTAAAGTCATAATTCAAATGCGGCTCAAAAGTCACGAGGCTAAGTCGAAAGGCCCAAAAATATGTTAAACAAAAGACGTACACATAATTGTGCACTGAACTGTATTAAACAGGGTCATATGCACAATTATAAGAAAAACAAGAGTCGACTCAAGCAACAAAAGCAACAACAACAACAATAACAAGTGGCAAACGCAGCAAAAACAATGTTAAATTTGAATTTTTTCTACGCCAAAACGGAAGTCGCAAACGGCTGACAGCAGCCTCCATTCTGCCCAATTCTCCACTCATTGACTGGCGCCTGCTCCCCTCCCTCTTCCGCGCTCATCCACGCCCACATTCGTCATGGCTGGGCGGGTGCGTCTCTCTTGAGCCCGCGAGGCACTCGAACGGAAAGCAGCATTGCTTTTATTTTTCTTTCCTTCTAGTAACTTTTATGTATTTTCTTGTTTTTTTTTTGTTTTTTAAATACAAGCCAAGACGCAGTGCGTCAGCGACCACTTAATTTTGGATCGGATTGATGATTTGTTTAAGCCATTTCCCAACAAATTGATGTTCACTCATAATTTTTTTTTTTTTTTTTGTTTTTTTTTTTGTGGCTGCGTTAATTTTGTTTGCTATTTGCTGTTATCAATGTCTTTCCGGCAACATATCTAATTGCAAATTTGGCCAAAGAGCTGGTCACGTGCAGGTCGCCTCAGTTCCTTCATTACCCTGTTTTATTTTTTTTTTCGTTTTGGGCTTATTCCCCATTGGTTTGTTTGTGTGCAAATCATAAAAACTGCCAATCGCATTGCCATTGAAGGACTAATCCCGTAATTACAAATCCATGGCTGACTGCTTGCTTGCTTGACGTTGCCTTGGCCAGCCTCTCTAAATGTGCTCTGTTGAGGGGTGCGGAAGTGGGTGCGGGTGCAGGTGGGGGGTGCGGTTGTGGGTTTGTTGGCAAAAATCAATACGCTACATCGTTTTCTGCCCTTTTTAGTGCGCTCATAATTTGTATACGCTGTATTTTTAATGCCCAATGGGGTATATTAGCGTGTATACACTGGGGGAAATTTAACATAGTATTTGTTAGTTTAGTGGATGTGATATGTTTATGTGAATGTTTATTCGTAAAAATGTTTTCACAACATTTAATATATTTAGTATTAGTAAATAAACTTATTTTCAGGATAAAAAATGTTAGCCATTTTGGAGTTAAGCAAACGAAGACATAGCTGAGAAACTCTAAATAAAATATTAGCTATTTTAGAGTTAGGCAAATGAAGCCTTAATTTTAAAATAGCTAATATTTTATTTAGAGTTAAGCAAATGAAGCCTTAATTTTAAAATAGCTAATATTTTATTTAGAGTTAAGCAAATGAAGCCTTAATTTTAAAATGGCTAATATTTTATTCAGATTTAAGCAAATGAAGCCTTAATTTTAAAATGGCTAATATTTTATTTAGATTTAAGTAAATGAAGCCTTTATTTTAAAATGGCTAATATTTTATTTAGAGTTAAGCAAATGAAGCCTTATTTTTAAAATGGCTAATATTTTATTTAGAGTTAAGCAAATGAAGCCTTATTTTTAAAATGGCTAATATTTTATTTAGAGTTAAGCAAATAAAGCCTTTTTTCAGCTATGTCTTCAGTTGCATACAAATAAGATTGGATTTCGCAGAGCATAAATATATTTTTTAAATTTAAGTTCTTGAAAGATCTTCAAGTATATCCAAATACAGTATATCAGGTATTTGGATTACGCCATCCGGTATTTGGATGACATAACCCGAATACCGGATGGGTCATCCCGGTCATCCAGGTCATCCAGCAGTCGTTCATTGCACTTGCAGCTGGCGCACTGGTTATAACGTTGCCGTTTGCCCATTGTTGAGAGTCTTCTTGGCCTTCTTACATGAAAATTTGCGATAAGAGAAAAATGCGGATGCGCTGGGCCAGCAGAGGAAGAGGAAGGCTGTGGCGGGGGGGCTGTTGCAGGGGCAGCGGCAGCGGCAGAGCTTTGAAATTTATGCGCAAAATTGATGGCCCTTCTCGCATTTTGCTGCTGCTCGTTTTATAATTTGCTCATTGAGCTGCATTTTATCGTCCATTATATATATATATATATATATATATATATATATATATATGTACATGGTATGACTGCGAGTTTAGCTGGCTGATTCGATATGTTTGCCCAGACTTGAGAGCAACCGGATCTGAGTTGATTTAGATAATGCGATTTCCTGCCACAGACTTTGCATTTCTTGCGGCAGGCGGCGGCATGGGGGGCAAGTTAATTGACGCCGACTGCTGCTGCTGTTATTGCCGCATGCGTAAGCCGTTAAAACTCTTGAGGTGTGGGGTGGTGGTGTGTGCTGCAATAAAGTCTTTGCCATACACCGGCAAAGTTAATTTATGCAAATGCCTCATTCTCAGTGGAAATACTTGTGTCATTAACAAACACAACTGATGAGCGGCGCAGGCAGGCAAATGCTTAGCGAAAGGCTAAAGTCAAAGGCAAAAGGCTAAAAGGAAATCTCACAGGTACCGCAAGTGTAATTTGCAAAATGAACTTAACCACACACACCCAAACACACACACAGCTGGTCAAGATGGAGACCACATCAAAAGCATTGACTTGGACCAGCCAGTCCATTGGGTGGCTGACGCCGGCGATTCAGTGTGGCAGCCACACATTGATGCATAAATCAGTTGTAATTAATTTAACCTGTCAACCGATTTGATTGCATTTGAATAGTTACCAAAATGTTTGAGCATCAGTTCAGTTCACCTGATGTACCGTCCCGTGCCGTCACGTCCCGTCCCGTCGCGCTTAAAGTCAAGCGTTGTAAATTTTAACTTGGTTTCATTTCCCATGCAGATGACATGCCAAAAAAAAAAAAAAAAAATTGATTTTCCTCTCTTTTGGCCATTCCATTTGCGTCGCGTGCGCTGCGATTGTTTTGGAATTGATATTGAAAGCTGTCAATTTGCATTTGACATCGTTTTCCATTTTTTGCAATAGCTGCACTTTTTTTTCCACCATTTTGCTTTTACTTTTGCCAATCCTCTTTGCTCTTCCACACCCCTTTGCACCCTTTACGTTGGCTTCTTCTTGCTATTTCCGTTATTTCCACTCTATTTTTTTTTTGGTGAAATATTTTGTGTGATTTTTCAGTTGATTCGCTTGGCATTTTCCCATCGGAGCGGGTTTTGGGTGACGCGCTGGTCTGCGCTTGCTGCATTCAAATACTCCTCTGGCTGTGACTTTGATGTGTTTGACATTGTTTTCGTTTTTCGCATTTTGCTTATCGCTCCTGCTCCTGCTCCTGCTCCTGCTCCTACTCCTGCTCCTGCTGCTGCTCCCACAAGTTGCCCCAAAAAAGCACGTTTCGTCAAAAAGTGTTCAATGGGATTTTGTGTCGCTAGCAGCAGGAATAACAGCAACAACAACAGCAACAACAACATCAGGAATAACAATAACAATGTCACAGTTTACTTGCTTATGTCAACGTCAACGACTTTGTCAGCTTTTAATGTTTCAAAAATCCTGTCAGCTACATACAAATCATTTTATCAGGAGGCCTAACAATTAATAAAAACCATTTGCAAACTGAACAAGCAATTGAAATTTTGTGTATTCTAAAGGGAACTTCAGTTTTCATTTCATTTGTATTTAAATCACTTATAATAAGGGCTAATGTAGGCGAAAAATTAATTTCTGTTTGAAATTTGTTTCTTCAAATAACACTCAATTTATTCGGCGCTCAAGTTTCAAGTCTCTAAAGTGTCTTATCTATGGCTTAATTTTGAAGTTTATTACTACATAAGCTAAATTTTGATGTTGATTAAATACAGCAAATTTAAAGTTCTTTCCATGTTACCACTAGATGCTAGCTGATTATATCGCTCAGTTCCTTAATTAAAATAATACAAAATTAAAAAAATAATTGGCGCAAAGGGCTACTCAAAAATATCCCATGGCAATTTTTCAAACTGTTTTGTTATTTGAGTTGGAGTTTCGAGTTTCGAATTGGAGTTGGTCACATGGCAGCGGATGATGATGTCTGGCATATTTTTTTTTTGGTTATTTCTGACTGAATGCAACTGTGGCATATGTTGCATATGAAGGTTGTGCCACGCCCGGCGCTCTGTGTGTCTGTGTCTCTTTTCCACTTTTCCACATTTCCCGCAAATTGCTACATTTAATTATACATATTGTGCGGAGTATTTGGCTTAATTCTTTTTAATGGCAAATTACGCGCACGAATGCGAATTATATGCACGACAAATAAGGCCTGTTGCGTGTGTGTGTTTATGCATGTGTGTGTGTGTGTGTGTGTGTGAGTGTGTGAGATTGTGTGCATATGTGTCAGGATGTATTTGTCGTAATCCCGCATGAGTGGCAAACTGTTTTCAGCTTTATAAAGTAACAAAATAATTGCAACTGATGTTATTTTGACATAATCAGTTTTAACTATTTAAATACTTTGAACACAATTATAAAAATGTGTTGAATAAAAATATAATAAAGGAAGCATCGCTGATTTATTGATATATATGTATTGAGGATGGATAAAAGCATCGCCTTTGTTAACTAAAAAGTATTTTCATATTGAATAATTACATAGAAATTACGGCAAAAACTACCCAGGCTTTTTTCGACTAGTTTTGATTTAATTAAATTGTTAGCTAAACAATTAGTATAACTCGCATATAATATTAAAAAGTATTAAATAAAGTATAAGTAAAAAATAAACATATCTCAATACCTGACACACATATTTTAATTGTCCACACTTTAAGTTTTAAATTGTCTAAGCGCTTTAGGCAGTTGGAATGCTTTAAATGAATTCCAGAACTTATTCCCCCATTTTGTCGGCTTCACTTTCAAAGATCAACCTACTCATAAATATTTAGAGCAGAGCTAAAGCAAGTTAAAAAAAAAAACAAAAGTTGAATTAAGGCCAGCATAAATTGTTAACACGCATGTGCCGCAAAATAATGCGAGTGACGAAAATTAACTGAAACTTTATTAAATATGCAGCAGCCAATGTGGGGGAGTTGTTGTAACGGAGGGGGGAGGGTAGCGCGGAATATAATGAATGCAGAATGTTTAAACAAAGACCGAAACTCACGCAAATAGGCGGAGACGAAGACGTAGATGGAGTCGTAGATGGAGTCGGAGACGGAGACGTAAACGAAGACGGCGACGTAAACTCAGACAATGCCAAACAATGACGATGCGTGTGTGCGGAATGGGGAGAAATATGGCATAGAGGGTGCCAAACCGGCTGTGGACCGTAGACCATGGAATGGGTCTCTGGCCTCGGCCGGCGAGAGGGCATTTAAATCTAGGTTACAACTTTTGCTTAATGCAATAACCGTGTAAAGGTTCCTCGCCAACAATTCCCCAGGAAGTCAAGAAAACGACACAGCAACTCACTCACATACAGCGTAGACAGGTGTGTGCTTGTGCTCGTGTGTGTGTGTGTGTGTGTTTGTGTGTGTGTGTCAGTGTGTGTCGGCTTGTACAAGTATGAGTAATTTACACCGTTGGACGGCACAATCAAATGCATTGGCCTAAGGATATTTTCATGTTGGCAACAATGAAAATTCGCCGAACAACAGAGACAGCCACATGAAGTCTCACAGAGAGAGAGAGAGAGAGACAGAGAGAGAGAGAGAAGAGAGAATGAATGAACTTCACATAGCGAATAACTTTTCTATCTATTTGGAAAATAAGAATATTCACATTCACGCATTTTTTGAAACTCCCGCCAAACGTTGACAATTCACTTTATTTCTGAATGGTTTTTAACACACTCTACACTTAAAAAAAAACAGAAATCTAGCTAAATCTATATAAGATGAAGAAAAAAAAATCTAAAAAAAATGCTATGCTCTTTAGAAATAATATTTAAATTTAGGAAAATATTGCATCTAATTTTAAACTATTTTCAGTTTATTTTTTTTTTAAAGAGTTTTCCATTAAAAAAAATCTATCTAAAATGGAAAAAAAAATCTAAAAATATTCTATGCTCTTTAGAAACAATATATTTAAATTTAGGAAAATAATGCATCTAATTGTAAAGTATTTTCAGTTAATTTGTTTTTAAGAGTTTTCTATTATTAGAAATAAAAACTAAAAAATATAAATGGAAACGAAAAAGTATCATAAGAATACTGTAATAAAATACCACAAATTATTTTTACATTTTCGTAAATTTAACCTGAAATTTCAAATATAAGAAAACTAATTTTTAAGCTAGAAGCCTTAGTTTAGTTGAATGGGCTTACCATTTTTTCTGTGTATAACCTCTGTCTATACTACGACATATTCTTCCCAGGACATTAGAGGTTAAAATTTGGAGAATGATTTCAAAAGATTTTGTGTCTTATTAAAACATGAAAAAATAAATACGAAACAAAAAGCTTGATAATAAACTCACTTGCATAGTTCAAATTTCGAGAAGAAAAGCAAAAATATATAAGTAGAAACGGTAGAAGATATCTTCAAGTGTATCAGCATATCAGCTGTGGGTGTATTTCCTAGAATGCTACGGCTGTCTCCAGGCAAGTATTTCCATTTTCATTCCCATTCCGTATCCACGCTCAACTGGAACAATGATAAATGTTGGCATTCTGCTGGCTGTTGTTATTCGCATTTCTAGGCTGACTTATGGATATGCGAATGAATGAAATTATGAGTTATGATCGTTGTGAAATTTTTCAATTTTGCAAGAAGCAACGCGAAGACTATTTCACCTTTTTTTTTTAAACTCGATTTGTATGAGAAATTCTGCTCCACACCAGTGCCAGTGTTGGCTAATTGCTGAAGTTTAGCATTTATGGCCATTTGCTAGATTTTTGTGACTTTATTTGAGGCACGCAGAAATGATAACTGTAAATGGCTTTATGCGCGATAAAATGACAGCAGTGCTGTGTGTGTGTGTGTGTGTGTGAGGGTGTGTGTATTTGTATGTTAATATTTAATGTTTAAATTTAAAAATATAATTATATTTTGCCAGGGCTCGCAATCAGCATGATGTCCTGGCTTCCTGCCTTGACTGCCAGCGATTCTGGCTTCCTGCCAGGCAACCCAGTCAGCCCGCCTGCCCGTCTGCCCGACAGCTAGTCAGCCTGCCAATTTAATTCGTTTGCATAAATTTTTGGTAAAAAGGAGTGGTGGATTGCAAGATGGCTTTTACCTCTGTGTGGTTCACAATACCGAGGCCCTGTGGCTTTTTTATGCGCCCCTTGTCCCAGTTCTATGCAGCCGAGTTGAGCTTCGTTTTGTTTTTTATGTTGTTTTTCTATGCAAAATTCGATTTTAATGTGACGGCAAATGCCTGAAATATTTACTGCCAGCCAGAGTTGGCATCTCAGTCTCCGTCTCCGTCTCCGTCTTGGTCTTGGTCTCGGTCGCGAATTCTTTCCATCGCTCTTGTTTTGATTGTCTTTTTTTTCAAAACAATTTCGGCTGTTTATGTTGTTTGCGAGTCTCTCGGCGCTGTGTCTGTCCAACCGTCAGTTCGTCATGCATAAATAAGCAAAGTAAATGCAAATAAATAAAATCGTTTGCCAGCAGCTTAAAGTGTATTCCAATCAAATGAGGTCGCCGCTTAGGAAAGCATAATTGCTAATTATGTTGAATTCGCTGTGATATGTCTTTTATTTGATAAATAATTCAAAAGTCGATTGACTTGCTGCGGCTCCTACAGCTGTTTGTCTTCTTTAATAGCATGTGGGGCCGCTGACAAGCGACGCCTCCCTCGGAGAGCCATAAATCATCATTTATATTATTAACATGGGGTTCAAAATGGACAACAGACAGGCCAAACTACTAAACACGCACACTTTCCTATGTACACACACACACACACACACACCGCAAATGTCAAGGGAATGAAAGTGTATCCGGGTCCATCTGAAATATGTTCCCAGCAAAAAGCATCAAACGTTGCCAGGACAAAACGAACCAGCGAACGGAACATTTTAGTGTTGCCTATTTATGAGCACAGCGTGAACACCCAGCGTCAAGTTGCCAAGCCAAAGGCCGATGCTAAGCAGCTACACTCAGAAAAAATATATCATATACATTTTTAATTTAACGCTTTTTTTAAATAATTTAAAAAAAAATTTAGTGAACTAGAGAAATGTAAAACTCTAATATTATAAATCTGATTAATAAGGTGTGGTAATAAAAGGCTATAATCTGCTATTCGTTCAAGTAGCAAAAAACCTAATATATAAACGGCTTTTTCTATTTTGATAATATATTTATTTATAACATAGATCTGCCCTTTCTTTACATAATAAAAAAAAATTTGTTATGAACTTAAGAAATGATAAAACTCTAATATTATAAATATACTTTCTAAATAATAAGGTGTGGTAATAAAGAAAAATATCTACTATTAATTTTAGTAGAAAAAAACCTAATATATAAACGGATCTATTTTTATAAAATATTTCTATATAATATAAATCTGCGCTTTTTTTTATTTATTCTTAAGTTAAGAAAAGAAAAATACAGAATTAGATATATACTTACTTAAAAAGGTGAGTAAATAAATTACTTAGACAATACTTAGATAAACAATTATTTTAAGTAGCAGAAAATCAAATATAAAAATGTCGTGCAACACAAACAGAAACTTGAAAATCAAACATTTTTAATGTTCTTGCATTAAGTGCGATTTTTTTTGCTGAGTGCAGTCATGTTGCTAGACAACGAGTCATATGCAAAAGTCAAAAAGCGGTGGAAGGAGAGGGGACAAGGCCAACCCAATTGAGTGTGCGGTCAGCTTCAGTCTCTTCTTTATAACAGCTGGCAACACAGTTGCGAACATGTAAAACTAATAAAAACACCAGCTGACCAGGTTAGCTGGCAACAGCACCAGCTCCAGTTACAGCTCCAGGCTTGGGCTCCTGTCCAGTGTCGGTGTCTGTGACGGACACGAGAATACGGGGATTGCAGGCTACGGGTTCGCCAGGTCCGCCTGTTTGCCAGTGCTTTGCATGTTTTATAGTTTTGACCCTAATTCCGTTGAGTCTTGTGTAAAGTGTGATGCTGTTTTTTTTTTTTTGTGTCTTAAAGCCAAACTTTGTCTGCAGACTGATTTATCGTTTAAATAATCAATAAATTTCGAGTGTTTTGCATTGGTTGCATTTCATTTGCATTGCAACTATAAATCGCAACCATTTAGTGGGAATTTTGAGATTTTATTGTTGTCGTTATCATTTTGCTTATGCATTTGTGTCATTTATCTACTCTGCCAGGCATCCGAAATAAGTTATATTTGTAGATATTATGATGACGAGTAGAAAATCAAAATTGTTAGGCATTTGTTGAAATTTTCTAATGCTTTGCTTGAACTGCATGCAGAATAAATAAATCTAGAAATTAAGTGCCCAAATAAATGCCATTTCGGAGTAGATAAGCAAATTTGTATGCAAAACATAAAATACGAGAATGGTTGAAACAACTAAAAACATAAATTGTGCTCTCAGAAATTCCAATGTTTCCAAATATTAAAAATGTATTGCTTGGATATGACAAAATAAATATGCATATTTTTGTGTACTTATCTTGTCTTCCTCAAATGGAAGTTTAAATTTCTTTAAAAGTCATCAAAAAAAAGTTCTGCTTAGCTTTTCTACTCTTCCTACTGAAAAAATCTTAAGTTTATTGGGTAACTTTTTAATACTTATTTAAATTTTGCAATAATTATAAAACTTGAATGAAATCTCATTGAGTGAAAAGGCACTTGAAAATAGTTTCAACTGTTTTCCTATCACTTAAAATTTATTCTTAAAATTGTCAACTTTTAAAGTTTGGTCTACATTAAACAAATAAACCAACATAATTATAATTTGCAGTTGGGTTCAGGAATAAATCGATTGGATCTCGAATAAGCCACAATGGAAAATGAGAGCTGTTTGAAATTGGTTTGTTTTAGTTGTAGGTTATTTGTTGCCTGGGGCATTTGCGGCATTGCTTTTGGGGCAAACATAAGTTGGGTGAATTTATTGTTATTGAGTGGCACGCTTGACACATGAGCCTCAGCCTGCCACAGCCTGGGCAAACACAAGCAGCTCATTGAATACAACACACATTCCTCAGTCCGAGTCCAAGCTGGCAAACATGTTAAATTATGTATATTTTAATCTCAAGCTTATCGCACTCATTAACACCTTGGCTAACAAGCTATGCACGAGTTGGCAACCAGCAGTTGGCAGTTAGGCCCTGCAGTCAAAAGACTTAACAATTTTCCCCTCTTTTTTTTTTTGCATGTAGCGAAACATGCACATTTTGATGAACGGCATTCAGGTGCTTTTCATCCGGATTCACATCCGCACCTGGTTTTGCAGTGTGCCTAAACTAATAAAGCTTATCTCGCCAGCTTAGCCACAACATGCGCCGTTGGGGCAAATGTGGGGCAAGCCAACTCAGCGCCGCATTTAACTTAGGTTCTGGCCAGGTTAGGAGTCAGTCAGTGTGTCAAGGTGAGCATTGGAGGAGACTTAAGTGGGCGTTAAGCAAGGCCAATAAATGGCATTCGATCAGTTTGGCTGCAACTGTGCAACTGCCAACTGCAATTAGCAATTTTCGGCTTAAATTAAGAGCCTTACAACTGCAGCTCAGGCATAAAATGAAACAAATTGCAAAAGCAAAATAGAAAGGCTGCACAGAGAGAGATAGAGAGAGAGAGAGAGAGAGAGAGAGAGATAGAGAGAGAGACACTTGAGCTGCTTCTTCGACAAAAATTTAATTAAAATCCTTTTGCTCTCCTGCAGTCTGTGCATAATTAATTGAACTTAAGCTTTGCGCAGCGAACTGCTTTACTTTTGTACACTGAGCTGAGTGTGGCAACTGGCAAATGGCTCGTAAAGTCAGCTCAACCATAAGGGTATTAACTGAACTGAGATTGGCAAAATGAAATGAAATGCTGCTGCATTTTATGTCCTTTTCACACTGTACCAGCTGTATTTCAAAGGACTCGCCCCCAGCATATCATAATCAATTTCTTACATTTGCCTTTTGCGGCGGTGCATAGATCAGTGTATCTTATACAACTGATTTTGCAGTCCCAAATTTGAGATGACTAAGTGCAGTACTTGCTCTTCTATAGATTGCCAGCAAGTGTGCACACACACACACACACCCAACGCCTTGTACACAACACACACTTGCCTCGAGGGCAGAATATTTCAACAGAAAACAAGTGTAAATCAAATAAAACCTAATAAAATATTATACAAAAAAAAAAAAAATGCGGTCGCAGCTTTGCCGACAGCAGCACGCACAACACCACAAACACAAACACACACACACACACACATGCTTGCACCCTCACACACACATTTGGTCTTTACAATGGGGCAGACATTTGAGGCAAGGAAAAACAGCAGAGCGAAAAATAGGGAAAATGAAACGAAAACCCAAATGGCAAACGAATTGAAGTCAGCAATTTTTATGTTTTATTGCAATTCTTGGCTTTCATTTTCTCGCTGCTTCGCCTTGCCTTGTTCGCCTTGTAACCCGTGTTCTATTTTACGGCTACCAATGCGCCGTACACCTTCGTTCCGGACAGAAAGCCGTAGCCATAGCCGTTGCCGTCACGACTTCTCATAAAAGAACCGATTCGAATGTGTGCGTGTGTGTGTTTGTGTGTGTTTGTGTGTGTTTGTGTGTTTTTGTGTGCGTGTGATGAGAGTTGCGTGGCTACCGATTCTGATACAACCATTTACCGTGCAACTATGGCAACGTTAAAGTAAAAACCTCGCCTCGAGCTGATGCTGCTGCCGGTGGTGGTGGCAGCGTTGTGGTTGCCACACGCTTGCAAAATCACTTTAAAGCCACGTCTTTTTTTGCTTGCCACTGGGGTGCCCTGCTCCACCTCAGGTCTGTGAGTGTGTGTGTGGGGGTGTGTGTCTTTTCACGCGCATATGTCATAAATGGTACGGGTCCCGGCTTGGGTCTCGGTCCGGGTCCGGTCATGGGTTCCCTGTTTTATTTCCTCTTCCTTTTTTTCTTGGTGTGGTTTAGGCCTGTTTCTGCTGCTATTACAAAAAAACAGGGTTGTAAAAATGAGATGGAAATGAAAATGGGATTTTTGCGGCAAGTGCGCTGCAATTGTGTGGCATTTATAGATAGCACAATGTCTCTATGTGTATGTGTGTGTGTGTGTGCTTCTGATAGATATCCATGCGTGTGTTTGTTTACTTGTTTCCATATTAAAATTATATGTTATCGATATGATATATCATATTAAGTGTGGGTTGGCAGAGGGCAGCATTCGGCAAATTGTTTTGAAGTGCGCATAAATCACAGGAAAATTACTTTATACGCATAATTTATTGGGGGAATGACTAAGCAAACGCCAAGAACCATTAACTTTTTTCTATTATTATTATAGTAGTTAAAGTTTAGCAAATGTTTGCAGAGTTTTTTTTTTTGTTGTGACAACTGAAACTTTCAATAACTTGACAAATTGCACATTTTGCTCACTTTTATTATAATACAAAATATATATAAAACGAATCTGTCACGCCAAGCCCATAAAACGCAAGTACTCAGCAGCATGGCCATTATAATGCATTAGGCATAAACGCTGTTTTATGGACTATCAGCTTGGCCTGGATGCCCCTTGCCCTGCCCCCCCCCCACCCCTTGCCAGCCAGTCCGGTCAGCGTCTAATTGCCAGCACTGCCAACTTTCACACAATGAATGGCGTGCGCCTGGGCAGAAGACCCCCCCTAAGACTACACTGGCCCAAACCCAAAGCCAGGCACAAACGCAAACTCAAACTCAAACCAAGACCTTAGCCAAATCCAAAGCCAAAGCCAAACTCAAGTTGGGAACTTCAGCGAGGTCCCAGGCAATAAATCATTGCGATGGCTGCCAAGCTGCAACATCATTGAACATTAAAATAATTGCATTGCGAAAGTTGCCAATGTTTGTTGTTGTTGTTGTTGGTGTTGTTCTTGTTACTATTGTTGTTGTTGTTGTTGTTGGTGCTTCGGTCAGCACATGCCACACAGCGCACTTCATGTTCATTAATGATAATTAAAAAAGTTTTGCCAATAAAAATTTGCTGTGCCGACTGTTCAGCAGCTTCAATTTGTTTAACAACTGCAGCGAAAGAGTGTGTGCGGTGTGTGTGTGTTGTGTGTGTGTGTGTGTGTTGTGTGTGTGTGTCAAAGACAATGTGCAAGAAGCAACCATTCAAGTCAGTCTACAATTTAAAATAGTGTCAAAATATACTTCAAGTTGCAAACGTGCTGAAGTTTTTTTATATTTTGTGCTATATTTTTATTTTTAAAATTTGTTAGACAATTCATTATTTAATATTAATTTAATTTACTTTTTCAATAAGCTATATATATTTTTTTATTCGTCTTGAATTAGGATGAAAACTATTTGAATAAAATGCTACAAAAGAGTAATTTGTGAAAAGCTTTCTTTACACATAAAAAAAAAAATAAAATCCATAGAATTTATTTGAATTTATTTTGATTGGTAAATTTTGAAAAATCTTAGCTTAAAATTATGAATTTATAGAATTCATGATTCACTGCGTTTATTTATTGGCTGTGAAAAAAATGTTGAAATAATTGTGGCACGTTCATGAGCGAATCAAAAATGAGTTGTGCCATCTGCAAAAGTCAAATTCAATTGGCAGCAAATTAGTGAGAATATTCATGGCAGGCAAAACCCTAAGAATTCTATAAATATGTATGAGGAGTTGTCTGGCATGTGGCATGTGGCATGTTGCACGTTGCAAGAGCAGCAGCTGAGTTGGCGTTGTTAGTGTGTGCAACTGTTTGCGGCAACTGTTTAATATTCTGCACGTATTTTTAACAAGCTTGTTGCTCAATTTTGCATCTAAACTGCTGGGAACCGGGAGCCAGAAGCTAAGACAAATACCGGAATTGATGTCGTATATATCAATAGGCAGTTCGACGTCTAAGGATATCCCCAGAATGCAAGTCATATTTTAGCACAATTTCCAGTTTGAAAACCAAATTGATGGCACAGCAGCAAAACACGGCTGCCCCAAAAGTTGCCTGAAAAATGCCTGCTGCTGCTGCTGTGGCAAAATGTAAACAAACATTTTGCCACACAGGCGGTGGCAGAGACTGGAAAATGCCGCCGTTGCACGTGCAACACACTGCGTCGACTCACCAAAATGTGCGACGTTATGTTGAGTTTTTTTCGGGCCTTCCATTAAAGTCAAGTTCGCAGTTCGTTGTTGGGATTGAAACGGGTTTGTTTGGGCCAACTTTGGCAGTCCGTTTGTACGCGTCGCTGCAGCAACCGTTGTGTGAATTGCTCGCGTCCACGCAAAAAATTCAAAATTGCGAATTGACGCAATAAAATCGAAACATTACGCATACGTCGCGTTGGCCCATACGGCAAATTATCAACTTGTTGTGCGTGGCATTTTATTGCATTTTGTGTGCTTAAAACTGAATGGGGAAACCATAGTTAAAGCAATAAGCTGCATATGTACTTAACGAGTGGTTGTGCTAGCAACGTGCCACACACTTAATGGCTTTGGCATTGACAACATACTAGTCCCACAGCTGTCACATTGCTGTCCTCGCTTGCCGCCCGTGTAAATATTCATTTATCTAGTCGTCGGGCCACGAAGGTGGCGCAAAAGTTGTTGCCAGCTTTTAGCATAATTAAGCCAAGTACTTGCAACTGGCACCGACTTGCAGCGACGGCAACTTTAGCTGCAGAAAGGCAGGCTCCCTTAAAACCTATATGTAAAAAAAAAGGTCTTGCAGCAAGTTGTCGCAAGTGTTAAAACTGCCTTAAAGTTCTTAGTTGTGCCCCATCTGCTGCTCGCCTGCTGCCTGCCGCCTGCCACCTGCCTGGACTGCGTTTTGAGGTAAGTTGCACAACGGCCAAAGCAAGAGCAGCACTTAACTGTCCAGCTGCTAGTTGCCTGTTAGCCAGCTTGTTTATAGTTAGTTCATAACTTGAACCGGCAAAAGTTTGAGTGAATTTCGCATTTATGAATTTTGAGTGTTTGTAAAAAAATAGTGTTTTTTTAGTTCACATTAAAAAATTAATAAATAAAAAAGGAAGTAAATTAAATAAATGAATAAAATAAAATATAATAAATATATAAAATAAAGTACATAAGAAAATATAAAATAATAATAATATAATCAAATTAAATATTTTGATATTTAATTTAAAATTGCAGATATGTTCAGGTATTTTTTTAAATAATATTTTTGGCAAAATTGTTATACATAAAATGAATATATGTGAACAGTTCAATTCAATTTAAATTTAAATAAAAAAAATAAATAAAACGAAATTAATATAATAATGCTGATATGCTGAGCTTTTTTTTATAATTTTTTTTGCATAATTAGCATATATAAAATGAATATATGTGAACAATTCAATTCTATTTTAATTATCAAAATTTATGTTATTTAATAATTTCTAATTTGGGCAAAGGCAAAAAGCTTGTTTGTTTTTATTTATATATTTACCCCCAAATAGTCGCTCAGAAAATGTTGACTAACATCACAAAATATTAATAAGCATTAAATTAAATTTATATCAAACCCATTTAATTAATTTGATTGCATGACTTGCCTTTCTACAATATTAAAATTCGAATCGAATGCTCAATGTAATTTATTACACGGATTTCAATTAGATGCAGTTCCTTGGCTTAAATGATCCTCGCGTATGTAAACAATGCCTAAATGGCTTAAACGATTCCACTGACTGACTGAGTCCGATGTTAATTTTCGATTGACTTCTGGCAAATCCGTTGACCGAATTTCCACGGCCTTCGTCTTAGTTACAGCGAAAATGTTTTCAATTGCTCAAGCAAAAAGCATTGAATTAAATTAAAAAAAAAAAAAAAAATAGAAAATGAAGAAAAACAAGAAGGAAGAAGAAAATGGGGAAAACTGGTGACGCATGTGCAAATAAAAGAGGGCTACAAATTCAATTTGAGGGGCTTGCCGTGCCGCATCGAATAGGCAGAATAGTTAAGCGGAAATGAATGTCCCTGGGGCCCGTGGCATGGAAGTGTGTCAAAGTACGGCGGAATCAATCGAAGAAGAAAAAAAAAACACAGAAGCCAAAGGAGTCGAAAATAGAGAAGGCTAGTGTAGGGTAGGTGGGGAGGGGGGGGGGGTGGAAAATGAAGACAAAACGCCAAACAGCCATGAGCCATAAAATGGGAGAATGAACTCGTCAAATGAAATCGAAATGGAATGGAACTCAAGCAAAAACTACTTTGTTTGCGATTAGCACTTGGCCAAAAAGGGGATGGGACAGGAAGGTGGAATGCGGGGTGAGTGCATGCGACTCGAAGAGCGGCACTTGGCTGCCGTGTGAGGGTTTGCGGGGGGTTTGGGGGTTGCTTGCTGTTGTATGTGGTAGGAGGACGACGACAGAAATGTGTGTCAATATATTGATTGAATAATGGTGTACATATTGACAAACAACTCAAAAGGCACTCGACACTCACACAGACTCCCAGATCCAGCCAAGCTCAGACCCAGAATCAGACAGACTTTGCCGGGGCGACTAGAGACGTTAGACAGAGAACAGATGACAGGGGACTGGCCTAGAGGAGGCAAAGCACTTTCGTTCAGAGGATACGCAACTGGGGATATGTCGAGACGGCAAATGCAAAATAAGCAGCGGGAGGGGAGGGAGGGGCAGCACATCAAAGGCCATTTCGAGTGCGACATCAATGCAAAGCAGCTCACAAGATGAAGATGTCGATGGAGAGCTAACGATGGCAATGGCAATGGCAATGGCACTGGCCATGTCGATGACGATGACGAAGAAGTCATTTGAGATGCCAACCAAATAACGATGATTGTGTATAGGGGCTGGGGCAAGCTGTTGGGGAGTAGGGGCGTGTCTGCGACACGTGTTTCTTTAATTAGATAAAGTTTGTTTGCCTTGCAAACATACTGGCAACAAAATTTTGCCTTTGCCAGCCTCCTCCAATGTGTGTGGCACAAGCGCTGTCAATGGCAACGCCTGCCACCAACTTTTTGCGTGCTCAATTCCTTGGCGGAAAAAAGTTCCTCCTGGACACGGCATCCCGGCGCCCCATGCCACTTTGCAACTTGATTGAGCGACGCACTTCTAGTCAAATAAAAATAAATACAAGAATACAAAAATATCTTGGGTTTGACGAAGATTTCATGCCCTTTATAAAATTACGTATTTAATAAATCAACTTTTTTTCTCTGATTGACATCAACATCAATTTTTGACTGATTAACTATGGTTTCAATTGTTGATAAAATTTTAATAATAATCGATATATATTAATAAGAACTTGGCAATATTCAAGTGAGACTGATTTGCTTAAAGTTGATTAATTATATAAAATATTTTTATAAGAACCTTACCACAAATTTTTAATACCTTCGACGACTTTGTTAAAAAATTTATATAAAATTATACTTAAACAAAAATTGGTATATAAAATGGAAAAGCGTCTGTGAAACTTTCTGGGACACTCTTCAAATCTTATTTACTTAAATTATTTTATTGAATTTCCTGCAGAGCCAAATTTTTGCTCATTTGCGTAATATTTTCCCACATTGCGCCGTGTTTTCTCCAGCCATTTTTCTATTGCCTTGGCCCAGAACTTTGTAAAAAAAATATTTACATTTGATTTTCCTTTTAATATTTCATTTTTCTTTCAAGTTTTTTTTATTTGTTATTTGCGTTTGTGATTTACGGCGTTATTTTTCCTTTCCACAAGGTGACGCATCTTGAAAGCCATAATATACAATTTGGTGGTAAGGAATTCTCCTTAAAATGTTAACAGATTTTCTTGACATTTGTGAGAACAAGAGAGGAGTGAAGAAACATTATTTTGATTTTATTAATAGAATTGAATAATTCTACAATATTTTTTGTTAAATTTTTAAGTGTAACTTGACGATTATTGAGATAAATTAAATAAAGAATATTCAGTCACATTTAAAAAGTAAAGCAGCAAAGGAAATCAGGTCACGTAGTTCACATATATATTTTGTATATGTAATCCAGGCAATATTTCATAATCTACAAAATTTATAGCTCATATTCATAAATTTTTTGTAATTATGCTAAAAATGTTGAAGATTTCAAGGCTTCGGCTTTGCTTTTGGCACTTTGTTTGTATTGTACGAGGCGCAAACTTGTTGTTAATTAAACGCTCACAAAAGTAGGTAACATGCATATAACAAGTACTACACCCGCACACACACACACACACACACACACACACACTCTGGCACACAATCTCAATTGTTGCACATATTAATTTGTGTGCTGGCTTTCAATGTGGCTGCCTTTTGTGTTGCCCCTTGCTGGCGCCTTTCTTCTTCCCTTTTGGGCCGAACGACAACAATGGGAATGACAACAATGAAGGCCAGCAATGCACATAAACTTGCTGAGCAAACACAAGGCAAGTGCGCCCCAACGACAACAACCACAGCAGCAACAGCAACAACAGCAGCAACAGCAGCAACAGCAGCAGCAGCAGCAGCAGCAACAACAATTGCAGAGGCAACACACCAACAGCCACACAATAAAACACACTAACACAAATCTTTATTTAAGCATAACAAAAACATCAGAACCAATGGTGGCAAACTGAAAATACCCAGAAAAAGGAGGCTAACAGAAAAGTGGAGAAAAAAAATTAGAGCAGCAAAGCGCCTTAGGATATGCAACACATAAAACTTTAGTTTTGGTAGCAGCCAACAAGGAGATTCAGTTCGTTTCGTCTCTCTTTCCCCCACTCTCTCTCTGTCTCTGTCTCGCTCTGCTGCACGCTTATGCGCTGACCCTTAACCTGATAACTGTACAAACTTGACTTGAGCGCAATGATAAAAAGTTATCATGATTTATTTGTCATTTTAGCTATGCTCAACAAAATATATCAACAGCTGGCAATTATCATGATAAGTGTACGCAATTTGATATCATGTTATGCCACGTATAAACGTTTATATAGCCTTTAAAATTTGATATAGATATGCTCAACAAAATGTAGTTTTCCATTTGAATGATATTGTTATCATCTACTGGCAATTATCATGATATGCCGCACATAAACGCCGCACACATTCGGGTATTGTGTGTGCAGTAAATGCTGCTGCCACTGCTGCCGTTGCTTCTGCTGTTGCATGAATGGCAGTCAGCATCGAGAAGAACAACAACAACAACAATATCAACAGCAATGGATTCGAGTGACGCTTATGGGCAACCATTTCCGTTTCAATGTCTGGCCGTTTAGTCCGATGGCTGTTAAGCCATTTTCTGTGCCAGTTTTTGGCTCGAACCGAAAATTGGCAGTCAACTTTAAACTTGGCCAAAAGAGTCTTTCTAATACGAATAACCGAATAAGAAGCAGTCTCAGTCCTGGCTGCAGCCTACATATCCCAGCAACTATCTACGTAGGTGTGTATGTGTGTGTGTGTGTATGTGTGTGGCAAACTTTTTACAGGAAATGGTGGCGTGGTTGTTTGGGATAGGGATGGTATAGGGGTCGGGTGCAGGGTGCAGAGTGTATTGCCCCCGGCTAGCAAAAGAGGCTGCCAAAAAGTTTTACGTCGCAAACTTTTCTGCATATATTTTGCCCACAAAACGGAAGCTTGTTTTTCATGTTTCGTGTCTTTTGCTTTTAATTCTCTATTTCTCTATTTCTCTCTCTCTCTCTCTCTCTTATAAATTTTATTCGGCATCTCCTTAGAATTGAAATGCTTTAATCGCAATTTATCAAATTGGAAAATAAAAGGCTCAAGAGTTGGCCAGTTAAAAGTTTGCTAGTTCTCTGAAAATTTCGACAAAATTTCTAAGCATTTAATTTGTCAGTCGCATTTGCTTAGTTAAAAGTTTTCCTTAACACGACAACCGATTACAGTTACACTTTTACCGTTCTTTCATTGGTTTTTTTAGGGGGTGGCTCAGCATGCGGCCGAGGGAGACAGGCCAACAGCATCACCATCGACCGCCTGCTTCGATTCAACAAGGAGCCTAAACTGCAAGCAATGTCCACACAGCAGAGATGTCCATGTCCATGTCCATGTCCATGTCGATGTCGGAACGCAATATGTCCAGCCAGGGGCTGGGCTTGCCCTCGCACCGCAACGCCCAGCAACATCGGCCGCCGGACGTTGAGGAGGCGCTCTCCTCGATGCTGTGGACGCCCTATGAGCGGACAACGCCAACGGCCAGCTCCACGGATGAGGAGGACGACGATGAGCGACTCAATCGCAAGCTGCGCAAATCGCACAGTTGCTACGAGACCAGCTCGAGCATCAGCAGCAGCAGCAACAGTGCTGCTCTGAGCCACCTAACAGCAGCACCAGCACCAGCACCACTTGCACCACCACTACCACCACCACCACCGCCAGCAGAAGCAGCAGCTCTCCCCGTGCCTTTTCCCAATTTTAGTTTAAGTGGTTGCGCCTTGGAGGCGGCCAAGACGGCCGCCCATTCAGTTGGTTCGAGTGGCGGCCATATGAATCGCTACTCGTATCCATCCTACTATGGCAGTCCGGCGCACACACTCACCCAATGGTGTTCCTCGGCGGCTACGGCCATCACGGAGCCACCCTCGTACGAGTCCCTCTACGAGGCGAGTGTCTCCGGCGTGGGCGCGGCCAGGGCAAGCTTGGCTCCCGTCCAGCCGAACATTATAAAATGTGATAGATCGCAACGATCCCCAGCAGCAACAACAACTAAAACCACTCAGCAAGATGATGATGATGAGCAACTCAAACTAACGGCAAATGTTCCCGCTGAGCGCATAGTGCGCTCCTTTACAGACGATTACATATCGCAGGTAAGTCTATCGATTTAAATTTCCGGCTCTAAGTGATTAGTTTAACTAGTTTAGCTGGCTGATATATGAAGTGAAAAATATTAAATAGTTCTTAGCTCTACATCTAACAAAAAAGTTACCTTTATCTTAAATTTGACGAAAGTCTGTTTTATAACAATATAAATGGACTTAAGCTCTAGGGAAAATGATGAATTGAAAGATTGCGCTCGTAAGGGATTAGTTGAACTAGCTTAGCTATTTGATATATGAAGCAGATTCTCTAAATGTCCTATTCTTTTAAGTGATCCTTATATTCTACGAAAGTCTGCTGGATATTAGTATAAATGGAACTTGTTGCCTAACTAAAATAATCTCATAAGTATACATTCCTCGTTATTCACACACAGCCTTTGAGTGGCAGATGCTTCGATTAATATCGATAACACTTACTAAAGGCAAAGGCAGTAAAGACAGACATTGTTATGGATTAGATTATTACATATATATAATATATCTACATGATATTAGTGCTTATTAACTGTCTACGCAGCTGTTAGGCTTTTTATGTATTGTACAACATAGCACTTCTGTCTGTCGGGGGTCACATAAAATTGTCACCTTGGTGGCGCAAGACCCTCAACTGCGCACTTGGACTCCTAATGTGGCGCCATCAAATTTGATGTCAAGGCTGACATCAGGGGCTCCATTATCGAGCGACTCGATTGACTGCCACAGCGCTCGATAAGAGCTAATGTTTCACTTAGGCCCTTGAGTGCCACCCCGCGGCTTCGATTCCAAAGCCGAGCCACAGACAGGCAGAATGAGACAAAGAACAAGAGCGAGAAAGAGTAAGAGAGGGAGAGGGAGACAGTGGCAGATGTCTCCTAGCATCAACATCGACACTGGCATCGTAATTGGTCTCGCTATCGGTTCAAGAGTGCTGCAGGGGTATGAGTAATTCGGGTTGCGAGTTGCGAGCGGGGAATGTTGTCGTGTTGTTCCGTTATATTGAGACAGCGGGACTCGTAAATATGCATTTACATTTTATATCTGTGCTACTATCATAATTTTGTTTTTCTTTTTTCTTTTGTTTGCGCCAGCGAAATGGGAAATTGACCACAAAGCAATGAACAAAGAACAAAGACGAAACTAAACTAAGTAAATAACACACACACACACACACACAAGTGCATTTGAATATATGGATGTGTGCCATATGCAGATACGAACAGAGCTGGGTTGTCGCCTGCTCAAGTGACAGGCAGATAGGGGTAGACAACAGAAAAGTGGGTAGGGGTAGTCGGGGTACATTATCATGTGTCCCATTATTTTTCGCTTCGAGCTTTTGTTACAAAGTTGCCACATTTCATAATTTGATCAGCTTAAGACTGGTTCTGAGTACTAAAATAAATGACACACATATTGTGGCACATTAATTGATCCCCTGGGGATAATTTTGACTTAAACTATTATATCGCATAATGCGATTTAACCTCGAAATGTAGCCATGTGCACAGAAAACCGTTCATTACAAATATCATTGAATATGCAGTTGAGTTGCTTTTTGGAGCTCTAATGATTGCAACTAGGGGCAACAATCAACAGACTATCGCTAACGAAACATTGCACAAGAGTGAACAGCAATAGCAACACAAAAACAGCAACAATGACAAAGGCAACCCAGCAGCACCTAGAACAATAAGTCAACAGCAGCAGTAAAAGCAAAAGCAGCAGTTGAGCTAACAGTAAATCACATTATATTTCTGTGACGTAATTAATGCAAGTAACACAGCGTAACATAATTAGAACCCTCACACACACACACTAAAGCGCACGCACTCACGTACGCACCAACAGTTATTTAGAGCCCACATTATGTGGATGAGGATTTGACAGCGATTTGGCAGAGATGGCGTCGCTTTCAGATTTAGGTTTGATGCGAATAAGTCTTGATGCGAATAATATAAGCAGATAGCATTGGTTCCCTTATAAAAGCACATATAATTTAACAGTACTTCATTTGAATTTTCGAATTAAATTGTTGTGTGTGGGCTGACATTCAAAATGTTCCTTAGCAATCACGACAAGCGCCATCTCTAATACAGGAAACAGAAAATGAGAGATCAAGCGCAAATCATGCAGCCATAATAGCAACAATTTTATCAGTCACCATGGAAATAATAATATTACATTAATTCTCTTGGATTTTAGATTTAAATTACATGTTGTGTTGTTATGCTGACACACGATAAATCATTTGCAAAGCACGACAAGCGCTCATCTCTAATACATTAGACAGAAAATGAGAGAGAGTGAGAAAAGAGAGAGAGAGCAGCAACAACTTTATCAGGCAGCATGCAGACGCCAGGCAGGAACAACAACAACAAGACTTGTGACGATTTTATGATTGTGCGTTGGCTTAATTAATTCAATTAAGCGCACATTTATGCGCCTGTTTGCCACATCCTGACTTGGTCCTGTGTTGTGGCTGCCACCTTTTTTTTTTATTTTTTTTTTGCTTTTGGCCAGTGGCTAAGTCGCCCCTAGCAATTAACACTAATTAGCACTTGAAACTTAAATCTGGTCATTTGATTAATGTAAAGCTGACGTTTTTTGTATATTTCTCTCCTGTTTTGTAGAATTGCGCATTATTTACGCAAACAGCAAGCGACGCAGAAACTGAAATAACGGCAAAAGCAACGAATGTAATATCACAACAAAGTGCACAAAATCAAATCGACAGCAGAGCCAATTACATTATCAATGAAAACAGACACAAAGACGAAGACGAAGGCGAGGACCGAGAAACCAGCGACGTTCAAGATGAGCAAGAAATGGCAAAAAGAAAAACAGCGACAACAACAACAAGAGCAAACGAGGAAACAGGCACAGTTGCAGTCGCTGTCGGAGTTCAGGTCAATCAACCTGTTTCCTGTGCTGCAGCAGCAGTACACTATCGCACTCTCAGTCGAAGTCGCTCTCGCAGTCGCTCTCGCAGAGAGCAGGCAGTAGTGAGCGTGAGCCCAACAGCTGCCGAGAGAACAGCTGCGGAGAGAACAGCTGCGGAGAGAACAGCTGCCGAGAGAGAATCAGCGGAGAGAGCAGCTGCTGCCGTGGCCAGTGGTTGTTCAATTGAGCTTAGTTCGGCAACGATCAGTCTCTCGAGTTCGTTCGGCGCGTATACAACGGACGCGCGTTTAAGAAACGGTTATTACAATAACAACAATTGCAACAACAACACATTGTCGTCTTGGTTAACGCGGGGGCGCCACAATTACAATTCGTGTCGTAGCAGCAACAGCAGCAGCGACGCGCTGCTGCCCAACAAATGTTTGGCAGAACTCGAACGTTTGTATGCCGAATTTCGCGCGAGTGAAAGTCTCTTCGAGCATCGCCTCAGTCAGAGTAACTACAACGATACCGATAACGATACCGATAGCGATATCGATATCGATATCGATAGGGAAGTGGGTAAGATGCGTTTGAATGTGGAGGCAGAGACGCCACCGCCGCCACCGCAGACATTGCTTACTGCAACGGCAGCAACACAAACAGTTGGCAGCAGCAACAGCAACAACAACAACAACAGCAGCAGCGTTTTTCTCAGCAATGCTGACAGGGGCAGCAGCAAGGCCAAAAGCATCAGCAACATTGCAATTTTGCAGCCACCAACAAAGTCCTGTCAGCGACAGCCAAGTCTAACAATTCAAGTGAACAATAATAACAGCAACAACAACAGCAACAGCAGCAACAATAACGGTACTAACAACGGTAATCTGGTTTGTGTTGCTTCGCCCACAAGCACAACTGCAACAGCAATAGCAACAGTTACAACAACAACAACAACAACAACAACGGCAACAGCGACAAGCACAGCTCAAGAGTCGAGCATCGTCAACAACAACAACGGTGTTTGCGTTGTGAATTGCAACTACAACAGCAGCAGCAACAACAACAACAGCAGCAACAGCATCAGCAACACCCCCAATAGTAACAAGAAAATTAACAGCAGCAACAACAACAGCAACAGCAGCATTGTTGCAATTAATAATTGTGTGCCCGGAGCCAAAGTGTTTAGTGCAAGTGTACAAAATAAGCTAAATAATAATAATAATAATAATATTAATAATATTAATACGAATGTGGATGTGCAACATGCTGCTGCTGTCAGTGCCAGTGTAAGCAACAGTAATAATATAAATAATATTATTAGCTATAATCATAATAATAATAATAATAATAATAATAATAATAATAATAATAATAATAATAATAATAATAATAATAGTAGTGTGAATGTGACCAGTGCTGATAACAACAGTGTCAAAGTAATCAATGTGAATCTTTCGCCAACAACACGCACTTTCACCTCAACCGAATGCCAAACCGATGATCTAAGCAACACCAACAACAACAACAACAACAGCAACTCCTCCCAGCAACAACAACAGCAACATCAACATCAACAACAGCAGCAACAGTTGCGCACACGCGAGCAACGTCGACGGGAACGTCGCGAACGTCGCCAGCAGCAGCAGCAACAGTTGCAGTTGCAGCAACAATTGCCACCACACCATCCGCGTCGTCTGCACGTGGAGAGGCACTCACCGCCGTTGCATTCACCGCCCCACTTGCATCATCCCCATCCGCATCCGCATCCCCATCCGCATTCGCATCCGCATCCGGCTGCTTTAGGCCTGACACGTGCTCTTCTGCCGGATATTCTGCACAGCCATTATCCGCCGCCGTACAGCGCACTGTCCGCCGGTGTTGCACCGCCACCACCTTTGCCACCACCACCAGCAGTAGCACAGCCGCAAGCAGCGGTCCAAACGCTGCCGCTGCCACTGCCGCTGTCGCTGCCACCACCGCCGCCGCCGCTTGCGTCTGTGATATCGACGGTGCCACTGCCGGGTGGCGCACCAATGATGAGCGATGGACGCTTCACGTTGCCGTTGCCCATAATGCGCAGGTGAGTTCTTCTTCTTCTTCTACTACTGCCTCCACCAAGTGTAGCTCTGTGCAACATTTGCTGTCCGTCCGCTTCGGTTTTCAGATTCAACTCTCACCTCTGGCAACATCGATCACTCCAATTCCCATTTCCATTTCTATGTTGCAGCGCTCAAGCTTCATGCGTATACCCTGTAAAAAATGCATTTATCGGCTTGTGAGGCAGATAAATAAGAGCTCTGAATTTACTCAGAAACTGACTTTATTATATGTATAATTTGTTAAAAATATAAATAGTATTAACAAATTAAAATTACACATAAAATAAAGCTTTTCGTTCATAATTGAAGGTTATTTTGCTTTGCTGACTTTGTTTTTTATTTGGAGTGTTGCATCTGAAATCAAAATAACATGGTTTTTAATTTGAAATTTTACACAAATATTTAATTACTGGTAACGCTTTCATGTCAAAGGGGAACGCAAATCTTGTGCAACTTTGCTCACTTCATATTTAATCATCTTTGTATAAAATAATAAAAGAATCGCTTTATGAATCGCGCAATGCCTCAATTCATAATTGGATAATATTTATGTAAATCAGCTAAAAAATAAAATTAAAAATATTTAAATTAAATGTTCACATTTAATATTAACTTCTGAAAGTATGTGTTTTTAATTCACTAATTACAGGGTATCTCAGGTGTGCATTGATGTCACTTTAAAAAGATTCTCTGCTTTATAATTTTTCATTTTAGCTTTTGGTTTTGGCTGCGCTGTGAGGCTCTTCTATTTTGTGTTGCTTTTGTTTTTTATTGTTGTTGTTGCTGTCGTTGTTGTTGCTGTCGTTGTTGCTGCTGTCGCTGTTGTTGCTGTCGTTGTTCCTATTGCTGTTGTTGTTGTTCATGTCTATTTCGACATTTTCTATTACCGCACATCGCTTCTTGCCTCTTTGTGCGGCATTCGTTGTTTTTAGCCGTTGCTGTTGCCGTTGCCTTTTTGCCGGCCATGTGTCTTCCTGTTTCGTGTTTCAACTGGGAGCAGCCAGGCAGACATCAACAGCAACAACAACAACAGCAACAACAACAACAACAACATTAAGCATCAGACATTATAATGATGGTAATTTTAATGTCAGTAACAAATTTCTTGCATGATTTGGCTCTCTTTCTCTTGTCAGACTCAGGCCTAGCCACATTTTTTTTAACATAAATTTGTTTTTTTTTTTTTGGTAAAAAATTAATCTTTTGGTTTGAGCGAGTTTCCAAGAAATAGAAAACATAAACAAGAGCTCTAATTTATAGTTTGTGTCAAGCATTCGCATAGTTATTATAACTATTATTTTTTTTTTGTTATGTTTTGTTTACACATGTTGTGCCTTGGGAAAGGGGGGGGGAGGGGGCATGTGTCGGCTATAAAACATTTGGATTATAATGAGTTTTGGTTTATCTTTAATTGCAGATCTTAAATCACAGTTTTGCTTGGCCAGGTAACAAAAGTGTCTTGGCGCTTTTTGTTTCGCCCCTTTTGTACGCTCTGTGAGCAAGCTGACTGGCGATTTTTATTGTTATATATATATATATAATAGATTATATACGACAGACTTGCTATATATGGTTTTTTTTCGTAATTTTCCCACGCATTCATTACTATAAAAATCGAACTGAAGTTGAGCTAGAATCGCAAACCAGTTTTTCTCATGATTGCACACAAATTATTTTAGATCTGTATCCGTATTTTCTCCAATGTATCTGTATCTGTATCTGTATTTGTATCTGTATTTGTATTTGTATCTGTATTTGTTGCATTTAGTCTGTGTGCGTATCTATCTTTGCAAATGTCTCCCATTCGAATACTTTTCTAGCAAGTCTCTGAACACTTGACATTTGACGAGATTGTTGTGTTTTAGAATTTAAATTGTGTTTTATCTATTGTTTTTTAATTGCAAAACTGTGTCAAGTTGATTTGTTCGTCTCATTGCTCGTTACAAATTAGATTTGTTGACATTGTTGTTTTTTGTTATTGTGTCAAAGTTGGAAGGCAGCCTGAAATTTATTTATTGTATTTGATTGAGTTGAATTTTAAAGTGCTTATACGAAACGGATTTTAAATATTGCTCTGCTCAATTTGCACCTGCCTTTTCTAGCCATATATTCTACACAAAAGAATAGCATCGTTTAACCCGTTTCTTTCTTTTAGCCAATGCTCTGCTTCTTAATCGGTAAACCACGTTTTTTATCTGCAACTTAAACCTTGGCTCCAAATTAACACAAGCTCTTACACAATTTTTTTGTACGTGTTGTTGTTGTTGTGATTTGCTTTTATTTTGGCGTGATAAAAAAAGTCGGGCGAAAAAAAAGGTGTAAAAAGCGAAAGTTTTGTCGGTGGGGGGGGGGGGGGGGTACGTCAGGAGTTGGAAACTGAAGTTGGGCAGCAATAAAAAAGGGTCGTCGTTTGTCCACTCGTCCGCTGGCCGGCTGAGCGTGCATAATCTTTAAATCATTAAATAACAACAACAAAAACACAACAAAAAAAAAACCAACAGACCCAAAACGAAAACAACAACAATAACAACAGCGGCTATACTTAATAATAAAAGTAAGAAAATAAAACAGCTGGCAATAAAAAGGAAACGTGATGCTGAACAACTTACATTGTGGCAACAACGTAGCAGCAGCAGCAGCAGCAGCAGCTTTGTAAAAAACGTATTCTTTTTTTTTTTTTGTGTAGGATTTAATTTTGATTTTGAAGCATGCGAAACAAAAGAGCACAGAAAACACAGTGTGCCCAGTAATAAAAACACTTAAACAGATACAGATACAGAAACGGATACAGCTACAGATACTTTGACTGAGTTTGAGTTTGAGTTTGTCTTCAACTTTGGCTTGATAACTAAGACAGTCAACAGTCGAACGACTGCCTCAAAGTGTGTGTGCGTGTGTGTGTGTGTGTGTGTGCATGTGTGTGTGTGACGAGTGCAAGTATTCGTTCACTTTCACTTTCGCATTTGTGTCTTGAGGTTAAAAACTTAAAGTGCTTGGCCATATTATCATAAATTTGGCTTAAAGGTAACCCCAAAACGCACAAGTCGTAAATCAAACGCAAAACCAAAACAACAATAAAACGTTAAAAAAAAAAACGTAATTCAGTTAAGATCATTAGATGCGTGTTTTTCATATTAATTATGCCACTTTGGCTAATTGCGCTGAGTTGTGCGGCCTGACACTGAAAACTGAAAACAGGCCAACAACAACAACAACAGCAAATGGCAAACCGGTTTTTTTTTGTATGCGACTGTCAAATTGAGAGTCCAAAGACCCAAAAATTTGCATACAGTGCAAAAGTATCTGCAAGATACGCGCCTGAAATCGATGGATGATTCAACTTTAGCCACAACGCTCAAAATGCAAAAAGCGCTAAAAGCAAAATCAAAAAAAAAAAAACGACAGCAACTGAAAACCAGATTTCACCCGAAACAACAACAACAACAACGGAAAACCAAAACCAAAACCAAGTTTCAAGTTGCAGAACGCGCTGCTTGCCTCCTGGTTTGAGCAGCACCTCGATCTTAGTTGTATCTGTGTGTGTGTGTGTTGCTGTTGCAGTTGTATTTGTGCATTGTATCTGTTGCTGTTGCTGTTGCTGTACTCGCACTTTAGTATCCAGTTTAGCTGCTTTCAACATTTGCTGCACGCATCTCCTGCTTAGTTGACACACTTTTTGTCTAGCTCTTCCAGCTAGATCACATTTACAGCTAACTTTTGAGCAACCTGCCACGAACTTTTCTCTATATACACACAACCATATATATACAGTGGCTTCAAATCACACAATCGCAGTCAATAACTATTTATATATATATATATATATATTTATATTTATAGAGAGATACTAGCTGGCTAAACACTCGACAAAACTGACCAAACAACTTTCCAGTTTTTTTTATTTATTTGTTTTTTTTTTTTTTTGGCTATCCTGCGAGTGCACAGCCTTCTTGGCTAAGTCCACTCTTTTTACTGATTTTGGCGGAGTTGGCTAAATTTACTTTTTATAAGAGAACAAACTGTATCCACCAGAACCACAGCAGCCGCAGCCGCAAAAAGAACAACAGCAGTGGAAATAAATCGGCTAAATAACTTGTCGGTTTTGGCACTAAAAAAACTAGGAATCGCCAACCACGGAGATATACTTGCAACGTAACAAAACAAAACGAGGCGAGACAAGAACTTAACAAAAGTCAATAAAGCCAATAAAACAAAATTGTTGTTGTTGCCGCTGTTCAAATGCGGCAGCAGCAGCAGCAGCAGCAGCAGCAGCAGCAGCAGCAGCATCAAACTGCTGTTGCAGACACAAAAACCACAACAACAACAACAAAGCAAAGCCACCAAACACTGTGTGCCACAATCAGATAAACACTTAAAATTTGTGTGCTGAAATTTAAAATATAATAAATAAATTAAAATTTTTTCCATTACTTGACATTTCATATTCTATGAGAATATTCCCAATAATAATTGTAATAATAGCTTTTAATATGCTGATATGTTTTTTTTTTTTTATCTATATTTACCTATAATTTAATTTTTTTTTAGTGATGAATTAATCTTTTTTGCTCTTAAGTGCAACTTTAAGCTACTGTCATTTTAGTAAAATGCGACTTTAAAGAGTGCTATTGAGACAAATATTAATAGATTTCCTGCACCCAAAATGATGTCCATCATTAATCAAATATTTCCCAAGGTAAACTCAGATTTGTGGCAAGCTCAAAAGGACAGTTTTTAGCCAACTATTTTTTCATCAATCAATGCAAAAGTTGCTGACCAAAAGTTGAAATGAAATAGTGTTTTTCAGACCACTATGCAATGTGAAATCAAAATACGACTGTCTGCTGCTGCTGCTGTTGTTGTTGTTGTTGTTGTTGTTGTGCAGTTTGTTTGTATAGAAAATGCATTCGGGCCAATTTGCAATGAGCCGGCAAAATGCTGCAGCAGCAGTCGCAACAAATAGAAAACGCATCGAGAAACGAGCTGCAAACACGTTGACACAGTCAAAGACAAGCCAAGAGAGAGAGAGAGAGAGAGATGGCGAGAGAGAGAGAGAGACTGAGAGAGAGGGAGCTAGCAGTGAGTTTCTAGAGATTGCCCAGTGGCCAATGCCAAAGGGCAGAGAGGCAACTCTTTGACAAACTGTTGCTTTGCCGAAAATCTGTCTTATTGAATTTTCACCCCAAAATGGAAATTCAAATTGGATTTACATTTGAATTTGTGTGTTTGGCAGTTAGCTGCGTCGATTGACACAGAAACCCAATGCTCAAAACCAGATGCCATCAAGAAATTATGATCAGCAATCGTCACATTGAATTGTGCCAGTGCAATTAGCCATGTTTTGTGGGCTTTAAGATGGTCTTTAACTGCTTTGGCACTGGCCTTGAGCGCTGTCAAAATTACTTGGCAACGTTTCAGACTTTTTATCTTTCTCTTTTTCTAATTTTTTTTTTTTATTCTATTTTTGGTTTTTTAAATTGTGTGTTGGTTTTGTGGTTCAGGCCATTACTGTTCAATGCCATTTGGGCGCGCGAGAACAAAGCCCAAAGCCAAAGTCTAACCGGCTCATTGTGAATTCTGGCATCAGACATTTTCGCACAAAAGCCGCTCACAGCACAAATGTGTATTACGAGAATTATTATTTATTTTATTTTTATTTTATTTTTCTTTCTGTATATCACAAAGCACAATAGGAGGCGGCCCAACCCAGGCCAGGCCAGACCAGGCCAGGTCGGGAGTTATGGCCAACAGCAGATGAGCATAATTTGTAAATAAGCATATAAATAAATAAGCATGTCCATGCAAAAATAAACAAAATGCAAATTCTCGAATGAAATGCCTGCTGTTCCCCTTACCCTGATACCCTGACTCTCCCCCCTCTGTTCACTCTTGCCACCATTTTTCATTTGATTTTATTTCGCATTTTATTTTTATTTATTTATACTTTTGTATTGTGGCTATTGCGGTTTTAAACAAAAGTCCATAATTCATGTTACGGGTAAGCATCGGAGTCTGTTTTGTTGTGCATTGAAGAGTTGGTTGCCGCATGCCGCATGCCACTTGCTAATGCTTCTTCTTATTCTGCTGTTGCAGCTGCTTCTTCTTGCATACCCTCACTTTTTGACTGGTTTCTGATTTGATTTTGTTTTTGTTGTTGTTGCTGCTGTTTTTGTGGCTTTTGTGGCATTTGTTGTGCATTCAACTAAACTCGAAAAAGGGGCGTGTGGCATTCGTTTGGCTTTCTGGGGTCAATAACGTTGACTGTTTTTAATCGACTTGCAATCAATTTGCTAAAAAGCAATTCTATTCACTAAATCGATTTTTACACTTTTTAATAAATTATTTTTAAGTGTGCATGTTTTCAATCAAGGCTAATGTAAAGATTAAACTTCAATCAAAATTTTACTTTTCAAGTAAGCTGCCAAAGAAAGTTGTTTTATTTTGGTTTATAAATCGCTGCATCTACTATATAATAATAAAAAAATAAAATTGCCAGGTACAGCAAAGTGATTAAAAATCATTTGCTTGATTTTTGATATTGTTTTCATTTTCTGCATTCGAAATGCACATATTAATCAGGTTTTTGGAGTTTCATAATGCCAAAGCAGTGATTATGGTTTTTTTTTTTTTTTTTTTTTTTTTGATGAAATTCAATATATAATAAAGTCTTTATCTATTTGCTGCCTTTCAATCCGCCTTTCAATCCGCAATCTATTGATTTGGAATGAGGTAATACGAGAAAAATATTGGCGGACCAGTTTTTTGTATCTGTTGCCTTTTGTAGCTGCCACATTTTAGGGTGAAAGTTTTCTGTTTCTCTGTTTGCATTTTGGATTGTTTTGTGTCTGTTTCTGGCAGTAGGTGGGCATTATTGAATCCGCTCATCAGCCAGTTGGGCAATATTTGCTTGATTCATTTGGAGAAATGAAAAAAAAAAATAATAATAATATGCATAGATTTCTATTGTAGGCAGTTGCAGAAACAATATAGAATTGTGTGTTTGAATGCTTAAAGTGGTATTAAAAAGACCGCTAATAACCTGCTTGACAAGAGTCATCTTTGATGAACAATTTCATTGCTTTTGTTGTTTAATCTTCACAACACTCGACCTAATCTTAGCACTTTCGAATATCTTTTGAAAAAAACTTATTCGAATGTAATTCAATACTTTCCACAGTCAAAAGCTTTTCCAAAGAAAAAAACTCAATGAGACAAATTAATGTAAATTTTTCAGTATTTTACGAAATTTAAAAGACATCATTAATAAAAGATTAAAGAGAAGAACTGGAAAAAATAGGCAACTTTGTCATTTGAATTACTTTGTAGATTTTCATATACATCACTTGCCCAAAATCAATTTTGCAGTTGCACTTATTTATATTCAATTTGTCTGGACGCCACTTTCAGTCTGACTAAACTTAAAAAAAAAACCCCAAAAAATTTAATGCTGCTGAATAATTAAAAGCAATACCAAATTGCCTATATAAAATGCGCAATTGTAATGAGTAACGTGAGCAGCCGAAAGCCGTCAAAAGTGCATTTAATGGCAGCATTTTAGCTGAAACAGCCAAAAAAAAAAAGAGAAGCCAATTGAGAGAGGAGCGACAATCTGTGAAGCTGAGAGTTTGGGAGCTGGCAACTGTTGGCAGTCCAGAGCCTGGCCACAAAGAGTTGCAAGCTCAACTGCTGAACACACTGTGTCAACTGTCAACCGCAAAATGCGCTCCAAAAAAAAAAAACGAGTCAGAAAATCAACTAGCAATGCTGAATTGAAAGGGGGGTGGTGGGGGGATGGGTGTAAGGGGGTGCAGAGGTCACCTCCGCGTTGTTGCCGCCGCACACTGATTTCAATTTAAAGTGCAATGATTTTTTGGCCCTTGTTGCTGCTTTTTGCTGGTTATTTGTACGTTGTCTGCTGTCTGCTGTAAAATTGTTTTGCACACAACGAAATGAGTACGGATACAGATACTCCGTGGCACGCAGCTACAACCGTCACTTGTAGACCCCCTCCCCCCCACCACACCATTCCCCACTCAGCTCAACAATCCCCCCAGCACAGTCGCGGGTATTGTTTGCTCGAGGAGTTTTTACAGCTTCTGTGGAACTTTGGTAATCTGGCGCGATACGCTCAAAACAAATGCCAAAGCGCGTTTATTTTGCAAATTAATTAAAACATTAACAACAAAAACAAAGAACAACAACAACAACAACAAACAACAACAACAAACAAGATGTGGTTTTCGCATCCTTTTGTCGCTTGCATTTTACACATTTCGTATAATCCTGAAAGCAAATAAAATTCCAAAATTTATTGCCATACTTTTCGGTGTACTTGTCTCAGCTCAACTCAACTTGTTTGCTTGTTGTTTGTTATTTGTTGCTGTTTGTGTTTTCATAAAATTTTACGTGTATATTGCTCATAATTACGACTACACACATGACACAGCTGTGCACACACACACACGCACACACACACACGCACACACACACAGGGCATTTCAAGGAGCAACATAAACAGAGAAAGTTACATTTACCGAGTTACATTTGTCTTTTAGCGTTGTACAACGCTGCGTATGCGTAATATTCTATGCTTCTTTGCTTTGGACTACTTGGAGTCACGTGCAACTGTTTGTGGCAGCAACAACAGTTGTATAATTCCGTATCTCCACGTTTGAGCTGACGCAGACTCTTCTCGCTCTTCTTCATCTTCTTCTTCTCAGTTAAGCTGACTCAGTTTTCATTGTCACCCAGGATTCGGAACGCTCTTTGTGCGCATCGGTCTTGGACTGGGGCACAGCGTGTGGCTAATCCTCTCTGACCCTGCTGCCATCAATTGTCCAAAAATTTTTGCTGCCATAATTTTGTGTAAGACTCTCACCTCCAGCCTCCAACCACCGCCAACACCCCAACTATTGTTATTGTCAATTGGGGATGGGATTGGGGTCCGGGTCCGGGTCCGGGTTCGCGTTCGCGTTCGGGGTTCGCGTTTCGCACAATGGGTCATAATTAGAGAGTGCTCGAAGCAAAGTCGTATCCAAAAGCCACTTTCAAAAAGGGCCAACTAATGGCAACTGCTGCGGCTGCTGCTGGGCAAAATTTCAAATATGAATTACAAATACAAATGCCAAAATTCGAAATACGAAAAACAAAAGTAACGAGTTGAGCACTATTCAAGAACAACTCAAAGTGCGCTCGACGCGTAGATACTCTGTAATTCATTGATTTATATTTGTATTATTATAAATGTGAATAATAAAGAAATGCAACTTATATTCAAACATAAATGATTTTGTTGTCAGCAGCTTCACATAGTTAAAACAAAATTTGATAGTAAATGTATAATTCAGAAAATATGAAAGCTGATTTTTTTATTTTCGTAATTTATTGTAATCGAAAATAAAATCAATTTAATACTTTTGCTTTAATTTTTCAAATAGTTGGTTTGTTTTTGCGAAAGCCAACATTGACTTGACTTGCGCTGCCAGTCAAGAGTCAGTTTAAAGTTTCAATGATGATTTCTTATGGCTGTCACAAACACTTGCAGAACCTAATCATACCCTGCTCTGGCCATTATGAATGGGTACAGCGTATAATGAGAAAAGTCGCCCGGCAACCGCAGAAGACAAAGGGCGGTAATTTGAAGCAGCTGGGAAGTAACTCGGCAGCAATAGCAATGGCAACAGCAACAGCGACAGTGACAACAACAGCAACAACAACAACGACAGCAACAGTGACAGCCAAGTTGACGTTGACGTTGAAAAACTAAAGTCAAAACAAATAATTTGCCATAATAACTAAGAGCGTACAAAAATCAGCTGAGAAACAAAAGAAGCTGAAAAACAAAGAAAAGCCAAGGCAAACACAGCAACACTAACCACACACACACACACACACACACACACACACACACACACACACACCAACAACACCAATAATTGCAACAGCGGCAACACTCAGCTTTTGGCTCTCAGCTATCATCTGAGCCAACTTTCTCCTTCTTTTGCCCAGATCTCGCTCTAGCTAAACGTTGAGTCGTCATCTTCGTCATCGACGCCACACTTTGTTGTTGTTGTTAGTGTGTGTGTGTTGTGTTGTGTTGTGTTGTGTACTTTGCAAGTTAAGGAGTTGTGTAGTCGCTGGTCTTATTCCCTTCAGACCCTGCACATTTGCACACCACAGCACCCCAACACAACCCGGGACAACCTCAACCGCCAACCGCAAGACTATTAAACGCACTTTTGCGTTGAGTTTTCTCGCCCGGCTTTGGGCTTCCACTCAAGGCGAACCACCACGCTGCAAACAGTTTGTTGTTTTCTGTTTTTTGTTTTCTGTTTTTTTTTTTTGCATTTTTACGTCGCAACTTTTACGAATCTCGCACAGCTGCGGCTAGTTTGTGTTGTCGCAGCGCCTAACCCCATCAGCTCGCTCAAATCGAATGCGTTTCATTGCCAGCAGCTGGCAGCCTTGGCAATTTCTGTTTGCATCATTATCCAATGGTCAGAGTCCTCTCTATGGACGCTGGTCAGCCAAAGTCGGCCGCATATCACCCGCATGGCTCATAATTCTCGTTACGCTTATCGGCAAACTGTAATCAGCATATAATTTTCAGTCACTGCCGCCCCCGCCCACCCCGCTCAACTGTCTATCTGCTCGAAAACACCCTCATAGCGAGGCGAGTGGACATGCATCTTATGGCCCTTATGCCATATACCATAGTCTGGCATATATATATATATATACCATATACCATTCTCATATGGCATATATCTTGCCCATATACCATTATCCGACTCATTTCGCATTTAGAGCCAGAAACCATGGCAACGATAAAGCACAAAATAATCGTATGACCCGAGGCCAACCCCAAACAGCAACTGGAACTGTCAGGAATTCTTCGCACTCTCTCACTCACTCTCACACACTCTTGCTATCTCTGTCTCTCTTGCGGCTCACAGTCTTGCTGTGTCACTGTGAAAAAGAAAATAAAAATGATACAGAATGAAGACACCCAGGAAATTATGCGTAATGAAGTGAGCAATCGCTATGTGTGTGTGTGTGTGTGCTTGTCCTTATCAGACTCTTTTTGTGTGTGTGTGTGTGTGTAAATTGCTTGTTGCTGTTGCTGTTTACTGACTGGACCGCTTTTACTTCATCTGCTGCTTCTGCTGCTGCTTCTGCTGCTGCTTTTGCTGCTGCTTCTACTTATGCTGCTGCTGCTGCTTCTGCTGCTGCTTTTGCTGCTGCTGCTTCTTCTTGGGTAGTTTTATTCGCTTCGTTTCCGCGTCAATTTCCTTTAATGTGCTGTGGCGTGATGTCCCTAAACACACACACAGTGATAGAGAGAGAGAGAGGGAGAGAGTATAGAGTGAGAATCGTATGTGTGCTATCTCAACATAACTCTCAATCAGTTTTGCGTTTTATGTGCAATTTTATGACTTGTGTTGTGTTGCCGATTGTTGGTGGTTGGGACTGTATTTTATCTGCGTAATTGAGTTCGTTTGCACATTAGCAACATCAACAACAGCCACAACAACAGCCACAACAACAACAACAACAGCCACAACAACAAGTACAACATGACCATCAACAACATGACCATCATCAACAACAACCACCACAAACAGCAAAGAGCAAAATTTGAATTGTAGGCATAGTTAGTAGTTTGCCTTCGTAATTGCTATGCCATGTGTTATAAATACATACAAATACATATATATATATACATATATACATTCAAATATAAATACTTGTAAATATGTATTTTTGAAGTCAATTTATTAAATGCCCCAGCAACATTTAAGTTGAACAAAATATGTGGCACATGTGTTCAAAAGTCGAGTCGCCAATGAAGAGCTTACTTTTTTTTAAAGTTGCCATAAAATTGAAAGAAAAAAAACAATAAACTCGAATTTACATAATTTGCCGAAATGAGCTCAGAAAATGATGTTGATTTTTATAGTTTTGTTATGTCATTTTGAAAATTACATAATTGTCTCTAATTTTGTTCTCAACAGTATTAAAAGCTTATCAAGAATTTTTAGCCTATTTTCATGTTTTGATCACTCGACAAAAACGTTTTAATCACGTTTAATGGACACAAATTAAATTTTTTGCGTTTGTCGCATTTTGTCAAAAGGAAGACCAAAAAGTAAAAAGCAGACATAAAAATATAATTTCCTCTCCGAAATTCAATTACGTATAAGAGTCTAATCATTCGGGTTTTTCTTAATTTATACAAATTTTTTCTGAATCTGCCTACTTCAACAAACCAAAGTTGTTATATATATATTTGCTTGCTTTATTGGAATTTAATAAAGTTTTATTTTGAAGTGCAGTCATTTTATGATATTTTATAAACTAAACAATCTTAAGAGAATTTCAGTGGGAAATCAGTTACTCAAATTTGTTTTTAACATTTTAATTATACATTCTACTAGGTAAAAGTTGTATATTTGTATTCGTTCGCCTTTCGTAATTGTTTTAAAAATGCACTTGTAAAATTATTAAAACATTTGCAAATAAAATACATAATTAAAAATGACCTGCCTTAAATCATCTGCTCTATTTAATCTATTTAATTATGATTGAAATTATATTAAAACTGTTTGGATTTTGTTTCTCTCTCATTTCAGGTAAGTCGATTAACCTCAACGAGGTGTGCGTATGTATGGGTGTGTGTGTGTGTGTATATGTCTTTAATGGGGCATTTACATAAATGCACCACTGACTGACACTTAATGATCTCTGGCATATGCCAATCTCAGGTATTTATGCCGTTAAGTGTGATGAAAGCCATTTGAGTTGCCAAACGCATTTTAATAGCGACGCACCAAAAACAAATTATAATAAAAAAAAAATACAAAAATTAATAATAATTATGCGAGCATAATAAAAGGGGCGTATGCCCCAGTTGAATTGAGCACGCGGGGCATTCACTTCCATTAGGGTGTTCCACGGTGTGTGCCACATTTTTAATGCCCGATTTGCAAGCCGGCTGCATTTACTACACATCATAAAAAACCGTTTGCCTGAAAACCAATTTAAGCGTTGGCTTACAAATTCCTGGCCATGACTTGAAATGAATAAAAAAAGGCAATATATGAAAAAAAAATTGTAAACTTTTTGTAGTTTTCACACCGGACACTCACCGAGATAAATATGAAATATGATTGCCAATGGGCAATGGGCAATAGCTGAATTGCGTGCCGAAAACACTTATAGATATTTTTTGGCCAATGGTTATTAGCCAGGTTTGCCTGGCAGAGGGGCAGGGAGCGAACGGGAGATGAAGGTGGTAAACCTATAAGTTTAGCTGACTCACGACCCGGCCGCAAATTGACTTCTCTTTTAGCCTTCTGCTGCAAGAAATGAAAACAAGTCAGCAAACGTTAGCCAAGTCAAAAGCATTTCAATCAGTTGCCTGCTTAGCAGTGTGCCATGACTAAATTGTTGGCACTGCTTGAGCTGCTGCTGCTGCTGCTGCTGCTGATGATGATGATGATGATGATGATGATGGTACTCGAAATATCACAAGTTACCAGTTACTAGTTACCAGTTACCAGTTGGCAACCAATCGAGTCACAATCCATTGTGCATTGTGGAAAATTAGCCACATTTATGAGCATGAGCAAAGAGCCATCTCTAGGCATGAACCAAGCCAAAACGTGTGAACGTGGACGTGGTAATCGATGGGCACTGGACGAAATGGCTTCACCACGCTCCGCTCTCTGTGTCCAAATGGAATAGCAGCTCTCGGCACTTTTTGTCTGAGTGGTTGCTTGGCTAGTTGGCTCGTTGTGGCTACGTGCACAAGGTCAAGTTGTTTATGGCCAGGCACTTGATATTCGATATCATCGACACTGCACTGCACATTTGCCAAAAACCATTTTGGCCCTCTTTAAACATTTTCTTTTGCTTTTCTCTGCTTTTTCATTGCCTTTCATTTGTGGCGATTTATGAATATGATTGAATTTTGCTGATGAAGTGCTCTGCAAAATGCATGCTTGTTGACTTTATTTTATTGTTTAAACATTTTGCCACCCTCCGCATTTATGGTTATTGATTGAAAAATTGGATTATATGGTAGTTTCTTTTGTTCTGGGATCGCTCAAGCTGAAACATAAATATTTATTGGAATTTCTTTTTATGAGCAAATGCTAAGCCAGGTGTTGCCTCTCACAAGCTTAACATATTTCCACTTTCCTTAAGGGATTCATTTCTAAAAACCATTAAATATGTTTTTGTATTTTTATTTTGGCTCCAGCACTTTTTAGCTGACTTTTGCTTTCTTTTGGAATATGAATTGCGCCAGCTAAGCAAAAGCTGTGAGTGGGTTTTTCAAACTGTTTTCCGTTCGGTGTTCAGTTCGAATTTCATATACATATATAATACATATTTATATATATATACCTTTGATTCGTACTCGTGTTTTGATCATTCTCGAAAGCAAAAGTTATATATACGACTCAATTCCGATTCCGTGCTCCGATGTCGCCTTTGTTGTGTGTTCGCCTGACGTTTTCGCCGTCACTTTCCATTTTAGACATTTGCAAATTTGCATTTTGCTGTTATTGAATATGTATGTATGCCACTACTATAAAATACAGAAAAGACAAAAAAAAAAAAAAACAACGACAAAAACACAAACAAAAATCAGCAAACATTTTGTCCCACGTATTTCATTTAATTTGTGTCGTGTATTTCATTTCAATCGACTTTTGCTTTTCATTTGGCGCGACTTTCGCGCACCAAAAATTCCAATTTGCATATGGAGAAGCAACTGCCAGGGCTGAAGAACCATGACAACGGTCACGTGGCGGAAGGGGAGGGGGGGGGGGGTGGAATGGGATATGTTCAATGCATTGCAATGTGATCCAACCAAGCCTCTGAATTTGCCAGAACAGTTGAGAATCTAAGCGCTGCCATCAAATTAAAGCGCCCCAAAAAAAAAAAGTTGGGTACAAAAAAAAATTGAAAATAAAACGCGCTCAGATTGAAAACTAAGCGTAAAAATAAAACGTGTCCTGCGCCCGCCACGAAGCGGCAGCAAGTGCGACGTGACCTAGCTGTAAAGTGGGCTCAGGTGGACACCTACAACATGCCACGTCCACATCCACAGCCAGCCCCCTCATCTACCCACAGTTAACAAACTGCCCAGTGGAAAATGTTTAATAGAAAAATTATGCACTGATTTGTATTTGGTCTTTATCTTCATTTTTTTTTCTCTCTCTGAATTTTTTTTGATTTTTTTTGGCTGTGTCATTTTCATGGCTGGCTGAATGGCGCTTATGCAAATCGCGCAGCTTTTTGGGCAGGGGCATAAAGCCGTGGCACGCTCAGGGAAAAAGCGAAATGGACAAACCGTAGCAAGTTCCGAGACGACGAAGGAATCGCAATCGAAATAAATTGCCAAAGTGTCGTCTGCACTGGCGGATGGATGGGTAGAGTATATGGACTCTGTGGGTTTGTCGGTGGGAGGATTTGCGGATTGTGGGCGTTGCCAACTCTGGCCGGCTATCGATGGCAGCAATTTCCGGCAGCAAAGCAAAAACAACAAAGACCGAGAAAAAAACGAAAGGAATCAGCAGAAATGTCGCTTTATATGGGAGGACGCCTTGGCCTTTGTTCTTCCTTTGCCGATAAATGCCACAGCCACTCCCCCCCCCAACTCGAGTGTCGTAAAAACAAACGCCAAATCCGCCACATCAAATTGGCTATGGCCAACAGAGACGAGGATAACCTCAATTTGAAGCCGTTGCGCCGTGCAACACTCCAGAAAAAAAGCCCAAAAGTCCAAGTTGAAGTCGAACGATTACCGGTAAAAGATTTTTATTTTGGTTTTTTGGTTACGCATAACATTTGCAGTTAGTGGCAGTCACGCTGACACGCCCCCGAAAACTACTAAAGCACTTTTAGAACAATGACGGCTGCAAACTTTGCCACTGCTCTCTCTCCATCTCTCCCCCCCTCTCTCTCCTCTCTGTCTTTGTCTCACTTTCTCGGTCTGTTTTTCTCTGTTTGGTTGCCCACGCACCATTCGATTTGTCAACGTTGTCGAATGGGTTGCAATTTTATTGGCAATCGCTGGAATTTCATTTTATTGGCCATTTCGGGTGACCTTCGTGCTACCAGCTAAAGAAGTCAGAGCCAGGCTAGCGCACAAATACCCTGTAATACTTAGCTGAAAAGGGTTTGATTGCGATAAGCCTTTGCATGGAGAGTTAAGCAGACAATTAATTAACTAGTTAATTTTGAAACTTTCGAGTATTTTTTTTTACAGAGCATCTGCTAGTCGAGTGGATCCTTTGAATTGCAAAAATATTTGCCTGCTGCTCGCTGTGCAAATTCCGCCTTAAATTGCGCTTGTGAACCAAGTTTTTGCATAATTTGAATTGTTCGCTCTTATTGGTTTTGTGTGTTGAGTTTTCGGAGTTCACTTGGACTTTTCAATATTTCTATATATATATATATATACATATATATCTGTTTTTTGCTTCAGCTTATTGCAAATTCAATTTGTAGAATCGGCAGTGTCAGCGCGCTGATTCTGAATGAAATTACTTGCTTTAATTGGGTAGCCCAGAGAGAGAGAGATGCGGCGACTCCATCTTAGGTACACAAGGAAGGGTACACAAGTGGCAGAGCCATAGCGTTGCAAAGTGTTGCAGTGGCAGGCAGCATCTCAGCGTTGCAACTTTCTCGTCCGCAGCTCCGCGCAAATGGGGTTAATGGGCTCGACATTTAGTTGGATTTGCGGTTGCAATTCTCCTAGACTGGTTCGTAGGTCTGAGCAGCTAAGAGCGAATGCAATTTCTTTTCAAATATCAAAATAATCTTGCACAAAAGCTTTTCCTTTATGGCTGGCATTTTTTCTCTATTTCTCTATTTTTTTTTTTGCTTTCCAAGCAATTAATTTTGCCGACACTCCGCAGGCCTTATGAGATCCTGTCCTCTTGTTTACTATTTACTAATTACTGTTGAATGCTGACTGCTAACTGCTTATTGCTAACTGCTTACGGCTGACTGCTTACTTCTCAGTTATGTTGTTGTTGTTGTTGTTGTTGTTGTTGTTCTGCAGTCCATCTGATAAATGTTCGCAAATATGCCAACTGTCGTTGCAGGCACACACACTTTCACCCCTTCGCCAAATGTGCACATTTCGCACTCTGTGAAATCCCCTCAAGTGTCAAATTAAATAATTACTTAAGTGCCGGTTCAAAAAAAAAAAAAAAAAAACTTGTAAACTTGTCAGTCTCATTCGAAATTCTTCAGCAATTTCAAGTAAAAAATGACAAGTAATTTATATGAAAAATGATCAAGCACACAAATTGAGTATGTGTCTGACCCAGAAATAGATCTCATTATATTCCTAACAAATGAGACATTTTAATTGGAATTGTTAATTATAAAGTGTTGATTTGTATGCCAAGACAGATGCACAAACTGCGCACTTCAAATTACAAATTACACATTAAAAAAAAATTATTGTTCTAAATTCAAAAAGCGCTTTGCTAAATTTAAATTGTTTCAACATTTAAAAAATGTATTTACATGCATCAAATAATGAAGCAAATGTAATTCTATGAATATTCATTAAAATACGTTGAAAAATCAGCATTTAAATACAAGTTTTGTTATTTTTTTTTTGAGTGTTCTTGTTGACATTTTCATTGGATTTAAATGCAATTAATTGCAATTAAAGCTCAACATTTGGAGATCGATTGCCTTATCTGATGGGGATTAGTCATCATTTGCATATATTGCATATCAGAGCAGGAAATCTACACCTTTTGTTGTGTCGTAAAGAACCCAGAACGAGTCCAGTCCAGAATTGTGCTGATGATGATTCACAGCTGTAAACAGGCATATAAAATGCATGATTTGGGTGTATCTCAAACAAAACTGAAATTGGAATAATGCTAAAATATATATCTAGATTAGTATGCGCATATTTGAACAACAATTTAATAGTGTTTCTTGATGACAAAGTGTGTTGTAATCTTGTCTTTATTATTAATTCGCTTCAAATGAAAGTCTTAAGTGCTTGCCTAAAGTATTTAAGAAGTACTAAATTATGTATATTGCTATATTAAAATATTCCGTTTCGACAAATACTTGTCTCTGTGTGTGTGTGCCACAAGCGTAAATAAATATTTTAAGCATGCCCCAAAAGAGAATGCCACAGAAAATCCATTTGGTGCTAAATTAAATCACTTGAAGATGCCATCCGCGTGTTATTAAAAGCGCATAGAATCCAAGTGAAATCACTATGCCAGCAGCAGGGAGGGGTGGAGAGACAGGGGCTTGTATAGCTAGACAGCAAGAAAAATAAAAACAACGTCAGGCCACAGCAACATGAGCAACATCAGCAACAGCAGCGACAACAGCGACAGCAACAACAAATTGAAGTGACCTACATAATGGCCAAGAGCGCCAAGCAAACGCAACATTTCTGTTGCTGCTGTTAGTGTTGTTGTTATTGTTGTTGTTGTCGTTGGTGGCATGATTATTGTTATTGTTGCCCATCATAGCGATGCGAGCTGCGAGAGAGAAACGACGACGACGACGACGACGACAACTGCATGAAAGAATGAATGAACAAACCTCATGATGAGCTAACGAGCAATTTAAGAATTTAATTTATGTACACACACACTCGCACACACCCAAACACACACACACACACACATACACACAACTGGGCGATCCATGACAGCTGCTAGCCGCTGTATGTGTCGCATGCAATATGACAACGAACAGCAGCAGCAACAGCAGCAGCAACATTGGAGCCTTGTGACGCAGCTACTTAAGCGCGATTGTATCTGTGTGTGTGTGTGTGTCTATGTGCGTGTGTGTGTGTGTGCACGCGCCACATTGGCTGCGGTTCTTTCGAATGCTGACTGCGCTTGTGGTAGCTGCTGCTGCTGTTGCTGCTGTTGTTGTTGCTGTTGTTACTGCTGATGCTACTGTTGCTGTTGCCGCATTGGCAACATGTAAAAGTAATTGCGGCAACCCGGATGCTTGGCAGCCAAGGCAGCGCCACATGAAAGCCAGAAATTAGAAACGGATCTGAAATTAGAAATGTCTCAAGCCCAATGCAACGTTCCACTCAAATTGAAGTTGTCGTTTTCCAGTTCCATTCCTGCTGCACGTTTGCCACTTGTGCCTCGTGCCTCAACCTGTGTGGGTGTTTAAATATGTGACATGTGTATGCACACATAAATGTGTGTGTATATTTATATGCGCCAAATCTGCAGTGCCGCACTTTGCACTTGGCATGCTGCCCTATATATGCCAACGTGCAACCATTTGCTGCAACGCCCTTTTTGGCCTCCATTGCCAGCTGACCTTTGTTGCTTGTGTGTGTGTGTGTGTGTGTGTGTGTGTGTGTGGGCGATATTTTCGCTTGTTGTTCTTGTTTTTGTTGGCAGTGCAATGATTGCGTTAGTTGCATTTAAAAATTGGCAATAAACGCGTTCGCTGCTGCTGGCAAACTTTATCCGCATTTATGGCCAGATCCCATCGATGGCGCTGAACAGCGCCAACTTTGCCATATAATCTTTTACGCTCACATTAAGCGCACTTACGAGCGATGTTTGCGACAATGCCAACAGATAGCAAGACAATGTGCCACAGTCTTCAAATTTACCCCCCCTCCCCCCCCTATCACTCTCTCTGTCTCTGTATGCTAGCTTTCAAAATAGACCAGGCCAACTGGCAACGGGCAACTCGTAACTGTTAAACTCGCAATGACAGCAGCTGAAAGTGGTAAAAGATTCTATTTAACTTGCAACAAAATGTCGAAAATTATAATTTTTATATAATTTGGACCATTATAATTTTTATTGCCAAGTTTTAGAAAAACAAATCAAACTTATGTAATGCATGTGAAATGAAATAAAAAGTCGAAAATGATTTCTTCTAAAAATCAGTCTTTTTTTTTATTATTATAACCAAACTCACCAGTTAAGCGCTCTTTCAAGATCTTGACATTTGGTTCAAAAAACGATTAAAATACTTCTTCAATAATAATAATAATCGGTTGGTTTAATAAAACAAATTTAAATGTCAAAGATAATCTTTGGCATTCGCGTCATATAAAAAAATCGTACGTAAATCGTTTATGTATATTTACCAAGACAATACTTTTATATATTTTTATATTTTAGATAGAGAAATTTGAAATTTTGTATTGAATATTATGTTTTTTGTGCCATATAAAGAATAATATTTTTAAAGGGTGAATTTAATAATATTTAGTGTCAGCTTATATATCTAATTCTTATATATAATTACTGATTTGTAGAAAGCACAATTAATCCAAACTTTAAGCGCAATCTTTTAGCAAAGTGTCATGTGGCATGCATCATTTAGCGCAACATCAGCAGCAGCAGCAGCAACATCAACTAAACAACTCAACTTTGTATTGTCTGTCAGCTGTCTGTTTGTCTGTCGGTTTGTCTGTCTGTCTGTCTGTTTGTCTGTTTGTCCGTCTGCCTGCCAATCTGTCTGTTTATCTGCCTGTCTGGGTGTATATCAGAGTCGTGTGCTCGTGTGTTACGCCCACCGGCACTTTAATCTAAACTGTGAGGCGTGAATTCAATGCAATTTTAACTGAAAACTGGAACCCAAACTAAACTGAACTGAAATGAACTGAACTGAACTGAACTCAACCCGCCAGCTCCAAACTCGACTCTCGGCTTTGGCGTCAGTCAAGCGTCAAAGCATTTGCTGTTTAGTTTTGGGAAAAACGTTACCCAAGTTTGGAACGCCTCCCCTCAGCGCATACTCCTCTCTCCTCCCACTGCCTAGAAGCTACTTGACTTTGACGCTCACTTCAAGATTGGCGTCTTGGCGAGTTAGTAGGTCAGAAGTTTCTGTTCTTCCGATGTGTGAAATTGTTACTTTTACTCTAATATTTAACCCTCTCTTTAAATATATATATATATATACAAAAGGCAACGTGACTTTGTCTCTTTTGCTTGGATACTTGATTTTTGTGTTTTGTATTATATTTTTATGGCCGTCTGGTTGCTTTCATTTTTATATTGTGCTGAGGAGAAACAAGAGCAACGACTCTGATTTTAATGCTAGGTGAATGTCATGTTCTGAGTGTCTAATGCTGCTTTCCCCTCCCCCTCCACCGCCAACCAGTTGTCCACATGTAGCTACTGGTTTTCATTATATGCTTACCCCCCCCACTCGCCGAGACACAAAAGAACCAGAACCAGTACCAGATCCAGAACCACAGAACCGACGGAGCGGCTAAGTGAGAGACAGACAGTCTCATGAGTAAGTACATTGTAGACTCGCCAGCTGTGGACAGAGAACATTTCACCAACATTTCCAGATATCAGCAGCCAAGTTTGGGCATTATACTCTTTGTGTGTTTCTCTGTCCCTGCCTGGTTTTATCTGTAGCATGTTTTGAAGTTTTTAAAGTTGTCGCCGAGTCATGAAATTTAATAAAACACCTGAACACATCTTTTAGGCATGGTTCACATCCTGCTGATTAATGCAAAGATAATTTTTGTGTTTTCACACGTTATTATGAGAGCATAAGACATATTTTTGTTCTTGTTTAGGAATTTGATGGGTTTGCTTAATTAAAACTGTCATTTTGATTAAATGTCTCTGAATTGGAATTACGTTTATCAACTTGGAATTATTTGGAATCTTATTTGGTTGACATTTTCAACGAGATTTAATAAATAAAACTTGTGGCAGCATTTGATTTAATGTTCTAATAGTAGTCAACCGAAGGAACTGAGCTGGATGAGCAGATTTACACCAATAATGTTTGTAATTGTTATTTATAATGTAATTAGCATGTTTGTCGAATATCGATATAAATCGATAATTAATACATCTTGTCATACAATTCTGATCATGTGTGATCAGCGTTCATCTCCTAGTCTTAGCTGACTCATTCTTACTTAACTCTATTTTTACTAAATTACTCTGACTTGAAAGTAGCTGTGATTAAAGTTTTTTTTTTTTTTTTTTTTTTTTTATTTCTACACACGCACAGTTAGCGTGTGTTCTGGCAGCCTTGTCACGGTTTCACTTTAGCTCAACAATCATCTCAATTCGCTAAACATACTCAGCAGCAACGAATATAATTGGGAAATATCAAATCAAGGTGCTTTAATTTCATGCCAAATTACAAAAGCCCCCAACAACAAAACAATGAAGAAAACAACAAAAAACATCACACAAAAAAAAATGAAAAAAAAACATACTCACCAAATAGCAGAAAAAAACATACTCACCAAAAAAAAAAGTACATTACAAATCAGAATTGCGGTAAAGTTGAAAAGCGCGGTGTAATTATGGTTTCAGGTTTTTGTGAAGTTCTGTGGGCTGGCGTCGTGTGCGGGGGGGCATTGATTGAAAGTTGAAAATAGCTTTTTGGGGGTTTGCGCACTGCAAACAACAACTTACATTTAGTGAAGCAATCTAATGCTAAGCCCAAAACTCAGCACAGGTCTAGTGTTGGGTCTGGGTCTGGGTTGGGGTCTGGGGTCTGGGCTCTGGATTGGGGCAAACAAAAGCGAAACAAATACAGAAAACGCTTTGTCAGCGGCCTAAAACTCAAATTGAAGCCATCCACACAACCAACCAATCCGTCCCTATTCATTCATCTGTTTGGGCAGCTCTTGTGAAAAATCATTATTTAATTTGCTATTTCCATTTTCGTTTTTATGTTCTTCTCATCTCATTTGCCGGCTAGCAAAATGTGCCAATGTTATTATCTGTAGTTGCTTGCTAATATTTCAACTAATTACGAGTGTACAAATATATATATATATATATATACATATATTTATGTGTACTATATAAGTACATATATATTTATTCACTTGCCAATTGCCTCACTTCTTCAAGTTTATTCAATTTGAATTACGCAAGAGAGAAAAGTGCATTCATAACTGAAAGAGAAAATTATGAAAATGAGAAATGCAAACAAATAAAATACTTTAATTTATTTAATACAAAAATTCGTTTTCTGCTTGTGAATTAATTTTCTCATTATTTAATTAGTTGCTGTTTGCACGTTATTCGCTGTCAGCCGCCTCGCCACGCCCCTTTCATTTCACTTCCCACGCCCCCAATTGCTTCTTTCGATTTCGCGTGGTCTGGCAAAAGTTTTCATTTCGGATTTTCTCAGTGTTGTTGGCCACTTTTCCTTTTAGACGTGTTAATTATGAGCCAGTTCGCTTGTTGCTGTTGTATTTTGCCGATTTCGGACTACTCATTTCTGGATTTATCATGGAGATAAAACAGACTCATTTCACTGGGCGTATAAAGCAAGTCATATCTTTCCGCATAGATCTGTCTGAAATATTCCAATATCATTTTGGAATTCATGTCAATCATTCTCTTTGATGTGGCAAAAACTCATTCAATTTCGCTGTGCGCCGGCGTTTCCCACAGCTTCACAGCTTGCTTTGCATATACGTGTTATATATATATATATATATATTATATATGGATATGAAAAACTTCCTCCCCTTACCCCCTGTCGTTGAGCCATACTCTGTAAGTGTACTCGCAGCATATTTGTGTGATGCGACTGATTTCTGAGTTGAATTGTGAAAGAGAATTCGAATTGCAGGGCCCCATGTCGAGGTGGCAACGACCCCTCCGCCTCCTCACCCCTCCCCCAGAACTTATTCAGACTCAAACACACGCACAACAAAGAAGCCGCTGGCACTTTGAGTCAACGACAACAACAACAACAACGACAACAAGAAGATGATTGATTAACGTAGAATTAACCTCACAGCAAGCAACTGAATATAATTAGTACCTAATACTGAACTTTGAGATACAGATACAGATACAGATACATATATATATATATAAAGATACAGATGCAAATGAGCCAGAACTAAAATGGCAGTTAGAAAATCGAAGATGCATTGTGTAACTGGCTAATTGCGCATTTGCTGTTTGCAGCTGACTATATAATTAAATATCGTAAATATATATATCGTATAGGTGATATATATGGCAGCTAGTCGCATTGTAAGATGTAAGCTTCTCGACGTCAGCTTAGCCGTTTTTGATGTGTCTGGCCCAAAGTAGTTCAGGGGCGACTTAGCAAACAAGTCTATTGAAATGCTACTTAAAGCAGTAGCTGTCAGTTCAGGTAGTTCAGTCAGTCAGTCAGTCAATCAGTCAGTCAGTCAGTCAGTCAGACAGTTGGTCAGTTAGTCAGTTCAGTTCAGTTCAGTCAGTCAATCGGTAAGTCAGTCAATCTGCATTACCATTAAAAGCGGCTGCATTATAATTTTTTTTTTTTAATTAATTAATTGCAATTTGTAATTGTAATTTGCCAGCATTGACACAGTTTTTGCTCCGTTAAATACAAAAAATATAATGAAAACTTTCATTTTTTTTAATGTTGCTTTTTTTTTTTGCTTGCTGCATCAGTTTTCATTTAAATGGCGGCTTTTCCGGTTGTCAGCGTGACATTTACAAGCGACTGCGCAATTTTCAATTGATTAAGCAATTTTATAGCTTATAGTTTTCCCAACAACTGTCGAGAGAAAACACAAAAAGCCAATGCCAAAGTTGCTGTAAAGTTTCCTCCGATAAGCACTTTTGCAATAAAATGCAAAAATTGATTAAATATTGCATTTTTTTTTTAACACAAAAGTTGCGTAATAAGCACAACAGCTGCGCACAAGTAAATACTAACAGTATATATGAATAATAAAAGCCAGCCATAATTTAATAAAAACGCAAAAACCCCCCCCGCCGTTTGCCAATTTTATCCATTAGGATCTTAAGAGCGTCGACTAATCGATGCGATAAATAATTGCATCAATTTCAGTTTATTTATTGTGCCAAAAAAAAAACCCCCCAACACGATTTCGCGAGGGCGAAAGTTTAATGGCCATAAAGTGGTGTGGTAATGTATCTCTAATTGCTTTCAGTTTCAAGTTAAACTATAAATAAAACATGAAAATTTATGCGAGTATAATAGACACCCCCCGTGGACATGGACGAACATGTCTGCGATTTTGCTTAAACTGAAATAAACAAAATTTATAAGAAAATTTAACTCTTTGAAATTGCGCTTGTGCGTATTTTCCTCTTTTCGAGGGCATTTTAGATGTTTATTTATTTATATTATAAACTTGAATATTCCTAAAGTATGAGCAAAAACGGGTGTCTGAAATCGACTAATAATCGATATTTTTATAGCGTTTTATTTTTTATAGTGTTAGCATAAATCACGCATCTTTTTAATTTATAATAATCTTATTAAAACAGTTGATTATAATTGATTTAAAATACCCGTTTTAGATGAATAATGTGTATATAAATTTGAATAAATATACACTTTTTTTTCCTTATCGATTTTATGGGCATACCGGTTTTATATAATAAGTTGTAAAGCTATAATCCAGACATTTATGCTACAAAGGGCTATTTACAGATTGAACCAAAGAATAAAAAAACTGAAGAAATAAATTTAAGTAGCTCTTTGACTTCTCCTATGTTATTTGTCTACTAATCAGCTTTCAGAATAGCAATGATAAAGCCGGTTTCACTTAAGACCCAATCAACCCAGCTGAGAAATGGAAAACTGAGTGAATTCGCTTGTTTCATTGTCTTGGCTGATTTTACCTCTTGTTCTGCCCATTCTGCGCACTCATTTCCTTTGGCGTGTGAGCGATGGCTCCGCTAAGAAGAAGACCCTATTTATCATGACACGACATGACAGCTGATGAAACATAAACACCGCGGCCCCTGAACTCTACTCTACTCTATACCTGGGAGCCGTGTCGCGATGTGGCTCATGTGACTGACACAGCTCTAGGGCTAGTCGATGACAGACAGGGTGAGGCCTCAAGCGGATGCACCCTTTGCTACCCAGCTGCCATTTTCCCATTCGCAGTGAGTTGTGTACATTTAATGGCGAATCATAAAAAATCCTCTGGCAGCCTCCGGCGACAACATAAAATTATTAAACATAAATTTCCGGCCATAGCCGGTTGCCTTTTTATGCACGTAATTTTCCAACAATTTATCATTTGGTTGCTTAAATTGCGTCGATGACACAAAAGTGGGCAACGTCCCACTGGGGGTACGGGTTGGGACGCCAAAATTGTGATTGGGGTTGGGGTTTGGGATTCAGTTCGCAGCTGCTTGCCTATAAATATTTTGGCGTCTAATTGTTTGGCAAGCCCCGAGCTCAATGGCTGCCCCTCTGTCACCCCAATCTCTGCGAGAAGGTTGTCAACACACACAAACACACACACACAGTTAAGTTGTGTCTGTGGCCATAAAGAAAACGTTTCCAGTGTCCGTATCCTTAAACGAATCTCTCACCCCTTCCACGCCTTTGTTCGAGTTGTCCTCTGTATCTGTGTCCTAATGAATTTACGCACACACGTCGTCCTTGTCGTCAGTCCTGCACCCTGGTACACTGTACTCGAACTTATTTATTGCTACAATTTGTTTGTATATTTATTATACATGTATTTATTATCATGTATTTATGTATTTATTATTATGCCCTGACTTTTTGTTAACCTACCTGGCTACCTGCTTTAAGACATCTCTAACTCAGTCTTGTTTAAGTAAAAAATTGTCTATATAGAACTACTATATCATATATCCATAACTAGAAAATAAATATATAAATAGATGGAATAGAAAGAGAAAATAAATATATAGATGGAATAGAAAAAGAAATACAGATGTGATCAGTCTAAAAGGAATCTCTATCTTTTATATACTTATATATATAGCAGAATTTTTTAGTTATTTCCTGTAATGCATTTAACACTAATTTCCCTATGTATTTTATAATTTGTGTTGTTTTTTAAATATTAATTTAACTTTTGGTTGTTAGTTAATTGCTCAGAGAATTTCTCTTAGAATTTAAACATGTTTTTTTGCTGGTTTCGGGTCTGAACTTCAAATACAAACTAAAACTAAAATAATTAAAAATTAAACAACATTTCATGTATTTATTATTTTAATTATATATTTGACTGTAAATAATAAATAAATAAAATGTTGCACACAATAATTTGCGAATTGAGCCCACTGTGCATCGATGGTTTTTGATTCGGGTTTTTGGTTCCTGCAGCGTCTTCGTAACATAAATTGTGCCTGCTGCTTTCCTCAATGCCTGGCTGGAAAATGCGCAAAATATTGTACGCTGTTGCCCATCCACAGACTCCACAACCCACATCTCCACATCCCAAACTCATTCATATCCTCATCGTCATCGTCTGGTCGTCTGGCCTCTTTTATTGTGTTCGGTGCGCAAATTTTTTGTCTTTCAGCTCATAAATCAAAAACATTACAACAATTGTCTCGGCTCGGCTCGGTTCGCGCTGCGCTTTTGTTAAGTTTTGCCGCTTTTTTTTTTTTTTGCTCTTTCTTTGAGCAATTTGCACGCGCCACGAAAACACAGAGCAGCTGCCGCAGTTGCCTCGGCTTGTGGCATGGCAAGTGTCCTTGCTGTGAGTGTCCACCTGCGCACAATTAAAGCGCTGTCCGATTTGTGCAGCATTTGTGTTAGAATGTTTGTTGAAATTTTCTCCAAAAAATGTTCATTTTCACAGCTGGCCGAAAAAAACTAACAAAAGAATTGTTTATTCTTTGCAGATCGCCGTCGGAACGGTCCGGAAAGGGGTGCTGTGGCCAATGGTTTGCTGGACCACCGCTGCGCGCTCTCATTGCCGTTGTTGCCCTAGGGGGCGTGGCGTGCGCCCTTGGTGGTGCAGCGCTAGGTGCCACGGGACTGGCGGGTCCGCCAAATTCACATCTGACGGCTGCGCTACTAATGATTGGTAAGTAAGAATACACAATTCGATTACGTAACTATCTAAATATATATATATATATATATATATATATATATATATGTGTGTGTGTGTGTATGTCTATGCATGTGTAAATATCTGACAATTAATTGGGGTCACAAAAATGGCATTAAAACATCGCCGTTTCATGATGTTTACACAAGTCGCACATTTGTTGCAATTACGTATGTGAAATAGTTGTTATTGTTGTTTGTTGTTGTTGTTGTTCCCACACAAACAATTTCTACAATTATAGCTGGCTTTGTTGCTGTTATTGGCTTGCTTTTTCTTCTTATTTTTTTTTTATTTTTTTTTTTGTGTTTACTGCCCTTTTGTATTTGGCGCGATTGTGTGACCCAGTTTGAGGAGCAAACAAATTTGTAAAGACACAAAATGTGTCAATATTGTAAGAGCAGTTTAGTTCCGGTTACGAGTTTTATCAGCTCCATCAGCTCCACTATGCAGTTGAGATAGTTGGCAAATATTGGCACTGTCCCATGGTTGTCCTGGTTTGGCTCGCTTATCTCTTGTTCACATCTGTGGGAAATGCTCACAGATAGTTTATCTCCACAGACATCTCTATATAAACAACATTTAACTTGACTAACGTTTAACGATTAGCCATTAGGGCTGGGCCCAAATTACAGTACAACAAAGTATGCACAATTTGATTACGAAAAAATAAGTACATTTTTTGTAATGAAGGAAAATAGTTGAAAACAATTTATATTCGAATTTTCTCGAAGGAGACGCCTCCGATTATATGGAGTATATAATCCTTATCAGCATACCTGATGACTGCTTGCAAGTTGCTTTATTCCAAAGCAGATCGGAATATTATTATTGTATATTTGTTGTCTAATTAACGATGTGTTTTAGTATTAAAAACATGTTTGCTTAACTAGATATTAAAATCAAATCAAACTAAAAAAAATATTAAAAATTTTGTAATGAACAAAAACAGTTGAAGCAGTTTTTTTATGGGTTTATATTAGAATATTCTCGAAGGAGGCGTCTACGATTATATGGAGTATATATGCTTCCCTAGTCGACTTTATTTGGAAGTTGATCGGAATATTATATTATATAATAGTTGTCAAATGAACAATACAAAAAACATAATTTTTTTTAAAAAGATATTTAAATCAAATCCGTCCTAATATGCGTTCATCAATTTAAATATAATATAATTCACAATGCAACAATTGTTTAACAAATTAATTTAAATGAAATTCATTATTTAAATCATATATATTTTACATATTTGTTCGTATTTAAACAAAGAGTTAATTTCGTGTGGATTAACAATTTCTTGTGAATTTTGTATAAACATTTTGTAGTCGCCTCTAATTCCAACTGTCAATTTAGCAGCTCTTCCACATGAGTCACTCATTGAAGTGCTCCTGGCTCTTACTCGCTTTCTGCACAGAGTTCAGCGGCGGCACACGTAACATGAAAGTGGTTCCAAGTGCAAACGACCACGTCGCGCTCCACAATCTCAACTTCCGCAACTGCGTCCGTTCCCGACCCCCTTGCCCTGTCCATTTTTTTTTTAACTTTCGACTGTGGCTGGGGGTCGGGGGGGGCATTACTTATGTATACGATGCTCTAATCAATTGCCAGTCGCGTTTAGTTGGGGCACTTGAAGCGTGACATTGCGCCATTTTCAGCCCCGGCAATTACCAAAAATTGTTGAGTTGTAACGCAAAGTTTTACATAATTTAATGGCAATCAAGCCTCCAACTGCCTCCGACTCAACTCAACTTAACTCGGCTCAGATATACACATATGTCGCTTAGTAATAAAATGCTTGCCACTGCCCCACAGTCTCTCTGCCCCCTCGAGTTGTGTCGCACTCATAAACGAAAACGCACAAATTGCAGTCATTTGTTGGCGGCTCTTCTTCTTCTTCTTCGTCTGCTTCTTCTTGCTCAGCGCAAATTGCTCATGAAAATATGCGTCAACAACGACAACTATAAAACGACGACAATTTTGTCTAATAAAAATAATGCCTACCTTTATTGTTGGCTTTAATCAGCTGCCGGTCAAAAAGCTTCAGGTTGTCTCCGACTACGACTGGGGGTCTGGGATCTCACTGACGACGACGATGATGATGATGATGACACGCTCCACTGCCCCCTGTCGGTGGCACTAGACGTGCCCCATGCAGCTGTCAGTTGTCAAAAGGAAAGCCTCGACTCGGACCGGACCTGATTGGCGAAAGTAAAAGTGGATGCTGGAACCAAGATTGACAGAGTCGCTGGCTGGAACTGCGACTGCGACTGCGACTGAGACTGAGTCGATGGGGCTTTGCCCCTTCAGATTGAAATTGGTGTCCCGCTCCGCTCGATTTGGCTTAAGTGGGCTGGCTTGGATGGCAGGCTGGCTGGCTGGCTGTAGTAGTAGTTGTTGTGTGCCACGCCCACTAAGCGTTTGACGTCTAATTAAATTTAACAGCACAATTACAAGAGCAAACACTTAATTGGACGCTCATTTTAACAATTGCTTTTGCTATCCATCGCCAAATGGATATTTGTTGTTTCTTTTGTTGCACATAACTCAAATTGATGTCTGTCGTCTGTATCTGTCTTTGCAGGAGTTGGCGTCGTGTTGGTTACCGTTAGCGGTGCGGCTTGGCGGATGACAGCGCCGGGTGGCCAAAGCTGCCTTGGACTGGGCACCACCGTCGATTTGGCACGCTGCGGACGACGCCCCTGCGCTCGTGGCGGCGGCGCGCCACACGGACTGCTCTATCCGGAGTTCCAGCACCGTCCGCCGCCGCCATCCTACCAGGCCAGCATGCAGGAGTATCGTCTGAGGTGGGTACAAAACCTGGCATGACGCATAAATCGTGTGTGTGTGTGTGTGTGGCAGCAGCAAGGACAGCGGCGGACATGCTCGGCTAACCGCATCCGGTTGCATGTCCTTGGGCAATTAATTGCATTATATAATTATGCACTGTTCAAAAAATAGCCCTTTTCTTGTTCTATTTTAGCCCTTGTGCGTTGTTGCCCTTCATGTGGTATATGTCCTGGCAGGAAGCAGCCTAAAATTTGAAACAATTATCTTATAAATTATTTAAAATGCTGCTCAGAGTTTTGAAAATAAGTAGTTTGAGTAGCTTAAATATACACTTTAAAGTTTGACTAAATTGGGGAATTATTTATTTATTTTTTAAAGTAATCGTATATTTTAAACTCTATCTATTCATTTGAGCCGAGTTGTTCAGCAATATAAATCCTGGCAGGAAGCAGCCTAAAATTTGAAACAATTATCTTATAAATTATTTAAAATGCTGCTCAAAGTTTTGAAAATAAGTAGTTTGCATAGCTTAAATATAAACTTTAAAGTTTGACTAAATTGGGGAATTATTTATTTAATATTTCCATTGCAATGATATATTTGAAAGTAATCATATATTTTAAACTATATTTATTCACGCGAACTGAGTTGTTCAGCAATATAAATCAACTGTGAGAATAATTTGATTAAAGCAACACAAATTGTTTTCTTTGTTAATAAATCAAAAATCTGATTCAGCAAGCGCAAAAATTACTCGAATTTATATATGAAAAAAAATAACTCTTTTGTTATGCTATTTTCGGTGGATGATTTATTAATTAATTAAATAATTGGGTCAGTGCTGTGATGGATCGTTTTACTTGTGAAAATATTTACATATGTATATATTTTGTGCTAATAATTTGATTTGCTTATTTTTTTTTTTTTGTTTATTTGCAGACTTTTACTGTTGGACCGCGATCGCCAGAATGGAGTGGTGCGTGGCAATTCGCCGCCACCCACATATCGATCTCATGCCGGCAGCCTGCTGAGGTAAGTGTTAGCCTTACCACACCCCCCTCCCTTTTTTCCTCCCCCCTTCCCAACGCGCCTCGTGAGTTATTTGTAAAGTTTAGCGATGCAACCACAAAATGTTTACAACGCACAGTTTGAGGTTGGAATTGGAATGAGCTGGGTGGGGTGGTGGTAGAGGCCAAGGGCAGTAGTGAGGGGTGCTGGCTTTTGGGGGTTGCAGCATCAGCTGAAACGTCAGCGGTTTGGCTTTGTGCGGTTTGCCGGGCTGGTGCTAACATTGACACATTGCTTGGGGTTGGCCCACAAACTTTTGGGCCATTTTTTAAATGCGGCAACAACCAAAAACTTTCAAAGCCTGTCAATGGTTTTATTTGTTTGTTACAAATGATTTTTTGTTGATTTCAAGTGGGCGTCGAAGAGGAATTTGCAAGTTAATTGAATTGAGCACCGAGCGACTACTTCAAACAGTCGCCACCCGAAATGGCAAACAATTTAAATACGCAACAATCCGATTGCCAGTCACTCAAGAGCAAGGAGAGGATAGACAGGACAGAAGAGATGACCACACCCCGGACAGGACAGCAGATAGCAGATAGCAGACAGGGGACTGAGGAGCAAGGAGAAGCGACAGGAGTGACCGGAGACAGTAGATAGACAATGAGCAAATTGAAACAATTGAAATGACGACGACAACGAGATGAGGCGCCATTTTAATGAGAATTAAGAAGGGGGAGGGATGCGGGACGCAGACGAGGCAGCAGTCCGGGAGTACCAGGACAACAGTCCTGTCCGGGAAGTGTGACAGAACCGTTGGTTGGGGGGGAGAGTGGCGGATAATTGCCGCTTTGATCGCATAATGGCCGCTAATTAGAAAAGTTTACTTTTATTGCGTTACAAAAATATTGAGTTGCGGTCGAGTCTCGAAAATTTACGCACTGTTGAACACTGGAAATGCTGAAAGGAGTCTGAGTACGAGTTTGAGTGTGAGTTTGAGTGTGGGTGTGGGTGTGAGTATGAGTCTGAGTGTGAGTGTGAGTGTGGGTGTGAGTGTGGGTGTGAGTATGAGTCTGAGTGTGAGTGTGAGTCTGAGTCTGAGTGTGAGTCTGAGTGTACTCGTGAGTACAGCAGACAAAATGCAAATGTATGGCAAATTAATTTGCTTGTAATGATATACAAGGCCACATGCACTTAAATATTTATGTCACATAATGGAAATCAAAAGTCAACAACAGCAACCACAGTAACCATATCAACAACAACAACAACAACAACAACAACAACAATAACATCAACAACAATTCTTGGAAAATACATATAAGCAGCTTAGAGTTGGCCAGGAAGCGCTTAAAGCAGTGGAAAACAATTGAAAAGTGTCTGCAGCTCGACACTGAGATACGATACAATTTGAGTTAATATTAAATTCATTTAAGAATTGCTTAAAAATATGCATATTAAAATTAAGCTTAGTATGAAATTGTTTAGCAATTTGTGAGCTAATATGCCCGCTTGCAGGCGCCGCGCAAAACAATGGGTGCAAAAAGTGACAGAGAAGTATGCAAAGAAACAAAAACTTATGGAAAGTGTGTGTGTTGTATGTGTGTGTGTTGAGGGGGGGGGTACAGTGAATCAGAGCATACTTTTAGGCAGTCTTGCTTTCAGTCTGTCTGAGACACGCACACACGCACACACAGCCAGTGTGTTATGGCATATTCAAATGATGCAAGAGCCAACAAAGAAATCTGTGAAATTCTGCAAAATATTTACACACACACACACAGACTATTACACACTTGGTGTTCTCTTGCATAACAAGCGACGCGTGTGTGTGTACTGTGTGTGTGTGTGTGTGTGTATTAAAAGGCAATCTGCGTCAGGCAGGCCGGGCAAGGATTAGGCCCAGCATTGAGTGTAGAGCCAACCAATTGCAAGGCGAAGCTGTTAGCCAAGTCAATTAAACAAACAAAGACGAGGCCCAAGTGCCGAGAGCCTGTGAAAATTGCCTGTTATGACGCTGTACAGATATATATATATATATATATATATATATATAGAGAGAGAGAGATGGAACTTTGTCTTCCTTCGTATTCCTGTTTCCTTTTGTATTGAATCTTTGTCGGGAACAATTAAATGCAATTTTACATACTTCAAATTGCTTTATACAATTTTGAAATTTGAATTTTTCCGACCTCGGAATTTGCCATGCTTTTTGTTGACTGAAGTGTGAATACTGGCACACACACACACACACACGCACACACAGGAGACTGACTGGCAACAATTGCCCGAACGCCTTTTGTTATTTACATTGACAAAGTCGAATGCAGACTTTGACTAGATACATAGATAAATGCTCGTAGATACATAGATACACAGATAAATAGATAAATGCTCGTAGATACTACATTGCCAGATACATTGACTCCATATGCAAATTTGTGCATTGACATTGTCTCTTGGCTTGGCCACTGCGCAAATAATGCATACATTATTTCATCCACATCTCAAGCTCATTCCTTGACTGACTCCATCTTTTTCTTCTTCTTCTTCGTATTGCAGGGCACCTCTGACCACATTGCGCTCGGGCATTGGCGGTGGCGGTGGCACCATCAGCAGCAGCATGGGCGGCTCCGAGTACAGTCTGCCACCCAGTTACCGTTCCCGCAATGCGACGCCCGCCTCACTGACGCTAAACAGCGAGCGAACGATTGAGACGGCGCCATCGGGTCGACTGCTGGCCAATGAGGATTTGCCGGAGCCATCGCCGGAGCAATTGCCCGACTACAGTGCGCTGCAGTCCAACACATTGCTCACCTCGGCCATTGTGGAAATCGAGTCAAGGAATCGCAGTCAGAGCCAGGCCCAAAGCCCATCGTCGACGGCGACGGCGACGGCAACAAAGAGTACAGCAAAGGCGAAAGACCTGGTGACCATTGTGACCATATCGCAGGCCAACAGCAGCAATTCGGGCAATGGACGGGCACAGGCACAGGCACAGGTGCCATCTCAATCTCAAGCGGCTGGACAGGCCAGTGCACTCGACCAGATCGATATATTGGCGCACTTGTAGCCCCCACCCAACTTCCCCCCCCCAACCGAATGTCCAACGGCGAATAAGTGAATCTTAACTCAAGCGGAAAATAATGCGAACATTTTGCCAAATCCAAATGGATTTCCAATGTTCAGTTTTCTTTTTTTCGTTTTTTTTGGGTTTTCATTTAATTTTCTCTTTTTTGTTTATTATTTGTTTGTTAATTTTAAACACTCGTTAACCCAAAGGTATTTATTTGTACGATACAAAAAACTAAAACTCTGCTCCTACATGAATATATATATATATATATATATATATACATATATATATATGTATATATATGTGTATATCTATTATATAGTACTATAACTCTAAATATACTTTCATATCTACTTTAAGCGGCATTTAGATACTAAGATATGTTTGTTGTACTTGAATGTGTTGAATTTATTTTTGTAAGCATATCTATTACGAACCTATCGCATATGCATATGTACAAGTATTAATATATTCCAAAAAAAAAACCTAATTGAAAATATATAACAAAATGCAAAAAAAAAAACACACATCCATAAGAGAAGGTTTAAACCCCCTAAAAGATTTGTATATAATAATTTCGAGTGCATTTCTAGCATGCGTTAAGTAAAGATTTTCCCTATCCCAATTTACATGCATATATATATATATATATATACCTACCTATATACATATATATATATATATATGTGTATGAAGCTATGTACTATATAAAAATAAAACCTATATATGTAAATTCGCGACGGAACGCTACGGTGACAAATTTTGCGCGCATTTTCGAATAATGAATCCAATTGAAAGTGAAACTGATTTCTGAATGCGTTTAAAAAAAAAAAACAATTTAATAAATAGATAAAAGAAAAACAAAAATACAAAAAAAAAAAACCTAATAAAAACAGCCTAAAATAAAACTAATTACGAATAAATTGTAGTTGCTATGCGCGAAGGTAAATGCGTGTGTGTTAAAATTATGAGATACTGGTAAAGATCGATGATAAAGATGGATAAGAACCGTACGAAAATTAAATGATATATACTATAGAAATACTTAATACCAACTTAAAGTCCTCTGTATCCGCGTGCAAGGCTAAATAAACTAAAAAACAAAAGCAAAACATCGGCTAAAATGTATTGTTGAAAAATACCACAAAAACCGCAAATTGTTTTTCTTTCTGCCTGGCAGCGTGGCTCAGCAACAAAAGGGCGTGGCGTGGCAGCCTGCCTCAAAAGTACACACACAGGGCTACACACACACACACACACATGCTCGTATATCATGCTTAATCTAGCGTAAATTTGTATTGACCCTGCAGCCCTTGTAGGCACTTTAAGTGGTCCGCCGATTAACGCCCAGTCCGCAAAAATGTGGAGCGAACAAAAAAATTGACACCTTATTCCAATGGCCAACAAAATAGGAGGAAAACCGGCCTGAAAAGCGATGCCGCCAATCCCAACCCCCCGCTCGATATGTTTGTAAATCGCCCCGAAAAATGCCAAATGAAAACAACAAAAATTGGTTGAGCATGAAATTGCTCTTGGCTGTCGAAATGGAGCGTGTGAGTGTGTTTATGTGTGTGTGCGTGTGTGCGTGTGTGTGTGTGCGTATGTGTGTGCATGAAAAGAAAGCAAAAGCTATTGCATACTTTTCGACTGTCAACGAAATACGTGAGAGCAACTTACCGGAATATGCCAATACGATTGTGACAATTCGCTCTTCGCAGCTGCACATTGCTCCTAAGATGGCTAGAAGATGTTTTTGGCCAGTTATTTGAAGAGGTTAAATTGGCCAGCTGACAGTCGGAAAGAGTTAAAAAAAATAAACAAAATAAAACTCACTCAAATTAAACGCGAAAAAGATTTCGAAATTTATTGATCTGATTTGCTATGATGAACAATCAATTTTAGATAATTCTCGATTCGATATACAACATAAATTAAAGTAGCGTTTTTAAATTAAATTTATATTTAATTTAATAAATTTATATATTGATGAATTTACTGCTGACAACCAGCGTTCCTCCATGGTGGCCATATTCCTGTTAATCGGATCGGTCGGATCGGATCGATTTGAAATCCTTTCGCGCAATTTGTTTGTTAGTTTGTTGGTTGGTTTTTTAACCGTATCGTTTTCAAACTTGAACTAAATAACTTTTTGTGAAATACATACATATACATAATTGGTGTAGTAGGGTGTAATTCGATTATGACATGATGAATAAATAATATAATCGTAAATGGGTAGACAGATAGATATAGATATAGATATATATATATATAAATTATAATTCTGCTTGTGCCTGTCTGTTGTCTAATTCGATTTAGTGTCGTTTACAGTTTTGCATTCTTTGTTTTCCTTTCCTCTCTTTCTATTCATTTATTTAGTTAAAATTAGGATAACAGTTGGTTGCACAATTCAAAAAAATTAAAAAATAAAATTAAAACAAATACAAATAAAAATAAAAATTGAAATTAAGTGTGCATAATAATTAGGTTTGATTTACTTTGATAATTGCAATAATAAGCTCAGTTTTTGAGAACTGTTTAGCGCTTTATCTCTTTGTTTGATTGTTTTTGTTGTTGTTGTTGTTGTTGTTTTGTTATCGGTGTTTTTGTTGTTGTTGCTGGTGTTACATATTAGTGTGCGTAATCCCTGAAGTCCATAGTCGAGCCATGTTAGATCTGATATGATCTTTGAGTGCGCTTAACGCGCATGATTCTTGCAGAAGGGACGACCGCCCTTGTTGTAGAAGCTCTGACCCTCCAGATTTTGTTTGCAGAACTAAACAAGGATTAGGGGAAAGGATTATAGACATCTCAAAGAGAACGGCCACGGAATAGAGTACTCACAGTGCAGTTAAAGCATTGGCTATGATAGTTGTGGTTCAGTGCCTCCACCCATCTATCGCCGGCTTCGACGGGGAAGCCGCAAGCGAAGCACTTGGTGGTGAAGAGCTCATTCCAATCGGCCTCACAATACGCATTGCCATCTTCCAGGAAGAAGGGGGTGTTGCCAAAGACCTTGCCACACTGGCCGCACGTGAAGCACTCGGGATGGAAGTGCTTGCCAATGGCGTTCAAGCAATCGCCCTGCAGCCGGGAGAAAGACAAGGATGTAGCTTAAAGCTGTATGAGATTCGTTTGGTGTTGGATTACCTTGATCTTGCCATTGCACTTGCTGCACGTGGGCGCCAGAAACTTCTCGAAACAGTACTCGCAGTACAGATCGCCCTTCTCCTCAACGAAACCAATGTCCTGCAGCGGACGACGGCAGTTGCCGTTCACGCAAATGAAGTGATCGGGACACCAGATGCGACCCAGAGCGGTGATGAACGGTCCTCTGTACGGATAAAGGGTTTAATTAGTTAACAGTTATTGGAAGAGGCAGTAAAACAGTGGAGCAGGAGTGAGTAGTGGGGTATGTGCAAGCAGGCGCAGGCGCAGGCAGGCTACTTACGAGGTAATCTCCTTGTTGCACTGACAGCAAACCGGACGCTTACCATCCTTGAGCAACTGACTTACGGCCTTCTCATTCTCCTCGGACATGGGCCCCTGGGCATCACCCAGAGCTCGAACGCTGACGCTGAAACTGGGCGCATTTGGCTGACTATTGTTGCTGTTGTTGCTATTGTTGCTGTTGTTGTTGCTATTGTTGCTGTTTATGTTGCTTTCATTGTTGTTGTTGTTGTTGTTGTTTGGGGAGCTTTGCTTGGGTTCAATGTAGGAGCGACGATCGGCCGCATGTGTGGCACCAGTGCGTCGCAGGTTGTTTCTAAAAGCCACCGGCTCGGGTGCCTGCTGCGCCACATTTGGCGTCGTCGTCGTCGTCGCTGGCGTCTTGCCTCCATTATCACACATATCGAGAATTTTGCCCATGGGATGCTGAGCCGGCAACGTCAACTCTACCCGAGCCACCTGTGGCTCCGCCTTCTGATTGCCCAGTTCGTGGATCGGCTGCTTTTGCTGCGTTGGCGGCACAGCCACCACAGAGTGCAAGGCCACCGGCTGTGTGGGATCAATGTTCTTGAAATCGTCCAGATCCAGACGCTTGCGCACAATCATCGGACTCTTGGAGAGATTGGAATTGCTGTTGCTGCGCAGACTCAATGTGCTGCCGGCGTGCGAAAGTGGAGCACTGCCAGTGCCATTGGTCGCCAGGCGCGCCTCCAGCATGCTGGATATGATCTTGCCGGCCTCCTGCATAAACGCATGCGACTGCTCGCCCATATCGATCTTGCCAATGGAGGCGGCCAGCATGGCTGTGGCATCCACATCCGTTTCCGTATGATGATTTGGCGTCGGGTCAGTTGCTTTCTGGGGGCGTGGCATTGTGGCATTTTGGTTAGCATGCAAGTTATTGGGCTTGGCAAGAAGGGAAGCGGACGAGGTGGGGGCAGCTGCAACAGAACGAAACGAAACGAGAAACGACAAACATTGGTTAGGAGGATTAGAGCGAAGATCATGCTTGGAATTAGTGCTGGATTATTTGGTAGATATTGTAGATAAGTAAGCCTGTTGTAAATCTTATGACTAGGTTAATCAGCAACAACAACAAAAAGGAAACACCAACAAGGAGGAACTTCGGATTGGTTGCATTCATCACCTGATCTGCACATTGCAGCTGTTGCACAATGGGATGCGGACACCGGGTGCGGCGGCCTTGTTGAGAATGCCGCGTCCACGTTTTGGCGCCGATGTGGCACCAAATGCGCCGCCCTTGCCTCCAGCACCTGTGGAACCATCAACATTTGAGTCAAAGTCACTTAAACTTGGCGGAAAAGAGGCAGGCGCCGGCGCAGCAGGTGTTGCAAGTGTGGCAGCAGCGGCAGCAGTTGGCTTAGCCACCGTTGGAGCTGCGTTTGAAGCATTCGGCCGTTGGCCATTATTAATTGGCAGATTGGCCAGCGCAGCTGCAATGTTATTGTTGGCCTTAGCGTTGCCAATGGTAGCTCCAGTGGCCCTATAGGCGTTGCACGCCTGGTTATTAGTCGTGGTAGTAATAGCAGAAGCTTTGGTTAAACTGGCTTGCGCCGACCTAGATGCAGATGATGCTGTTGATGCAGTCGATGTGGATGCAATTGCTGATGATGCTGATGTTAGCGATGAGTTGGTGGCATGGGAGCGCAGTTGCTGCTGAGATGCGGACACCACCGAGGACGTTGACTGAAAGGCGGACCTCTGCTGCAACTGTTGTTGTTGTTGTTGTTGTATCTGCTGTTGCTGTTGCTGCTTCATGAATCCGGGTGGAGGACCGAGCAGCTTACTGGCAGCTGCAGGCATTGTAGGTGCTCCTGCTGCTGAGATTGGTGCGACGGCATCAGCTGTCGTTGGGTGAATTGGGAACTTGGTGTCAAAGGTGGGCGAGCGCAGCTGGGGAAAGGTGCTCTCCCCCAACGTGGACGCCCGGGCGCTGATGGCCTGCGATTGGGTGGTCAGGTTGCTGACCTCCTGTTCCAGGCCAGACAAACGGCGCATCTGATTGGCCACAAAACCAGTGCGTCCATACGATTGACGGCGCTCTGTGGACTCCGATTGAGACTGAGATTGAGATTGGGATTGCGATTGCGATTGGGATTTCAACTGAGATTGGGACTGCAACTGAGATTGAGAGCCGGTGCGAATCTCGATGGTCTTGGCACTCTGCGTGTGCTCGTATTCCTCGGTCACCTTGCGCCTGCGTTCGATCTGTGTGTTGCCAATCTGTGTCTTGGTCTGGCTCTGCATCTGCGACTGTTGCTGCTGCTGCAGCTGCGATGATTGCTCCCGCTGTTGCACACTGAGATTGCCGATCTTCCGCTCGGTGAGCGTCTCTGGCTGCTGTGTGTAGCTCTGACTGCCCGACTGCGTGCTTTGCTCCGAGTGTGCCAGCAACTGGCCCTGATAGCTCTGACCCGTGGTAATGGAGCCCGCCTGCAAGCGTGGTGGCCCGCCAAGTGGGAGAAGTGCCGACTCCGGCTCCTTCATGCGTGGCGCCCTGATGGCCGAGAGGGGATTCGGTGGCGGTCCTGGGGCCGGCGAGCGTGCCCGATCTGGAAAGGGTGAGGCAGCTAGGTGCGCATAATCGCGGGCATGCGTAGCTGGACATTCGTCAAAGAGGAGCTTCTCCGGTGTCTGGTAGAAGGGTATGATCGGTGCCGGCTTGTTGATCATCGAGAAGGAGGAGGGCGTGTAGGGCCTGGTGGACGTCAGCGATTGATCGGCTTGCTCGTATTCATCTAGTGATTGAAAAGCCATCGTTACTGGACACGAGCGATCTTCAAGTATAATGGGCACCGACGACTGCACCGCTGGCCTCGCTGCTGAGGCAATCGAGTCGCGGGCAGCCGCTGGAGCACCCCGCAAATCCTGAGCTATGGGTCTGTGTACGGTTTCGCCACCCGCATTGGCCTTGGGAGCATCAACGAAAGCAAGCGGGACATTGTCGCGTAGCTCTTGTGGTTCCGGTGTGCGTATGGGACTCTGGGTTGGCAGCACTGTCCAATTGCGCTGGTACTTTGGTATGGTTTCGGGCCGGTGCAGACCGGACTGTACGGCTTTACCCTTGAGATGGCTGAGCGGAGACGGCGGTGGGTATAGGATCTCAGAGTGCTCGAGCTCCTCGGCAATTTCCTCGATTAGATCGTGTGCCTCAATTTTACAAGCAGTATTTACAGCTGTCTGGTTGGTGGCGGTGGTGGCTGAAAAGGAGGATCGGCTGCTGGCCTGGGCGACGTAGGCTGAGTTGGAGTTGGTGGTGATGGTGGTGGTGGTGGTGTTGTTGCTATTGGTGGTGGACTGTTGGACTGTGGAAGAGGAGTCAGAGGAAGCAGTCGCATTGGAAGCGGTAACTAGCGAATTCGAGTTAGTCTCTAAGTGTTGTTGTTGTTGTTGCTGTTGGGGGATCAGCTGGGTGTGGTTTTGGGTCTGTACTTGGGTCTGTTGTTGGGTCTGTTGCAACTCCTCTTCCTTTTTGTGAAAGAAGTCGAGTCGCTTTTGATTGCGCTGCTGCGCCTTGCAGTACTTCTGATACTCAAGATCGGTGTGCTCTCTGGACTGGGACGAGATGGAGGCACGTGGCGTGTTCGTGGTGGAGGAGGAAAGTGGCTCACAAGACGGCTGGAATGCTTGCATTGCCGCAAATGCTGAGGATTTGCGATGCTGCTGCTGCTGCTTGGACTCTGTTGTGTAGTATTGCACAGTTTCCGGTGGCTGCGGCTTGATGCCCAGCTCCTCTTCCCGGTCGAGCACCTGAAATTCATATTTTTTCAATTCTTGTTGCTTTTGCTCCGCGTCGAAGCGCTGCGTCGCATTCTCGGGATTTAGTGGGGTGTAGCCGCGGTCGGGTGCCGTCACCAGTGCATCGGACATGCTCAGGTGTTCTTTGGGTGTGGGCAGGTCTAAGCCATGGATGGGTACGTCCTTGTCGAAGTGACCCTCGAAGGGACGCTCGGGTGCGGTGGTTAGGGCGCTAACAAATGGACTCTTAGCACGGTAATCTTCGCGCAAATACGGCTTCATCTCCATGGGCGGTGGTAAATAGGGCACTGTCTCTTCGGGGAGTGGCACATCATCCGCGCCTGGTGGGGCAAAGCGCACCTCAAACTCGGGTGCGGTTGCCATTGCCTGACTGAGCCGTGTGCCCCTGGGCGGAGACTCACGTAGGAGCTCAGAGGCGTAATTGTCCATGGTGGCGGCAACAATGGAAGGAGCACGAGCCGGAGTAGGAGCAGGAACTGGAGCTGGAGCAGGAGCAGGAGCAGGTACGGAAACTGGGGCTGGAGGCGCATTTGCTGCAGCCTCGGCAGCTGCAGCTGCTGACTCCTCAAAGTCATCGCCGCAGGGCTTGGGATATGGACACTCGAGCAGATGGAAGGGCACATCCGGGGCTGTGGTGAGGACCCGAATCATCGGATTGATCCACTCCTTGGGCGAGGGATTGGGTATCTTGGAGGGCGCTGGACGTGGACGCACTGGCGCTATCTCGAAACAGATCTCTGGCGTTGCCTGAAACAAGCGTTCACTTTCAAGTATCTGGCAACGCTGCTCGATGATAAGACCCTCCCGATCGTCGGCTGTCTCCGTGTCTGACCAGGCTGTCGCACTCTGCTCGGTCTCAACAGCCGACTCGGGTATCGTCTCGAGCTCTGTGTGCACCAGGGGCAGCTCCTTGATCTCGGGCTCATCGTTGAACGCGACGTGGCGAGCGGCAGGCGCTGCCCCCGGCTCTGGGTATGGAACGGGACTGGGTGTCACCTCCCTTACCATATCGATGAGCTTGTACGTGCTTAGTGGCGCCGATAGCGTGTCCACGCATTCCATTGCACTCCGTCTGCCCGACGGATACTCATGCATGTCCTGGCCACTGCCATAGTCCACCTGGTAGTCCAGCTCAGAGCCGGACTGCTCGTAGGCCTGCTGCATCTGATAGGCCTGAAGCTGGGCGGCATACATGCGCTGGTACTCCTCGGAGGTGGTCGTCGTCGTTGTCGACGTGGACGTGTAGCTGTCCGAGCTTGACTCCTGCTCCATTTGTGTCTGTTGCTGCCCCCTAATTGGCTGATTGGTCAGCTGTGGCGCCGAGTAGCTCTGCCACTGGAGTGGCTGCTGTTGTGGCGCCTGCTCCGCTTGCGGCTGTGGATCGAGCCGTGAGGTGGCACTGCCCGGCGGTAAGGGAGGCACCTCCTGCACTGGATTTGCCACCACCACATGCTGCGTCTCGGGTGGTGCTATGTAAAGTGGGGCAGCCGTAGGTGCCGCATGGCCCTCATCCTGTGGCGGCGGCCACGAGAAACTTGAGCCGTGGGAACGTCGGGCCGCAGCTAGGGCGACCTCGACATCCACCTCGCAGCAGCATTCCTCGGCAAACTGCGGCTGCAAGCCTTCCTCCTCCGTGGCTAAGAGGGGCAAGTTGCGAAAGTGGGGGGGGGGAGGAAATGCGCATGCGTTTCGTGTGCGTTTGGTTAGTTTGTAAATAGGGGGCGTGGCGTGGGGGCGGGGTCAAATATAAGAGCAGAAAGAAATAAATGCATACGCTTGTTAGTCGTTGGCACTGAGCAAAGCGGCGGGCGAAGTCGCAGGTGGCAAGTGTGGCAAAGGCGTTGGCGGTGGCAAATACGGCTGAGATGTCAAAAGGCGGCGCAAACAACAACAAAAGATTTAAACAACTAAAGAACTAAGCCGGGCTAAAACTAACTACAAGTGGCGGCCCTTGCGAACCAGTCACGTCAAACTCCAAATAAGCCAACCAGTTCAACGGTTTAAGCAGCAAATCCTTTAGTGTTACCAAAAACGGTCTAAACGTTTTTCCAACGAATAGTTGAGGTGTGTGTGATGTGTGTGTGTGATATGTGTAAAATAGTTGTAAGCAGTCAAATAATAAACTGAAAACTGGCTAAGACTGTTGACAATTAATGGCTAATTGTAGCTGAAAAGTCACTTAAAAAAAAAAAAAGTTTTTCAATTGTGGCAACTTTGAAACTTTTGAGGTTCAAAAAATTAATGAGCAAAGTTTTGGCAAAAATAAAAGCAAAAAAATATCACTTGCAATATTTTTAAAGTTAAGCAAAAGAAATTAAATTCGATAGACGCGGAAATTGCAGAATGTTTTATGCGCTGTGCGACGGAGCAAATAAATTTTTCATTTCTTATTTTCAGACGCGGCGAAACAACAATAAACACACACACATAGACTATATATATATATATACATATGTGTGTGTGTGTGTGTGTGTGTACTTTTTATGGGGACTCACGTCTGTGCCGTGGCAAAATGGCGACGACAGGTAGTCATTGCTTTTTATTATGCATAATTTCATATTGACTGTAATTTTGCAGAAATTGAAAATGGCAGAAACTCGAGAAAAACACACACAACAGAGCCGGATGAGAATGCGTACGATAAAATAAATGACAAAAGATGGGGAGAAATTTCGAAAATAAAATAATAGCAAGTATTTTATCATATCAAAAATAAAACAAAAAAAATTGTGTCGACACAGAAGACACAACTGAAACAATAACAGGAACAAAAAGTTTCGAAACTGTCGCAGTTTGTTGCTGGCAATAATAAGAGGCCCTGTACAAAGTATACTTACATACATATATATATATATATATATATATATATATATCGATAGGTATGTATGTATATTTATGTATGTTTGCAGATAGGCAGGAGAGACATGCAAAGATGTGCGAGGGCCAATTGAAAAGAATGCCATTCCTATTAGTATTGAAGATACATATTCTTGTATATATTTATATATATATCCTGCACACAGAATAACATTGGTTAGCGAGAAGCGTTTAGCGTGAGTACTAGTACACAAATAATTCATATAGAAAATAATACATATATATATTTATATATATATATATAATCATAAGTTTGTATGGGTGCAACACTGCTGTGTGCAATTTATTAAAAAAAAATCATATTTTATAATTTCAAAAATTTCCTGTTAATATATGACAAAAATAAAACACAGTGTTAAAATTTGTTTAAATATTTTTGTACGAGCAAACGAAATTTTTCCAAAAATTCACCAGGTTTGCGCTTTTTTGGGTATATTTGTCTACAAGGACAATGGGGGGCTTTCTAATAGGAATATTGGTAACCGTAACCTAAAAGAAGCGAAAAAGAGAAACCAGAAATGTTGATCAAAATTCAATACTTGCATTAATAATAGCTAAATTAAAGGAATTTACAGTTTTGAAAATTTAAGTAAATAGTTCTCAAGCATAAAATGCATACGATAAATAACAGGGCTCAAGTTGATGGACAATACATTTCCCTCGGCCAACTCAACTTTGTGGAATTCGAGGTATTTGATGCATGGACAAACGACACGCTTCCAATCTGACACTGAGGCAGAGACAGAGATAGAGAGAGAGCGAGAGAGAGAGAGAGGAGCAGCAAGCACAGGATGTCAGCCTGTTTGGATAATAATGACTGGTAATTTATCTGCTTTCGTTTACATTGTTGTGTGGGTTTGCCAAGTGGGTAGGGGAGGGAGGGGGGGCTGTGCGTGCGTGCGTGTTGGTATGTGTAGTACAAACATTTGTTTGCCATCCACATTTTTTGCCAACCCCAACCCCAAACCCCACACCGCCCCGCTCCACCCCACACACACGTTCTGTATTGTTGTGGGATTTGCCAACTGGATTTGTTTTTATGTGTTTGGCGGCTTTTGCCAGCTGCCTCTGACGCACTTTTGTTGGCAAACTGCTGCTGCTGGCGGCATGCCGCCAACAACCACAAACCCAAAAAGCTCCCCCCCTCGCACCCCTCTCGAGACAACGAGAAAAATTCGAATAATGGCTGCGGCTGTGCGTGATTCTCACTTTGATTAGGAGATTGATTTTTGTTTTCGAATGTGCGGCTCACATCGTTAGCACTTGTGGCCTTAAAGGTCGATCCTCGTGGCTCAAACGGATACAACATTTTATTTTAGACATGTGAAAATTGCATTTTTAATTGCAAGAGCGATAAAGAAACAAAAAATGTGGATAATAAATTGTGTTGTTACCATTTTGGGCTGTACTTGTTGCAACAACGGCTGTTCGCCATATTTGCAGTTAATTCATTTCCGTTATGAAACCCAACAACAATGCAGACGCGTAATTGATATACAAACACACACACACACACACACACACACATTCGCATATGTCAGCATATGTATGTTATTTTGCATACACAAATATGTACATCTGTGTGTGAGTGTGTGTGTGCGTGTGTGTAAAGAAAAATGGTTAAAATCGGTGTGAACAGTACGCAGTACGACTTGTAGTCGCACAGTGAGTGCCAAAAATAATTACACGCAAGTCAAATTATTACCATAAGACGAAGTTTTAGCTTAAAGTTGAGGGAATACCAATTTGTTGATTTTAGTTTATAATATATAAATAATAATATTTAAATATATATTTGTAAAACAGCGAATTATATCAATATCAATAATTGGAAAAGTCTTGATAACATTGGGAAAGTTTCTTCACTTGAAGAACATTCGTTTTCTTATCGAGAGAGCTTGATGAGGAATTTACCCTGAAATCCAGGAGTTTATTCAGAATATTAAAAACCAATTATTTTCCAGCTCTAAGTATTTCTAAGGCAAAGCATATAAATCTCTACCTCTTTCTCTCTCTATTTTCAGTTTAGTTATTTAGTTTTGTTTGTCTTGTTTTTCAAATAATGTTAGAACACAAAATTTGGTTTTCATTTAAAAGATCAAACATTAATTAAACCAAATTGTAAAGTGACAGGAGAATTGCTTAAATTAAACCAGTCTTTTATTCAATTATTTAAAATAATAAAATGCAACTCTCTATTCAAAAAAACTTGGAATTGAATAGCAACTTTTAACAAAATTGTTTCTGTTGGTCGAGTCCAAATGAAGTTGGACTGCATTTAAATTTGTAGCTTGCATTTTTCTTGTGTGGCTGTGCACCAAATTGTTGCAGTCAGTGTCTCAGAGAATATTCCATTTCCTGCCCACATACAGCTATATACGTTGCATTCAAAGTGGTTCTCTGTTGCGGTCTGCGGGGGGGGTGATGGAGGGTGGAGTGTGGCACGGCAGATATTGCAACGTTGCAATGCCGAACCGAAATACATTTTATATCATTTATTTTATTCCCGTATTTACGTATGTATGCGTGCGTACATGAATTGTTTCGTTTTACAACATTACGTATACGCAACGTTCGTTTTGGTTTTGTTTGGTTTCGGTTTCGGTTTGGGTTTGGGTTCGAGTTCGGGTTTGGCTTTCAGTGCAATGCAGCAATGTGCCGGAAGCGGGTGGCATTCAACTGCCAACAACCAACTGAAAACTGCCAACAGCCAGCAACAACTGCAGCATTCGCAATCGCATTGGCATTGAAAATGTTAACACCCCTCTCCCCTCTCTTAGCCAGTTTCACAACCAAAGACAACAAGTCGGTTGCCGTTGTTCTGTTGATGTTGCTGCTGCTGTTGCTGTTGCTGCTGTTGCTGCTGCTGTTGTCGTCGGTTTTAATTTCCCGTCTGGGCGTATTATAACTTATTTACTTAAAATGCCTTCACCTGTCACCAATTGGGCTTGTCAGCGCAATGCTGAATGAGTTTTATTGCTGTTCTGTTGATTAACTTGATTAAATGACTTTTGAGCATCTGCAACCAGTTTCAGTTTCTATGAGCAAAGCGATTCCTCTAAGAGGAACAGAGCCCAAGGGCAGCAACAAATGTGTGTGTGTGTCTGTGTGTGTGTGTGTGTGTGTGTGTGTGTGTGTGTGTGTGTCAATCAACAATCAAGTAACTCAAATCAAACGGAGCAACAAAATTGATTATGGAGAAAAGTAGCGGAAAGGCTGCTGCAGGCTGCTGCTCTTGAGGCAAGTGCAACACTTGTGGTTTACCTCGATTGTAGGTATTGTTATAGTTGTTGTTGTTGTTGTTGTTGTTGGAAGTGCTATAGTTGCTGCTGTAGGATTGGGTCTGAGTGTGAGGCAAGCTAGCATATTTATCGCTTGATCCAATTGGGTATGAGTTTCTATATTGTTGCTTTTGTTGCTGCTGCTGATGGTGTTGTTGATGTTGTTGTTGTTGATGTTGTTGTTGTTGTTGTTGTCTGTTGAAGCTGTTGTACCTTTGTACATTACGACCTACACATACAGATACACATTTCATATATATACAGAGACTTTTGCATCCATTTAAGGTCAGTTTTTGAAGTTAATTAAGCAGGCGGCATTTCGAAATTTGGGGACAGTTTTTTTTTTTTTAGGTTAGTTGGTCTTGTTTTTGGTTTTGAGTTATAAGCAAAAAATTTATTTGAATAAAAAAAACTTGATATCATCTTTAACTTAACAACAGATACAAGTATACAGTTAATACTAGAGTCGCCAGTGACAGGACAACTGGGCAACCCCCCCAAATCTCTCTAAAAATCAAAGCAGCTAAACTTGCTCGATTTTATATATATAGTAAGTTGTATGTATATACATATATATATATATATATATCACACGCCCATAGGTAGTAAGGTAGTTTCTTGAGAACATGAGTATGCTTCTTGTTGTATGTGGACTAAACCCATTCACCTTCTGACAGAGACTGATTTGACTCATCGTCAGCCGACGTCGTCTTACCTTGTTGTTGGCCAACATTGGTGCGCGGCAATGTTGCATACGGATTGCCAGCGGGGCGTGGCGATTGCTGCTGCTGCTGCTGCTGCTGTGGTGGATACGAGACCGGCACCGGTGACTTGGGCGCTGCCGCTGGCGGCTGGTTGGCGCCGTAGGGACGAGCGTAGCCCTGGTTGACCTGCACCGAAATCGGAAAATTGAAAATGCAAAGTGTTGGAATTAATCTGGATTGGTGCAAACGTGCAACACACAATTAACAAGGAACGCACAAAACGTTAGGTGTTAGCAAGAGTGACTGAGCTGGCCTAAAGCTGAGCGCTGGGGCGGGGATCAGGCAGGGGCAGAGCTTACTTACCCGATAGTTGGCACCGGCACCCTTACCAGACGGCTGCACGCTGCGTATCACATTTCCGGTCAAGGTGACATACTCAAACGGTGGCTGATCACAGCCAGGCGCCGAGGATGCCTCCTGGCTTAGCGGAATTGTGACGCCAGCTGCATCGCTGCTGATGTTGTTGTTGTTATAGTTATAGTTGCTGGTGTTGATTTGACCATAAATGGCTGACGATTGCTCGTCGGCCACGTTGGCTGACATTATTTCAGACTGTGCCTGATTTGGGGCACTGTTATCTGCAGCTGTTGCTGCTGTTGCTGTTGCTGTTGTTGCCTGATGTGAATTAAATTTCAATTGATTAGCAAGGGTTGCCGTCAACGCTGCCACATGGGGCTGCAGTTGCACCGTTGTTGTTGCTGTTGTTGCAAATGGCTTGTTGTTGTTGTTGTACTGTCTGTTTGTTTGTGTGACTACTGTTGTTTTTGTTGGTGTTGTTGTTGTTGTTGTTGTTGTGTTTGAATTTATGTTGTTTTGGTGATGCTGCAGCTTGTTGGAATACTGCTTGAGGAGCTGATTATACGCATTGTGGCTCTTATTCTGCGTGTTCATGTCATTTTCATTCTGATGTGCGGCCCTCTGTGCTGATGCGGATGCGGATGCTGTTGTTGTTGCTGTTCTTGTTGTTGCTGGTGGTGGCGGCGGTGGTGGTGGCGGTGATGGCATTGACAATGTATAATTATCAAACGGACCCTGAGCAACGCCCACATCCAGCGATGTGCACGAGCCAGAGGCCTGGCGCGAATGCATCGGTGAGTTTTCCGTGTCCAGCGAGAGTGTCGATGCACTGGATGCCACCAGGCTACTCGGACTCAGTGCAGCACTGCCACCCACGCCCGACGACGATGTATGCGATGAGCCACTCGAAATTGATGAGAGACTGCTATTTGTGCGTGTGTGTTTACTGTGTTGTTGTTGTTGTGGTTGTTGTTGTTGTTGATGGTGCTGCTGCTGGTGCTGCAGCGTTTGGACTTGGGTTGAGGATGCTGCTGTTGAGGTTTGTGTCTGGCTTTGGGGCGACAGCAGCAGCAGCTCCTCGATCTCGTATTGCAACAGCTGTGTGGGTGAAGGTGGCGGTGGCAGGGGCAGCTCATTGCTGTTGCTGTTGCTGTTGCTGCTGCTGCTGCTGTTGCTGCTGCTCTCAGGCTCTGGCGCTTGCATTGGCATTGGCTCGGACTAATGTGTTAATACGTACGCGTGTTAATAGGCAGGACGAGCAGGGCGAGCAGGGCGAGCGGGCGGGTGGTCGGATGGTTGGGTGTCCATCAGGCATGTGAGCAACAACACAAGAAGGGGCAGCGGGAACAAGCATGTAAATTGATGCACAGTTAATAAAGGCAGTTAATTAAAATGCAGAGCAGATATTTCGCGACGTGGCTGGTTTCAGTGTGAGTGACTTTAAATTGTGTTCAAAAAAAAATAATGTATTGCAGCTGGCTACGTGGCGTATGAGCAATGCATTCAAATTGCACTAAAAATAGCTAATAGGTCAAGGTCAATTCTCTGTCTAAACTTAGCCTGCGCCCTAATCAAATAAAAATAAACTGTCCAAGTTGGTATATATATATATATATTATATATATATATATCAAAATGCAGTCACATTATGCAACATTCAAGAGCTGAAAACTTGGAAAATTCAATTTGCAAATCTGTCAATCTGACACCATAAATAAATAATGACTTATTTGATAGGACAATACACTTCGTACGGCGTTTTCTTTCTTTTCACTCCTTGAGGAGTAGCAAAAAAAACACTTTTATTGTTATTATATTTCGATTTAACGATGATGTCGAAACTACACTTTGCAGCATTTGCTGCCAGCGTGCCGCGAACACGAGTCGAAAACGCAAACTGAACGCAAATTCGCAACGGATTCCACTGCGCTGGCTGTGGCTGTGGCAGTGTCTGCAATTGCAGCTGTGTGTTTTTTATAGCCCTTGCATAAATACAAAAAAAAAAAACAAAAAAACAAATGCTACAAAAATAAGCTAGAATAAAAAAAAAAGTAGCGCTTGGCATAAAGTATATTTAGCATTTAGCCATTTACCCATTCGGCCATTTAGAAATTGCGCTAGCAGCAGCCAAAAAACAGCGCCCACAGTTGGCTGTGATTGCAATTGCCAGTTGCAAGTGGCAAGTGGCAAGTTGTCAGCTGCCAGTTGCCAGTGCCTATTGCACTGCAGCAGAGAGATATCTAGATATATCTAGATATATATATATATTGGCGATAAATTGTCGCAAGCTTAAAATTACTGCAGTTGACTATCTATTTATAAGATTCGCGTTTTGTGGGTGTTCGATGCAGCCCTAATTTCAATTGTCAATTGTCTCGTGCTCGAATGTGCCACATTGACGAATACATTTCGCAACATAATTATACTAAATAAAATTCATTGATTCATAGCAAGAATCGACTCTTGACTCACTTTTGCATTGCTCAATTACAGCCATAAATAAATGCAGCACAAATGAAGCACAATTTTAAAGTAAGCAAAATTAAATTGAAAAAAATAACATGCATGTAATATAAAAAAAACGAAATTATGAAACTTATACACAAACACACACATACACACACAAACTTGTGCAAAAAGTGAAAAGACATCAGTAACACAGAAATGCATAAACTTTTCCATTTTACCGTCTTATCACTTTTTAGCCAGAAAAAGAAGAGCAAACAAAAACAAAGGAAAATGTAAAAGAAAAGAAAAGAAATCGTTTTAAGTTTTTTTCCCCTTTGCTTGCTTTTTTTTAATATATTTTGTTTTTTTTTTTTTTGGTTTGGTTTTGGCTTGCCTTGAAAACTTTCTGCATTGCATTGCATTTTTCTTTCTGGCCAAATGATTTTTACAGTTTTAGCATATGGATGTCTGCCGCAAGCGAAATTTACTATACAACGAAATTTATGCAAACATTTTGCTAGCAATATGATAAAATTGGATGTAAAAACAAGAAGGCAAAGCTGAAGTGCAAGTGCTGCATAGACGAAGAAGAAGAAGAAGAAGAAGATGTAGCACCAACTTGAGGACCATCTTTGTATGAGCCACCAATTTTGGTTGGTTTTCTTCTCTTTTTGTTTTTGTTGCTATTTTATTTTTCACTCCCCTTTTTACATTTTTTTGCTTGGCTCAAACCATTTACTTTGTGTGTGTGTGCGTGAGAGTGCGCGTGAGAGTGCGCGTGTGAGTGTGTGTGTGTGTACGTGGTTGTGTGTATATATCTGTCTGACAAGATTGTTTTAGCACGCCAGGGTACACAGAACAGTTAACAAGTTGAGAGCGAGTTTTACTTACCGGTGCCGGAGCAGAGTTACCATTGTGGCCATTGGTGCCATAGCCATGGGAGCTCAAGGCCGATGAAATTGTGCTGGCACTCAGCTTGGTGTTCCTGGAAAAAGTGGTCAAACGTTGAAGTTTTAGGCATTGATTAACAAAAAATCCTTGGATGCAGTGCACTTTAATTGGCTGCTATTTAATTGCCCCCAAGGGTGTACATTCTCCTGGCCATTTATTGCGCGAGCCCTTTAATTAAGTGCGATTTGCCATTTGGCCAAAAATTCAAACAAATCCCAATGCCCAATTGACATTCACAAGCTGCTGTCAGCCCAATGAATATATATATTTTTTGCACTTATTTGTTTAAAATTGTTTGACTACGATTTTTTAACATATCTCCACACATACATGCATATATATATATATATATATACATATATATATATATATATCTTTTTATATCGAATATGTGCAGTTTCGCTGCAATTGCATTAAATATCAGGTAAGAGTGTCAAATGTCAACGACTACTTAATACTCTGACATCATTTTGGTACTAACTGAAAAGCTGTGAACAAGAGTTGTGGCAGTTGCATAGTGGGGCAGATATAAATATATATATAAGATATATGTATATTCCACTTACTATCTGTAGAACATTCAGATACCTATTTACTCTCATAGTTTTGGTAACAGAGTATAAAAATGTGGCCGACACGTCGGCAATCAAAGTTGTCAGTTTGCATGTCCACAGCAGATGCAACAATTAAGAGCGAGCAAGCAAAAAATATTGGCGCACCCCTCCCCTCCCTCAGCTAGTTGCGCTCTTTTGTTGGCTGTCCCCGCCAAAATGTCAAACGTGTTTTTGGGCATTTGGTAAAAGATATGCATTGCATTTTAATATTCATATTCATGTTAACTTTCCCATTCATATTCAATGCCCAGCCCTAAAACTGGACAAAGAATGCAATTTTAAGCCAAAATATCTACTTAAATTTAAAACATTTTTTAACTTAAATAAACTTTACATTTAAATGTTTGTTAATTATTGGGAAACTTACGGCTGAATGGGCACTGGCACATAGCCATCGGTGCCAGATGGTGGATGCTGCTGGGCCGCCTGCTTGGCATGGACGTCGCAGTAGAGCTTGTTGTTGAAATTGTAGTAGCCCTGGTTCTTCAGAGAGGTGCCACAAGTGGCGCACTTGAAGCACTCCACGTGCAGGTTCTTGTCCTTGATGCGCACAAACACACCGCTAAATAACAAAAAATAAAAACAAATATTAATTACTAATATTCAAATGGAAATAATTTAAAAAAAAAGAAATTATAAGCGATAAAAAATTGACATTTTTAGTTATGCATTATTGATGGCAATTAACAATTAAATTATTATTATATGTTCTATGTGGTGTAAACTCGATTTGTGGTTACTTGGAGCACGAACCTGTTAGTCAATGATAAATTAAATAAAAATAAATATTGATTTTCGAGTCGAGCCGCGCACGACTAGGAGATACCCTGTAACCTGTTGCGTAATACTGATAAATTGAATTAATTCTAGATCTGATTCAGGCATACGTAAATATTCCAAATTATTTCAGATTTTATAATATAAATATTTTATGGAGTACTCAGGCAAACGCTCCTCTTTTTTTTTTTTGGATCAGCTTTTAATGGGTGCAGGGCATAATAAATAAATGTAAAATAAAATATGTATGTTAAATCTATATAATGAATTATCGAATTAAGCTCATGAGTCGTCAATGGCAGTCAATTAAATTGGCATACAAATTAATACAAATGATGATATTCCCATGACACCAAATTGGACTCCAGCAGTAGATGCAGCTGGACTCACTGGCGCTGGCCGCAGTCGCAGGTGTTGGAGGCGTCTGCATAATAATCATGTACACTGCATAAATTTCAACAATAGACTTCGAAATAAAAGCAAATTAAAATGCGTGCACACACACACAGACATACACACACACACATACACACGCGACGGGCAGACACAGATGAGCATGAATTATCATTGAACATGGAACACAAATCCTTACACAATGCCCACGCCGCACAATTGACATGCCGGATGTCCGCTGGCGGACAAAGGACGCACACCACCAGCACCGCTGGCCAATGCCACTGTAGCCGCATCCATATCCGCTTTGTAGTCGGGACCCTGCAGCGCCGGGCATATGGGCATAACAATGTTGCGCGGATCGACTGGCTCCTCCTGCCGCTGCTGTTGCTGCTCCTGCTGCTTTGCAACAGGCAGACTGGGCCTGTGGGTAGCCGCCGGCGCCAATGTATTTTGCTGCAAATTGATGCCGATGCGCTCATCCTGGCCACCTGTCTGCGCCAACTGCGACGGCGACTCAAATTGTTTATGTGGCAGAGGCGTGCGTCGCTCGTTGCCGCCAATCGCATGGCTCTGCGTCCAGTAGAAGTTGGCCGGGCTGTGCGGCTCTGCACCAAAAGTTCAATCAGTTTTTACACAGCCTTTGACAAGTAAGTTGCTAGTTATGTGTGTGTGTGGAAACCCAGCAAATCCCCACCAACTAATCGACTTCATCCCTAAAACCCTCATCCTCAATTATTGTTACCATTCCAATACCATCGAATTAATTGACCCTAATGCCCGGCGACAGTCTTTTAACTGTTAATGTTTGTGTTAATGACAATGTGATTTTTTACGATTATGGTTATTGTTTTATTGTTAGTAGAAAAATGCAAATTTTTTTTTACGTTTTAATCGTTGGAACACTTACGTAATGAGACGTTCACATTCAGTGCAAATGTTTTGCCCAGTTGGCAGTCCGCCGGTGCTTGGGGGCTTTGGTGTATTGATGGGCGCACTAACATGGCGAGTGGCGTTGTTGTTGTTGTTTAATTGTTGTTGTTGTTGTTGGGGATAGTGTTGGTGTTGGTGTTGATGTTGTTGGTGTTGATGTTGGTGTTGGTGTTGCTGCTGTTGATGGTATTGCTGCTGTTGATGCTGCTGCTGATGCTGTTGCTGTTGTTGTGGTGCATCATGCTCGTAGTGGTTGTTGTTGTTGTTGTTGTTGAAAACTGTTAAAAGTGTTTGATGAGCAGCCATTTTGTATTGTTGTTTGTTTGTTGGTTGTTGGGTTAAATGTGGGTAACACGCATGGAAAAGAGTCGAAACACAAAACATGAGTTAAACATAAAGAGAGAAAAAAGTGTTGTAGGAAATGCAACAAAAGCAACATTCACTTTCTAATACAATTTGACATTTGTTTTTTTATGTAATCAAATTGATAGAATTTACAAGTTTTCCTAATTCAGGAGTGTGATTTCTAATCGAAACTTTAAATATTGTGCAGATTGCTTTGCATTTGCCTAATAACTAATTATAATAATAATAATATCTACTGACTATATGCATAAATATTTATATATATATTTTTTTAAGTGTATGTTTTAATTGTCGAAACATTAGATAGAGGTGATTGAGTATTCAGTGTTGTGTGGGCTGCCTTAGAAATGCGTTTTTAAATAAAGGAAACGAAAGTCCATTTCTTTGTGTTTGTCTTAGTTTTGGCGCACATAAAACAGAAGTATACAAAAAAAAAAAAAAAACAAATAAAAAGATAAAGCAAATAAACAAATACATTAAAGAATATACAAGTTAATACAAAAAAGCTAAGGGCTCGACTGATGCAAACGATTTATATATATATATATATAGTTTTAGTCAAATAAAGAAGCTCGTTTCAAGGTCTCTAATGTGTGTTTTAAAAAAGAAAATCGCTGCTGTAAATGCTATTTATAAGCCAAAGGCCAAAAAGCAAAAAGCAAACTGCGCAACCAGCTCAGTTGGCAGACTGTCCCACACCCCACCCTCCCTCCGCCCAACCAAAATAAGTCCATTTGGATCAACTCATCATCATCTAAGCTAATCGGTCAAAGTGTCGCATACAAAGGGATTGGCGCCCTCGTTTAGGATGAGTAGCAAACGGGCCAGCTCAAAGTTGGGTGGGTTACCTGGTGTCGACTGTCCAGTCTCCTCCTCGCGCAGGAACTTCAGCACCTCAGAGCGATCGGCCTGGTATTCCTTCTCGTTCTTCTTGAAGTTGACGCTGCAAACAGAAAAGAAGTTGAAGAAATTTAACATGGATAACTGGTAACTAGTCTAATTTAGTAGATAACACACTTTTGCACTTTCCATTGCATACTTGCAGCTGCCACCATTCGTGGCACAATGCGCGCAAAAGTATGCTGTGAAAAATGAGTGCGGCCAACATTGTTGCGCATCCGACACGTTGGCCACACAGCAAGGCGACTCAAGATAACACACAACAATAAAAATAAAAACAAGAAAATAAGGCACACGCCGATGGCTATATACCCTAGCATATTAATTTATTGGTGTAGTAAATTTTTAATAATTTTGTTTGCAACTAAAAAATGTGTTTAGTAGTCAAAAAAAATTTGTGCATAAAAGAAAAAGTTTTTTCAGCGATACTTTCTGTTACAGCTTTCATATTCTGATATAAATATAAATATATATATATATATATATATATATATATATATATAGTATATTTTGTAAATGTATTTACTTCAGTGCTCTACAAAAATAAAAATGGCCTCTGTAAGAACATAAAAATATCCCCCCAAAGAAATTAAGTGCAGAAAGCGTGCAAATCCCACGCGTGCGTTTGTAAAAAACCGCCCTAACTGGACAACTGGCACAACTGAAAAACACTTGGCCGCCCAGCGGGCAGTGCTGCGTGGAAGGGAGGGAGAAGGGGCGAAAGGAAGTTAGGTGGCAGACCTGGCATTCTATCGTTCAGTTCAGTTGAATTGCACTCAGCCTGTGGCACTAAGGTGGCCCGGCGGTCGTTCGTGCGGTCGTTGCAAGCCACCTTTCCGTTATTTCTTCAGCTGTTTTTTTCTCTGTTTTTTTATTTTGCCAAAAGGAGGCACAGCAGCAATAAAACGAAGTCAGCAGCGAAGCGCAGAAATAAGCAAAACAAATTTTCAAGTAAAAGTTTTGTGGCATTCGCCTGTCACAGCTAAAACGCAGCATTCCCCCACATAAATTCCCCCTCCTGGTATTCCCTATATTCCGGGCATAACCGTTTAAATTAGGTTCGAGGTATAAAAACAGTGAATGCCTTGGATATGCCTGCGGATGTAGGCTATACCTCGGAACAGCAGATGTTCTACGCGGAGAACCCAAATGATGTTTTCTTTTTGAGGTATTCTTTTGTTCCCATAACAACACTTGTCGAGCGGTAGTGTTGTGGGGGAGGTGGGTTAGGGGGAGGGAAAATGGAATAACTTACCCAAGCACACCGCCAGCCAAAACCTCCGCCTGGGCGGAGAGTGTTTCCGCAATAGATTCATCGCTGTAAATGCCAACCGGGGTGTTGTATTGTTTATTGACGATGCTCTTCACGCCGCCATCGCCGCCGCCGTTGGCCTGTCCAGATCCAGAAATATATATAGAAATAGATGAAAATGTGAAAATGAATTTTCGCCAGATAAATTGTAGAAAATCAATTTCTGTTTATGTTTTGGGTTTTGGGTTTTGCTGCTCCTCTGCTCTGTCGCAGGACTTAATATTATTATACAAATTCATAACAATAAAATGTACGCAAATGTATGCATATCAAATACAAACAGAGTTATTATTATGCATGGCACATGTAAGTGTGTGTGTGTGTGTGGGTGTGTGTGTGTGGGTGTGGGTGTGTGAATGTATATGTAAATGTGAATGTGAGCCCTTTGCACATTAATTCTTGCCAGCAAATAATCCCAGCACTCATATTCATTACTCATTCTGACACTTTTCAAAACTACGCACAAACAGTCTGACAGATAGACAAACAGACAAACAGACAGACAGACAGATATACTAAGGGACAGAGGGACGAAGGGACTGACGAAGGAGCAGACATCGTATAAATGCAAATGTTGTCAACTCATAGAAAACAGACAAGTTTCTACTCCTACCGAAAATGAAATGAATGAATATGAAAACCCACAGACAACAACAATGAAACACACACACAAACACACACACACCAACACACACACACACACAATTAAAGCGAATGTGTCATCAGAGGAGTCTTTACCCTGGAGACCAACTATCAACATCATTGGTCATCAGCACGTCAGTGTCGGTTGTAATTGTGGGCGGAGTAGCAACTAATGCCAGCTTGTAAAAACGTGCCTCAAAAACTTTTAAGTTTTTGGTCAACCATTTTAGAGTTTATAAAATTTTATAAATGATTGTTGTTGTGCCACACACATACAGCCGCCAGTGTGTGTGTGTGTTTGTGTGTGTTTGAGAGTGTTTTTGATTGCAAATTAGTTGACTTACAAATGGACGAGCCGAGTTGTTGTAGCCACAGCCAATGTGCTGGCTATCCTGTTGCTGGTGAGCCAGAGAAGTTTTCGTCACTGTCTGCAAATAAGGTGAGTTGGCCTGGGGCACGTTGCCAGTTGGCGTCACATGTGGACGCCAGGTGGAGCCGCCACTGCGAGAGAGAGAGGGAGGGTTAGTTGCTGTAGTGGATTGCATTAGCAACAATTTGGGGGGGGTGGGGGCAGCACTTACCGTTGCACTGTGACAACAAAGTTATTGCCCGAGCGCACCACAATATCCTGGGCATCCTTGTGGCGCAGACTGAAGACATCAACGTCGTTGATCTTGATGACCGCATCTCCGGGCTGCATGCCAGCCTGCTCCGAAAGGCTGCCCGCATTGACCTGCAATTGGACAGCAAAGAATCACAGCGTTAATCAGCCAATCAATCAACAGACAGAGACAGAGAAAGAGACATCCAACAATTGTTCTTGTTCCCAGATCGAAAGTTGTCATCGCCATTTGACAATTGCCAACAGCAATTTAATTTTGTGCTCTCACATAAATCAGACGCTTCATCTGACCAGGCCTCCAGCCACTTACAAAAAACAAAGCAAATGAAAAATATATAAAAAAAAAAAACCAGCTAACAAGTCAGAGTAAATGAATTTATTATGTGGTGGCTGCAAGAATTATGAAGCCCAAATCTCAATTTGCAGCCAAAATCGTCCAGTGGCCGCATTTGGGCCAGTTTTCTTTTCATTCTATTTTTTTAAGCAACTACAACAACATCTGCTGACGGGGCCAAGTTTAGCTTATAGGCGCTTTGTTTTTTTTTGCTTTTTTTTTTTGTTGTGTCTGTTTGTGTTTGTTTGTTGTTGCTACCATTTATTTATTTGCCGCCGCGTCTGTTGGGAAATTGTGCGCACCGAAAGCCATAAATTTGCCGACGATTAAATCGTAAAATTTCCAACCAGACGCTGCATTTCGTTTGCATTCCTCATGCGGGTGGGGGTGGGGATGGGTGGTGGGGGTTGCAGGTGGCCAAGGCAAGTGTGAGTTTTGCAATAATTTGGGGCATTGCTGGAATTACTGAATGTTGGACAAATGTCAGAATTGAATACTGGTCTGATATTTGCCACAGCTTGAATTCAATTTATGAAATTTGTGCAGATGTTTTATTTAAAGCTTTTCGGCAGCTGAGAAATCCTGAAATGTGGGCCAAATGGCTGTTACTCCTGTTGCACTTAGCTGGTGTCTAGGCGCGACTTGTGTGCCCCTTGCCACGTGCCTAGGCTCAGGTGTGCGCCACAGAATAATACGCGCCATGCACGTATCCACTTTGCCAAATTGTCTGTTTATCAGACTTTCAGCTCAGTCAGTCGCCCGACTCGTCCGACGTCTCCTGTCCGCCCTCGTCTCCTGTCCGTCGTCCGTCGTCTGTCGTCTGTGGCTGGCTTTTTATATTTACACAAAACTGCGCCGCTTTGCAAAAACAAATATGCACACACACATAGGCACACATACGTATTTACATGTATTTGTGCAGTGGCTTTATAAATATTTCATTGGCATGCTTGCCAAGCGAGACACCTAAATTTTGTAATATTTACAAAGTTGCTAAAAATGTGGCGCCCCGAAAAACCAAATACCAAAACCTGCAACCCCAAACGAACCTGAACCGCACAAGCCAAGCAAAGTGGGAAATGGTGGGTGGTGTTGAGGGGGGGGTGCCGGAACCAGCAGCAGAACCAAAAATTGAAGCAAAATCGCGCGTGCTTTCAACGGTTGCTGTTGACATGTTCATTTTCTTGTTACTTTTTCGTTGCTAGTTCCACGTTGCACGTTGCACGTTGCACGTTGCACGGCATTGTTGCGACTGTCGAACATTTTGTTTGGAAATTGGTCGAATGCTGGGTTGTACCCCCACAGGCAAAGAGTGACATGAACAGAGGCAGATATATAGGTAGAGAGAGGGAGAGACAATCAAAGTACTTGGTTTTCATTGATGTGCCACAAATGTTGTATACCCTTTTGTGGCGCATACAATGCATATAAATTTTAACAAAAAAAAAAAACATTAATTAAACACTCTATTCCTTTGCGCTACACACAGTTAAATACTATAAATAAGATTTGCTCAGTTTTAAGTTACAGTGTAGAAATTCAGTCAACTTTCAATTTGAACGCAGCAATTTTTTTTCTGTTTGCGTGCAAATTGCATGTCACAAAAGTGCGCTCAGCTTTGGATATGTGTGTGTGTGTGTGTGAGTGTGTGTGTGTGTGTGTGTGTGGCATTGGAATATTGACATTTGGACAGTTTTATGAGTACCTGTGATCAACACAACGCCACTCCCCTTCCCCACCCTCTCATCTGTGACATGTTTGCTTGGCAGTCTGGCCGCTTGTTTCCATGGTCTCTGTTTGATTCTGGTCTGGGCTGGTTCTGGCGCTGCGCTTGTTAGACATTTGTCAGGTTTATAGCATTTGTGGCCAGCCGCCAATTGACAAGGCATTTGTTTTTCAATGACTTACGAGTGTGTTCGCGGTTTTCCGATGGCATCAAACACAGCCAGCGTAGATAGGTCTACGGTACTAAATTGCCATAACTCTTTTTGGCCAACATGTCCACATTAATATTAGGCAGGAGTCGCAGTTAACCCGGCTATGCGGCAAGTGCTCCATATCCCACCGTCTCCACTCCCCCTGCGTCGCTGTTGTGCTGTTGTGCTCTGCCGCCATTTGGAGGCCAGCCAGGACATAAGTGCGCCCCTTTTGGAGCACATTACATAACAAGGGTCGGGCAAATGATGATTTATGCCACAATTGCTGCCGGTGTGCGAATGTGTGTGTGTGTGTGTGTTTGCTTTGCAGCACCCAAAAGCTGTTGGGCAAACTCTAATTCCAGCTGCTGATAAGTATAAAATACACTCGGCCAACATTTTCATTTTTGCTGTGAAAATATATTTTAACTGAATTCTGCATTATTTGAGCACTTGACGGGGCAGCAAATATTAAGCAATTACTTTTCCGTCGACTCAAAACTCGTTCATGTCCTGGTCCTGGTCCTGATCCTGGCCCTGGCCAAAAATGCATCTGGCCTTAACTGGGCTAGAGAATATTTCCATTACTGCTGTCACTGGACATTTAATTTAAAACTCTATTTGCCTGACCCTCAAGACAATGGGCAAAAGCATTGTTTGCCAATGTGTCTAGGGCCACACTCAGTAAATCCATATAGCAAATTAAATTTAATGGGCTGACAGCAAAATGCTCGTAATCAAGTTAACTAATCCATTCAAGTGCATTCAAATTGAAATTCACTTGGCAGCCAACAGCAATAACAGCACTGAGCAGAGTAGATCATGATTAGGCCGACCTGGGGATGCCCTGCAAAGGCCGCAAAGGATGTGGAGCGAACTGGTTGGCAGTTACCCTGACCACACACCGCCCACATTTGTCAATTTCACACACTTGCCTGGGCCGAACATATCCTTTAACACTCTTCAACTAGAGTTCCCAAGGTATAAAACACAGACAGGACCTGCCACAAGCTATGCACTTTAGAGTGAAGACTCACACACGCACGCACACGCACGCACACACACACACACACACGCACACACACACACACAGTTTGCCGAGTGAAGTATGCAAAATATTTATGTTGATAAATCAAGTTTGCTTTTGTGGATTAGGTGTATCTAAAATAAATTGAATTTGTGGCGTAAATTTAGGCCAAAACAAAAAGCAAAGCCAAGTGCCAAAGGACCCAGAGAAACAAGCAAAGAAAATGAGAGATAGAGAGGGGGGAAGGGGGCACAATACTTGGCAAGTTGTTAGCCAAGTTATGATGTTGTTTAATTGAAAATAAATCAGTTTAAAGGCAACATAACCTAACAGAAACCACAGACCCCATTTGCCAGGCAACAGTTTCGGGTTATCCTTTCGCATTGTTTATCTTTACGCTTTACTCATGCTAACCCCCATTCCGCTCCCCCCCCCCACAACCACCTAAATGCTGCAGTCTATGTGCCATAAAAAAAACAGAAACCGAATAGTCGACAAACAAATGGGAAATGCTCGTAAGTAGAACGAACAACGCTGAAGAGCTGCGCGTCTCCTCCAGCTGAAGGAGCAGTTCAGAGTTGGGATAAAATACAAAAATACTGCGGAAATGCAGACCAAATACAATGAATCTCAATGTGTATGAATATGCATGGTCATCACTCATACGCCCCAAGTAACCACTCTCCCTTTTTTCTATATCTCCTCTCTCTGTCTCTCTCTCTCTCTATTTATCCCTCTATATATATATATATGTATATGTGTGCTCCCTTTTGTTATCCGCTCTAAATCACCCAAAGCCGCTGCGGTTTTCTGCTCTGCCACAACAAATGGTGGCCGCAGCACTTGACCAAACTGCTGCAAAACAAGCTGGAAAAAAACCAAAAATAAAAATAAATAAAAAAAACATTGTTGCAGTTGCAGACTTGGCAAATGAAGAGACTATGCCTGACCACCCGCAACCCGCAACCCGCCCTTAAGGTCCATAAAATAGCGAAACAATCAAATTCAGCGAGCTGTTAATGCGGCAAAGTAAATACAAATACAATGTTGCAAGTTCCAGCAGTTAGTGGCCACAAATGGAGTGCTGCAACTCTTAAGCGGGTTTTTAATTTAAGTGTGCTGCATTTCGATGGGATAACACTCAAGTATTCATATTCAATTTCCTTGGCCAGCTCAGCTCATCAATTACCACGCACAAAGTTGCCGAATCTGCGCTGATGGCTTTCGGTCTGGGCCTGGCCAAGCAACTTGGCAAGTTGCTTACCACTTTTAATCTATTTTTTTTTTTTTCATTTTTATTTACTTTTTGTATGACTCAAGAGCTGACCGGAAAGCGCAGAGCGTCACAAAAATTATTTATTTATTGCCCACACAAAAAATGGCAAAGTAAACCAAATAAAAATAATATGAAAAAAAAGGAACACGAAGCAGGAGCAGCAGGAGCAGGAGCAGCAGGAGTAGGAGCAGCAGCAGGAGTCACTAAGCGAAACGTGGCAGTTGCACACAAAGTTCAATACTGGCAACATTGACAGAGCTCCACACTGCAACGATTGCAACAATAACAGTAACAACACGCGCAACATTGGAGGGAGACCAAAACTGTCGGCAACATTTATAAATTATGATTGCAATCAAGTTGCACAAAGCGCTCACAAGTTGCAAGTTGCTTTTATTTATATTTTATTTGTAGTACGTTTTTTTTATTTTTTTGGCTCAAATGACAGTTGCAGTTACCCACACACACACCCACACACACACACACACATTGAATATGGCAATTTATATAAATTGTGCATATTCATAACTCGTAATGGAAAAACTTTGCACAATGAAATTATTGTGGCCGCTGCCAGCGGAAATTTGTGCGCAGCTAATGAATGAAAGCTAGGAATGCGAGCTGGCCCCAAAGTCAGCAGTAAACAGGCAACATCCAACAGTCCAACAGCCAACAGTCAGCAGTCAGTAGCCATGTGGCAGGCTGTCATGTCTGCAACATGGCCATCCCCCATCCCGATGCGAAGTTCTCGCCTTTGGTCATTCCATATGCTGCGTGGGCGCTGAACGGCAACTGCAACTGCAGATCATTTATCTTCGGAGTTGAAGTAGAGGGTTGTGGAGTGAGAGGGGTGGGGGGAGAGGGGCGTACTGACAGCTGCGCATGTGTGGCACACTCAAATATCGCTGAGCAGCGGCACAGGAATAATCATTTGCGAGTGACTGAAGCATGACAAATGCCTCGGGAGGCGCTGCCTGAAAACTGATCGCTGATCGCTGTCCAGCAAACACACAGGCAAACATGGAATGGATCTCTGCACTGAGAGAAATCACATACTGAATAATATAAATTATCATAAAGAAATCATATTAAATTAAATAATAATTATCTTCTTTAAAATCACGCACGACTCCAGCTAATTTCTTTTGCTTCAACTTATTAAGTATAACCAATTTCGCTCAGTGTATTTTGCGCTTTTCTTTTAACAGCTTCAAGCAATTGCTGGAACTGTTAAGATTTTGCTCACGTTGCGCTTCACAATTGCTACTAAAATTTCAATAATTCTCACATGTC